>AP025053.1:36012459-36273896 GCA_036186865.1 Eustoma russellianum
TCTTATTAGAGAAAGGGGAATTTCTCTGCTCGTTCCAGTGAGCGTTTAACCGAATCTACTTCATCAACAGAAAGATACGTAGATAGTTAAACTGAATCTACTTCATCAATATAAATCGAAGTAGAGTGAGCTAGATGAGAAAGGAGCAAGTGGAAATTGAAGAAAAGAGTAGTAGATAGTTTTAGCCTAAGAAAAGAAAATCAGTGATGAGAAAGGAGACTGAATCAACTGAAAGAGTAGTAGGAGGATGAAAAAGGAAGCAAGTGGAGTAGGAACGAGCGAGGAGGTATTCCACTCGCCTCCCTACTCGCTCCAAGCGAGTTCCATACTTGAAACGAGCCATGGAGCTCGCTCTTTAGGCTCGCTTCGAATACTCCGCTCGCTCCCCTTTCTTTTCATTTTTCGAACAAAGAAGACGACTACAGGATCGAATTAGCTTTCCGTGGTGAACTGGTCGTCCCATACCTTCTGTCTGTCTGATATGTGTGGAACCAAACCAGGTCTTTTTCGATTCCAGCCTCCCCCCTCGAATACAATACATAATACATAGGATAGGTAGGGCTGGGTGAGAAAGGAAAGGGTTCCCTCTTGCCGGCCTTCGATAACCCTTACTCATAAAGGGTCTTACGGTCGGGAGAACTACCTAATTAAAGAAAAAGAATGTTATTTAGTTGAGTAGGCTAGGCGTGGAGAGCTTTTTGCGGGGAAACTTGCAAGTACAGTTTGGGGGGAGGCGGGCGTCGACCCAACCTTATGAGTATTCGGACTATAACAGTTCCGATGAACAGTCTTCAAATAGACCTTTAGCTGCCCATTGATTTTCTGCAAACTTCTTCATATCGAAGAAAGATGCACTATCCCCCATGACTAAACCTACAAAGGCCGAACACCATTTCACCTTGTCAACTGCAAATATGTTCGGTCTGATAGCGAAGAATGTTTTACCTTAGTTCGTCACCGGATGAACGCATGACAAAAATGAGGAAGCTTCGGGTGTGAACTCTGGCTTGAGCAACGAAACCCAAGCAAATTTAGCCTTGATAACACCTTGCATGTTGCAAATCTTGATCAGAATAATCCACCCATTTTCCCAAAAAGGAGGTAGAGTTTATTCCGACCACTTAAAACAGAGGTCGGAGAGGCCCTAAGGCCTAGAACGGAAACGAGGTGGCCTATCAAAATTTAGTTGCTTTGTTTTAGAGATTTGAAGATTAGGTGAAGTCAGTTAAAAAAAAAAAAGAGGATGAAGGTCGATTAAGGCTAGGACAAGAAGAGAGAGAAAGGAAAGTGGGGGAAAAGAGACGTTAACGGTGGAAATCTTACCGTTGATGGCGGAAAGAAGTGGTAATGGTGAGGCCAGAAAAAAAAGTAGAAAGTAGACACGTGAAGCTGTTAAATTTTGTAGAGAGAAGGCTTGTGAAGGTCATTCTACTCTAGAAGGTTGTCAGTCAGCCCTGGACATTGACTTGCCTATAAGACTATCCAAAAGGTTGAAATAATGAAGACAAAGGTTGGGGAGCTGAATCTAGACAAGCACAGCATCAAGTTTAAGGCACTGAATGGGTTTATCAGAAACCCAATGCCAGAGAAATGGTACCTTATTACCAAAAGGCATGGAGAAGTGTCAAGTATGTTTTGCTTACATTCTTCAGACTAAAATAGAAATACGAACAGGTCTTCATCGATCCTTTGAACCTCAAGCACCCCCTTCGAGGTCCAACGAGCCTCAGCAAAGTTCTTCTTATTTAGAAAAAAGGTGTGTTCCACATAACACATCACACAATTGTGCAGCTCTATTTTTGTTTGCACTGTGCAACGAAATTTCAATTGATCACAAAAAACTTCTTTCCTTTATCTTTATCAGGACGGCTATGCAACAAGGTTAGAGTGATTTCAGATAGAAAATCAGGCTTGAGCAATGAAGCACAAACTTCGTCCTAACAATGGCTTGCATGTTGGATTTTGAGCTGGATTAAGCAAGTCTAGATATTTTGATATGGATTTCGCAAGGAATTTCATATTCCAACTGCTAGTCGTGGCGGTCGAAAAGGCTTGAGAGGCCTAAGAAGCTGGCAATAGATGGTTACCAGCTGATACTAAAGGTAGAGACAGAAGAAAGTGAAAAAGTGGTCGGAAAAGACTTCGATGAGAGGATTTACCCTCTAAATGAAAGAGAGAAAGAAAATAAGGGCAAAAAGTGTATGTTATCAGTTAAAAAGTAGACTTTTGTGTGGTGAGAGGAGAGAGAATGAATGGAGGGACTGGGGTTTCTAGAGAGGAGGAGAAAAATAACTTAGTGAGAGAAAGTCGACTAGTCCCCTATTGAAAGAGAGAAAAAAAATAAGGGCAAAAAGTGTATGTTATCAGTTAAAAAGTGGACTTTTGTGCGGTGAGAGGAGAGAGAATGAATTTAACTGGACTTTTGTGCAGTGAGAGGAGAGAGAATGAATGGAGGGACTGGGGTTTCTAGAGAGAAGGCGGAGAAAAATAACTTAGCGAGAGAAAGTCGACTTGTCCCCTACTTGCCATCAGATCAGGCATATAAACTTTGGTTTTAATAGAACTCCTCAACTTTTTTATGGACAAAATATAGGCTTAAAATTCCATTTATTTAAATTATACAGTACCTCTATGAAAACCAAATGTATAGATTGCGCAAACATACAACAACATTAACCCATTGCTTTAGAGACTCATGCCTATGGCGGGGTATGGGAGGTCGGATGTACGCAACCATGCTCATGTGTTAGAAACACACAGAGATTGTTTTTCGATGATCTATAATGAAAATTGCATCAAGCTGTGTCGATCAACTGCCAATTAGTGAGTCGTTTTGTTTTATTCACTCATATTCCAAGATCAAAGAAGAGTGTGTCCTTAACTCCATTGAAAATGGAAAGAAGAGTGTGCAAACATCATTATCTAAAAGAGAAACAGCACATGAACAAGCCATTGGAAAGGAGTTACAAGGTGGTCCGTATCATTCTTTCTTCCGCAAACATGGATATAGCATATGTGGAAGTAGAGAAGGAGAACAAAAATAAATGCGTTGTTATAAGTGGAAAAGAAAAGACACGATCGATATATGTGTAATACATGGAAAAAATAACATAAACCATAATAAAAATAAACATATTCATGCTTATCTGTCCAAATACACCATATTCAACAAACATATACATACTTCAATGCGTTTGATCCCTGATCTTACACCTAGAACAATCTTACACTCACCCAGAATAGATGGTACATTGGTCAACATAGAAGAGGGCAAGCGCATGCTGAGCCAAAAAGAAGAATACAACTGATGTTCAAAAAAAAAAATATTGCCTGAGATTCTATTTCTAAATGTAACTTTGCCCTTTTGTTAGTGTTAGACCCACGGGACAAATTACCAATATATTCCGGAGTGGTAAAAACATCTTTATGTTGAAGACGCATGCTACCAGTGCATAAAAAATAAATGATGAGAAGTAAACTGAAGGCGAAAAAAGTATTCTTTTGGCATTCCCAGCTCGTAGGTAGAAAAATTATCATCAAATATAAATGAACCATTTACTCGTATCAAACTAACTAATCGCACTTCAAAACAAGAAATGCATACATGCAAGACTATGTTTTTGCAACAACACCATTTTGAGAACAAAAACAATATAAGATATGCTCACCAGTTTTGTAAGTCTCGAACGATACTCTCCAGACAATGTGAGCTGCATAACGGGTAACATTAAGGAAACCATCTAAAAGCCAAAAAAACATATCGTGATGACTTCTGTAAACTCACATCTTGAGCCATTTGTGTTACAACATCTGCAAAATTCGAACCCATTTCTTCCTCCGAAGGGCAATCACTAAACTCCACTGCCTCTAAGGCAGCTTTACACTTCTGAAACGGCAACTCTCCCCGCACCTAAATCCCACCCCAAAAAAAGAGAAAAACTAAAATCAAAAAACTTTTAAACATAAACAATCATGAAAAGGAATAAGCAAAATGAGCTACCAGAACAGAGCAGAGCTCAAAGAGGAATCGAAGAACAGGGGCAGAATCGGGAAACTTGAAGCCGGAATTTCCATTCTTTAATTCTTTAATAGATTCCTCAGTAAGAAATGCATACTCCACGGGTGGAAGTGACATTCTTTTTCACCGCTCCGAGCTAAGCAGACTGCCTTGACAGCAATCGCAATTAAAGATGAATTTTACAACAAAACACAGCAAACAGCGGCGTCAAAACGGCAAAATTCTTCAAGATAACTGGCAGTAAAACCGAAAGTGATTCTGAAATCTAGGGCTTCAGACGGAGGGTTTTGTTGTGACGAAGAGAAAACCTCTCGTGGAGGAAGGTGTCTTCGGAATTTCTTGTTCTTTTTATTTCTCTTCTCTGGATATATGCAAAAAAGGTTAAAAGATAAAAAAAACAAAAAAAAAACACACACACACACGGGGAAATTTAACATATATGTTAGGTGAATATGTGTATGTGCCATCATATTCACCAAGAATAATATATGATATTAATTTTAATATTTCTTCATACCTTAACGATAGCTGTCGTTATAATATATTGTGTATGATTGATTGATTAATTTTAATAATTAAAAAACAGAATTTGTGTTTTAAAAAATTATTTTTTTAAGAAGAATGTCGTCCTTGGTGTATGAAACTTTCCATCAATCAGTATAATTTGCTTTTTTTCTTTCCGGCTTAATCTAATTTGGTATTTCGTCTTTTACTCGGAGATCTTAAGACATTGGTTAGTCGAGATTTATATGTAAAGTATCTTGTCTAATACATTTATTTGTAAGTTTGTAACTATGCTCAAATGTATGAGACTATATTTTTTTAGATGGCAGAATACGGAATTTTCACTCCATTAAAGCATTCTAAATCAAAAACAAAACTCTGCTTTTTTTTTACTTTATTCTCCAAATAATAAAAATGTTCCCAAAGATATTAAACTAATTTGTAGAATCCCTTCAAAAGATAAAAATGATTTTGTCAGAATATTTTGATCATGTTTCCAGAAAAGAAAACTGCAGTTATACCTTTATAGTTTAATAATTTTACTTCAGTATGTTTTTTTAAACCATCAATTATAGACACTTGAGTTACTTTCATTGACCTAGATCAAGTGCCGAGTTCATTTTACAGATTTGAATGCGCAAGGAAACTTATCTTTTAAACAAAAGTAGCATTATTATAGGATTAATTATCTTATTATCCTCCTGATGTTTCATCTATTTTCCATTATCTTCTTTAATGTTTGAAAACACATAAGAACAAAAAAAAGGGTCTTATAACATATAAAAGTGTTTGTAAAAAAGGGATTACCTTTTAAGCTTTATAGTTTAATAAGTTTACTTATGCATGTTCTTCCGAAAAGAGAATACAAGATTTTTTTCCCGACTGATTTTCATGATTAAAATACCTTTTGAAGGCGATAAAATATAAAAGATATTGCAAACAGATACACTTTGAATTAAGAAGTTGCGATGTTTAATTCAACTGGGTACATTCTCATGACTGAACTACAACAACAACATTATCTCATTCACATAATTTAACCTTCTCATAATTTAACCTTGGCACTTGTTATGATATGCTTCCACCAATAACCTCTATGTTTAACAAAGTGTTACTATTATCATTTATTATTTATAAATTGGTTCATCATTATCATCATCATCTGTACTCAGTATATCCCAACGACAGCAAAAGCTATCGTTAGGGTCTTAGGAGGGTAAATGGTAGGCAGACAATACCTCTATCCCAAGGGATAGAGAGTCTGCTTCCAGTGAGACCTCCGTATCTATATATACCTGCATAAATGACATAATAACAGAGATATGATGTGCTAGTGTGTGAGTGAGAGAATTCAGAAAATACAAAGAAGATGCGTTCGATATTAAAATACACATCACGTGTATATGTACATGTAACGCAAAACAACGGTATAACATATGCAACCAAGTACAAAGTCAACCTAAAGTGTAGATAGTGTCTACGTCTATCTATGTCCCTAAATACACTCTAAAGTGTCCCTATAAATGACCTATACCTTGTTAACCTTAATTTTATGTCTCCATGAACTCCTATCCTGAACCATGTCCTCAGAGAGGTGCAAATCTAGTAGGTCGTGCCTAATCTGCTCATCCCAAGTCAGTTTGGGCATGCCTTTACTCCTGTTCCCCTCTACAATGAGGCTTTCAATTGCTCTGACCGACGTCGTTATCTGTCTCCGCTTGACATGTACAAACCATCTCATTCTTCCCTCTCTTATCTTATCTGCTATACTAGTCACGCCTAACCTTTCTCGAAACACCTCGTTTCTGATCCGGTCTAGCCTTGTATGCCCACACACCCACCTTAACATCTTCATCTCTGCCACTTCCATCTTTTGTAATTGTGACCTCTTGATGACCCAGCAGTCTGTCCCATATAGCATTGCCGGTCGCACTGCCACCCTATAAAACTTTCCCTTTAATTTAGTTAGGAAATTCTTGTCACGCAGCATCCCTGAGGCTGCCCTCTATCTGCACCAGCCTGCATGAACTCGATGTGCTACATCATTATCTATGTCGCTATTCTACTGCACAAATGATCCTAGGTACTTAAACTTACTTACTTGTGGTACCACTTGACCATCGATGGTGAGCTGACTATCCTCACTGTCTGTTATGCCGCTGAAGTCGCAGTGCAGATACTCAGTCTTAAAGCGGCTAATCTTTAATCATTTTCTCTCTAAAACACCTCTCCACTGCTCTAGTCTCATACTCAGGGTATGTCTACTTTATGCGACTAATACAATATCGTCAGCAAAAAGCATACACCATAGAACTGCCTCCTGTATCGGTTTTGACAACTCGTCAAGGACAATTGCAAGCAGAAATGGGCTCAACGCAGACCCTTGATAGAGACTTACCTCCACCGAAAAGAAGTCCATATTCCCCACAGACGTACGAACGGTTGTTTTCGTATTAGCATACATATCTTTAATTATGTCTACATACTTCATAGAGATCCCTCTTGCATCCAGACTATCCCAGATCAGGCTACGTGGCACACTATCATACGCTTTTCAAGATCGATGAAAACCATATGTAAATCGCGCTTCTTCTCCCTATACTTCTCCATTAATCTTCTGAGAATGTGTATTGCTTCTGTTGTTGACCTTCCCGGCATAAAATGAAATTGGTTCACCGTAACCTGAGTTTCTCTGCTAATTCTAGTGTCGATTACTCTCTCTCATAACTTCATGGTATGGCTTAGCAACTTAATCCCTATATAGTTTCTACAACACTGTGCGTCTTCTTTGTTCTTATATAGGGGGACCACGACACTCTTTCTCCACTCATCTGTCATCTTCCCTGTTTTGTAAATACGATTGAATAGAGTAGTTAACCATTGGACCCCTTCCTCTCCTAAATACTTCACACATCAATGGGTATGTTATCTAGGCCGACCGCTTTAGCTCTTCCTATCTTTTTCAGTGTTCTTATCACCTCTCCTTGTGTGATTTTCTGAAAGTCGGAGTTATTATGTTGTCGTTGTTGGTTAGTGGTGCTTTCTCGTTCTTCGTAGTTGGCACTACTGCCGTTGAAAAGATTGTGAAAGTATGTTTGCCATTTCAAATTGATATCTTGTGTTTGACTAACACATGTCCATCTTCTCCTTTTATAAACTTTCCGCCTCCTAGGTCCTGCTTCTTTCGATCCCTAGTTTTGACAGTCTTGAACATATCCTGCTCTCCGTCTTTTGTTTCTAGTCTCTCATACATCCTTTTATAAGCTACAGTCTTTGCCTCTGTTACTGCCTTCTTCGCCTCATTCCTGGCGATTTTGTAATTCTCCGTCAATTTTGAAGAAATATTTGAGATGTAATATTTCTGTATATTGAAAGAATGTCAAAAGTATACACGTACATATAGGAAAAGTTGTAACCTACTACTACTACAACTAAGGATGAGTATTATCCACAATCTTATCTGTAGATTAGTATCATATCTACAAATAAGAATATTATCTACAAGGTGGTTACTATCGTATCGTATCATATCACAACCACTTCACAATACTCCCCCTCAAGTTGGAGCATGAATATTTACAATGCTCAACTTGCCCAAAAACTGCTTGAAAACCGTCGGCCCAAGTGGTTTAGTAAACCCATTCGCCAATTGATGGGTGGTCGAAACTTTCTGAGGCAAAACACAACCACTAGAAAAATGTTGAATGACAATCAATCTCAATATGTTTCGTTCGCTCGTGAAAAACAGGATTAGCCACTATATGCAAAACAGCTTGATTGTCACAATGAAGAAGCACAGGCGCAGAAACCGGAACGCGAAGATCACCAAGTAGACGACGTAACCAAACAATCTCACTAGTCGCATAAGCCATGGCACGATATTCAGCCTCAGCAGAAGAACGAGAAACAACGGACTGTTTCTTAGACCGCCAAGAAACGGGAGCCGAACCAATAAATATTAAATAACCAGTAGTAGAACGACGAGTAATAGGACAACCAGCCCAGTCAGCATCACAGTATGCTTGAAGACATAATAAAGTATCAGCAGGAAATAAGAGCCCTTGCCCAGGAGCACTTTTAAGATATCGCAGTAAATGAAAAACAGCATCAAGATGACATTTTCGTGGCATATGCATAAATTGACTAAGCATATTAACAGCAAAACAAATATATGGACGCGTAACAGTAAGATAAAGCAAACGACCCACAATGCGACGATAAAAGGAAGGATCTTCAAGAAGCGGAGCAGAATCAGAAAACTGTCCCTTTTGATCCATGGGAGTGCTAGTGGGTCGACAACCAAGTAGGCCACATTCCATGAGAATATCAAGAACATACTTACGCTGATTTAGGACCATACCAGAAGAAGTACGAGCAACTTCAATACCAAGAAAATATTTGAGGGGACCCAGGTTCTTGATTTTAAAACGATGATCAAGATAAGCTTTCAACGCGTCGATGCGAGAAAGATCATTACCAGCCACGATAACATCATCAACACAAATTAAGACAGCAACAAAAGAGGAATCAACAGATAAAATGAATAAAGACGTGTCTGCCTGAGACTGAACATAACCAAGGGATAGAAGTGAGGCAGTAAACTTGACATACCAATTCCGTGATGTCTGGCGCAAACCATACAAAGACTTACGGAGCTTAAAAACATTATTCTCCCCCTGACGAGAAAAACCCGGCGGGATGCGCATATAAACATTCTCTGTAAGATCACCATGCAAGAAAGCATTGTTAACATCCAACTGATGAACATGCCATCCACGTACAACTGCAACTGCTAAAAGACAGCGAACAGTGACCAACTTAGCCACAGGAGCAAAAGTCTCATGGAAATCAACACCCTCAACCTGAGTGTACCCACGTGCGACCAAACGCGCTTTATAACGCTCAATAGTGCCATCAGGATTATATTTAATTTTGTAGACCCACTTAGAATCAATAGTGCGTTTACCAGACGGCAAAGGAATAACGGACCATGTATGATTGGCTTCAAGAGCAGAAATCTCCCGTTGCATGGCATCACGCCAATGCGCATGCTTAACAGCCTGGTTAAAAGAAGTCGGCTCATCCCCACTGGTGATGGCCGCTACATAACCATAATAAGACTTGTATAATCGAGCATATGAAACAAAACTAGACAAGGAAAATACCGTAGAGTTCGCTGCAGGAGCAGGTGAGGCTGCTGATGGAACAAGAGAAGGTGGTAAGGCAACATCAAAATCTGTGAGACGACGAGACAACTGACGAGAACGTAAGCTACGCACAGGCTGAGAAGAAACATCAGGACCCGAAGACGCAGGCAAGAGTCCAGCCGACGGCATGGGAGCACCTGCCAGGCTGGGGTGCGAAGGGAACGATCCAGCCGAAGTCAAAGGAACTTCGGCTGGAGGAATTCGCGAGGCTTCGGACACAGGAGAAGGGTTAGGGGCCGAAGCTTCCGCAGGTGAAGCAGCAGCCGAAGACTCAACAGGATCCCAAGAGGTTGGCACGGCACTAGGAACAGGACGACAAGAGGGTTCAAGAGAAGAATGAGCAACAAAAGGAAAGACTGTCTCATAAAAATGCACATCACGACTCACGTAAGTTTTACGACTAGAGAGATCAAAAATTTTGTAACCCTTTTGAGAATGAGGATAACCAAGAAAAATACCCGGGGCAGAACGAGGAGCAAATTTGTCACGAGGACCATGAGGAATGTAACCATAACACAAGCAACCAAACACACGAAGATGAGAATAACTAGGAACACAGCCCATGAGAAGTTGATACGGTGTCTTATGTTGGAGTATAGACAAAGGCATGCGATTAATAAGATAAACTGCAGTAAGAATGCATTCCCCCCAAAAAGCTATAGGTAAATGTACATGAAAACGCAGAGCACGTGCAACTTCCAATATGTGACGATGTTTACGTTCAGCAACCCCATTTTGTCGTGGTGTGTAGACACAAGATGTTTGAGCCTCTATGCCATGATCAACATAATATGTAAGCAAAGATGCCTGGGTAAACTCTAAACCATTGTCACTACGTACACGTTTGACTGTGACATTAAACTGCGTGTGCACCCACTGGAGGAAATGCAGTAAATAACGACTAGTGTCTGACTTAGACTTCATTAAATAAACTCAGGTACTACGACTGTAATCATCAACAACAGTCAAGAAATAATGTGCACCAGACAAACTAGCTGTTTTATAAGGACCCCAAATATCACAATGAATTAGAGCAAAGATGTGCGTACTTTGGCTAGTGCTAAGAGGAAATGGTAAACGGGTTTGTTTTGCGCGATTACATGCATCACAAAACACTTCTTTAGGTGAAACAACAACAGAAGACAAAAAACGAAACTTAGAAAAAGGAAGATGACCCATGCGATAATGCCAAACTGAGTCATTACACTTTATTGAGACGAAACTGTGGCTAGTGGACGGCTGGGCGGACGGTTGAAAAAAACAATATAAACCATCATGTTGCCTACCTACTCCAATCAGCTTCCTCGATGGCACTTCCTGCACAAGACAAAAATCCGAGCCAAAAATGAGGGCACACTTTGAATCCTTGACCAACCGACTAACAGAAATCAAATTATAGGCAAACTCTGGGACACCCAGAACATCGTGTAGAACCAAAGAATCGGAGAGTCTCAATGTGCCAATGGCTCGGACGGCCACATAAGTACCGTTAGGAATTTGTACTGTAGCGGATATTTTGTCAGTGATAACAGTAGTAAATAATGACAAATCATTGACAATGTGTGCGTTTTGCACCACTATCAAAAAGCCAAGATGAAGACGAAAAGGAAACAGTACCCGAATCTGTCTTGCCTGCTATCTCAACGTTTTGATCAAAATTACCTCCATTCAAATGGTCTACAAACTGGGCCAACTGATGCTGCTGTGCGAGAGTGAGACCGACAATCGACTGAGTTGCCATGAAGTACTTTTGACAAATAAACGGTAATAAAAAAACGGCTGCAGTCGACTTACTGCAGTCGACTTTTGAAACAAAAAAAAAAATGTAAACAATCAACGCCGATGGACTTGGAAAACTCCAATCTTGGACACCACCACCGAAGACAACAACTTGAAATCGACTTTGTATATGGCAGCAAATAAATGTTTAGAAATTGCAGTAGAGAGCAGAGAGCACCAAAAAAAATGAACAAAGGCAGAGAATACCAAGAATTGGCGTAGACAATGGCCACAGGAGGAAACGATGGTATGACCGACTTGCTGTAGTCGACGCTGGGAGCAATACAAACTTCCACCGGAAGAAGACGATCAATATGACAACTGGATCGAAACCTTGCTCTGATACCATGAAGAAATATTTGAGACGTAATATTTCTGTATATTGAAAGAATGCCAAAAGTATACACGTACATATAGGAAAAGTTGTGACCTACTACTACTACAACTAAGGATGAGTATTATCCACAATCTTATCTATAGGTTAGTATCCTATCTACAAATAAGAATATTATCTTCAAGGTGGTTACTATCGTATCGTATCATATCACAACCACTTCACAATAAATCTCACTTTCTTTTCCCCATGTGTGCAGCTTAACAGCTTTCTAAAAATGTTTTGTTTGTCTTTTATTTTTTGTTGCACATCCTCATTCCACCACCACGTCTCTTTATGTACGGACGTCTTTCATGTTGTTACCCCGAGTGTTTCTCTCGCCGCTTGAGTAATAGTATTCGATATAGCCTCTCACATCTGATTTGTGCCATCACCCAGACGATCTAGTTTCGCAGAGATGACATTGTCTCTGAATATATTATTTTTTTCGTCTTTCAAACTTCCCCATCGAATCCTGGGTGAAAATTTTCTGACCCTCTTACTCAGCTTTTGGCTCAATGCTATAACTACTACTAATAAACGGTGTTGCGCCACCGCTGTCTTCCCTGGTATAACCTTACAGTCCCTCCACAACCGTCGGTCTTCGCGCTTCATCAGAAAATAATCGATCTGAGTGTTATGTCCACCGCTGCTAAACGTGATCAAATGCGATCTTTTTTCTTAAAAAACGAGTTTATAATGCCTAGGTCATGGGTCACTCCTAGGTCTAGCAGATCTCTACCTTGTTCGTTTCTATCTCCATAACCAAACCCGCCATGTACCGACTGAAAACCATCGCTATTCTTTCCAACGTGTCCATTAAAATCACCTCCGATACAAATTCGTTCCTCCCTGGTATTGCCTTTAACACTACCTCTAAGCAATCCCAAAATCTTTTCTTCTCCTGTTCTCCTAGTCCCACTTGGGGTGCGTAGTCACAAATCACTGTCACTACCTCCTTATTTAGTACTAACTTCAACACCATAATTCTATCATTATATCTAATCACATCAATCACGTTTGTGTGTAATTCTATATTTACTAGGAATCCTATCCCATTCTTGGTCCCATCTGACCCCGAATACATCAACTTATACCCATTACCCTCTTTACCTTTATTCCCTTTCCACCTAGTCTCTTGGAGGCATGCTACATCTATCTTACGTCTCTTAAGTGTATCTACAACCTCTAACAATTTACCACTTAAGGTTCCTACATTCCAAGAGGCTACCCTTAGACTATCTTCCTTTTCCTTCCCCTTACCTACACCCTTCTTCCTTAGACATGGTCTCACGGAAAAATCATGACGTCTTATATCAATTATTGCAACTAAACTAAAAATCCAAGGTATGCTTGACGCAATTTTCATTATGGGTCACCTAGAAACAACATCTATGTGTTTCTAACACATGAGTATAGTTGCATACATCTGACCCCACATACCTCGTCAAAGGCGTGAGACTCTAAGGTAATGGGTAATGTTGTTGTTGTATTCATAATTAAAAAATAATAAAAGAGAAAGGAAATTTCTTCAAAAAATGTCACATGACTGGTAAGAGAATACAAGTAGTGACAAGTTCATATTGAAACAAATGAAGCATAAAATGCCACATGCTCTATAGACGCGAAAGTGGAAAAGCTATTTGTGCTCAAAACCGCTTGCCTGAATATACATATTTCTTTCTTCTTCTCCCCCCCCCCCCTTCCCCCGGGGACCCTCTGATTTCTTGTTGGGAGGGGGAATAAACCACTTTACCTTAAAGTGCCTTACATCTTCAGAAACTGGTGATTTCAAAAGGATATCAGCAAGCACACTATGCTTCTTTTGCCTATCATCCTCCAATCTCATGTCACCTAATACAAGCATCCCCAGTAAAATGTATCCAATAAAAGTTTCAGAGAGGACATGCCATCTAAGATTAGCAGCATTTTGCTCATGAAATGGGGGCATATGATAGATATCTAGTCCATCTGCAGTTTCCCAATCGCAGCCGAAAGTCTGGGGGTTTGTGGGGAGGGGCTATACATTGCTTACAGACGCAGGAATTGCACACTCTTGGTAAGAAGAGCTAAGAGAGTCAATAACATTAAACTGAACGTACATGGTCGGCCTCTTCCCGCCTAGTGTTCATACAAAGTGGGAGTCAAGGGTTCATTAGCAATATGCTTAGACGTAAGAAATATAGTCAGAGCTAAACCTTGTTAGATCATACAGGTTAGACAATCTTTGTTTGACCTTTTGAGGGTACAGTTAAGCATGTGTTTCGCGCGCCATTACAGCGAGGAATCAGTACCGCTAGTGCCCGAGTAGAAGGTCCCCAGCAGAGAGTGTAAAATTTGCTGGTAGCATGATTTTAGCTTAAAGAGTAGTCCATTGCAGCAAGATGCGGAGATGGCACTATAGGTCTAAGAGTGGTTTGGACTCGAAGAAAGCGGAAACAGCTTGATACAGATTTTCTTCCTCAAATGGCTTGGAGACATAACCATCCATACCACATTTCAAGCATTTGTCTAATGTTGCATGGATGACATCAGCTGTCATGGCCAATATTGGCAAGTGCCACATGCGCTTTGTCATATTTTCGTCATCCAACTGCACATTGGCAGCCTTTTCCATCTCTCGAATTAAGCGAGTCGCCTCAAAACTGCAATTTCAGAGAAAACCCAAAAATGAAGTATCTTCAGAGTCAGAAAGATAGCTATAAGTGATGGACTAACATAAATGCTTTCATACATACCCATCCATTTCCGGCATCTGAACATCCATGAAGCAAGCATCAAACTTATGTGGCGGCTGTAATTTGTTAATAGCAGCTTTGCCACTATCGGCGCACTCAACATGAGCCCCAAACTTTTGCAACGCACCTGCAGCAACTCTGCGGTTAACCATATTGTCATCAACAACCAGAATTTTCTTCCCGCAAAGCAGCCCACGAAGAGATGGAGATGCCTTATGCAGGTTCTTGACTGTTAGCATCTTGTTGCCCAATTCCATAACCTTTTCAAGGCATGCAGCAATCATGCTTGCTCTCAAAGGTTTCAAGATTACAGTATCTGCAAATCCTGCGGCTTTAGCCTTCTCAGACTCGGCACGTGAGAAATTGGTAGCAAGGAGTATCATTTTAGGAAATCTATGGGAACGGCCATTCTGAACCAGCATTCGCAAGCCGGAACTAGTACTCTCGCTAGATATCCACAAATCCTTTTCAACTAAAATCATATCCAGCGGCTTTTCAATGCTGTTCAAATAGAAGATGATCACTTCAGAAGATTGGTATGGCATCCACAACAGGCATCAATGCGGACATAAACCACTGATGCACGTGCATATGTCCATAGAAGAAATAAATCAACATACCATTTGATATTGAGTTAATTAAATTATTATTAGAACCCTTCTAGGAGAACAAATTGTAAGCTGAATTACAGTGTTGCCACCATGGGAAAGAGTAAATAACCAAAATATTAGATGAATCCCTGGATGCATAAAGCTGCTTTCTCCCTGCCTGATCCAGTTTTACAAAATTATCAATTTTCTCTGTATCGTCAAGTGGATCTCATAAAAGCATGTGAAAACTAGAAGTGAAAGACATTTAGGTTATAGAACTGCTTCTTAGATGCCGGGTTGACATTAGAAGTGCAAGAACTTCCATGTCAAAAATTAGGACCAAAAAAAAGAGACAAAAAGAACTTCCAGACAAACAAAGAAAATTATGTAGCTGAGAAGTAATAGATGACAGAACGAAGATGTTGAGAGATAAAGCCTAGCCATACTGATTAACCAAAAACAGATGCCAAGTGGCAGGTAGGCAAGCCATTCATAAGCGACCCCGTGTATGCTGAAGTTAAGATAGATGAGGAACAGATAAGCAGATATCATCTAGGCCATACTTGAGTAATACATGTGTTGATTATTTTTATTTATTTTTTTTTTTGTGGGGGGGGGGGGGGGTGTTACCAAAGGGACGTGATTGATTTTTGTAATAATAATTGGAATAGATTTCAATAAGAGCTCGTCAGCTATTAAAACTTCTTTTTTCAAATCAGAAAGACCTGCCAGAAGTTGAACCTTGAGCTGATGTTCAGATGCTTACCTCGTACTTAATGAAGTGAGTCACAAATATTACTAGGTAAGACAGGCTACTTACCCTAAAATGAGCTCGTCATTAGTCCTCAATTTATCAGCTACCATGCTCATGCTACTCGCAATATCCACCAGCACACCGAGTCTCTTCAAATGGTATCTAGTGACAGCAGCTCTAACAGGTTTTCCATCGACCACTATTGCCTTGAGCCCTTTGAATGAGGTAGGCAGATCAGCAGCTGCAGATTTCTTTACATCAAGTGCAGCATTTTTGTCACACCTTCTCAAGTTGGCAGTAAATGAAAATGTACTTCCAATTTTTGGACGGCTTACAAAGGTTATCCTACCACCCATAAGCTCAACTAGGCATTTACTAATGCTCAACCCAATACCGGTTCCGCCATAGTGTCTGGAAGTTGAACTGTCTGCTTGCATAAACGGTGTGAATATAAGATCCTGTGCATGCAAGGCAATACCAATTCCTGTGTCTTCAACAGTCACCAACAGAGTAACATTTTGTGAAGCATCATCAAACATGAATTTGTTGTCAGATTGAAGGTCTCCATCTGCCATCAAACGGCTAATGGCATCCCAACTATTTTGGTCGTCTGCAGCTTCATATCCACTTAAAGTTTTAAAAGGATGACCTCCAGATTGGACGAGTCCTTCAGATCCTCCATTTAAACATGTCACACTTTTGGTATCCATAAGGGCGTTTGCTTTTTCAGCAAGAAGGACTTTAACAAATATGTGCCCTTGATCAGTGAACTGTGAAACATAATATGTGAGGATAATTGTTTACACATGCAAAAGAAGGAAGATACAGAAATCAAAGAAATTTGTTGAGGCCATCAATTGGGAAAATAATATGCCAAATTAACATTTGAAGTCCGTGCATTTAAAATATTTTTCACATGCGTCCATGAAAGAAATCAAGCATGAGCGTACTTGCAATCTTAACTACCTTGACAGAGTTCCCCACGAGATTTGTTATGACTTGTCGGAATCTTCCAGGATCTCCCATGACAATTTGGGGAACTTTCTCAGAAACAAAGACCGCCAACTGTCATCCAGAAGTGCATACATTTAGGATTCTCATCCAGAGGATGTTTTGAATAATAAGATCGATTCCAATGACAGTAAGAGGAAGACATTATGAGAAAGAGAGACCAAAATTAACCAACTTTAGAGAAGTGTTCATCACGAATTACAACAACGAATGACATGCATCACGACATAGAAAGAAACAGGATAAAAGATAATTCCTCTAATACCATACAACAATACCTCTATGCCTTTGCGCCTAGCCTTCTCAGAAAATAAAGAGAGCACATCATCTAGAATCGAGCGAGGGTCAAAAGGAACTTCCTCAAGTTCTAACTTGCCAGCCTCTATTTTTGCCCGGTCAAGCACTTCATTTATTATTGCTATCAGTGCCCTTCCACAGGCTTGAGCAGTTTGACCATAGTCCCTCTGCGTCGAGTTCAAATCTGTGTCCAAAAGCAAACCAAGCATTCCTGCACTTCCCATTATTGTCGTGTAACTAACAAAAATTTGAATTCCAGAGTGTTTCACAGCAAAACTATGAGCAGAAATATCAAAAGAGCAGCCATCCTAGAAGCAATCAATGACTTACCTAAAATTCCATTCATCGGAGTCCTTATTTCATGTGAAACAGTTGCTAAAAACTGTTGAACAAATGAAGATAAAATTGATTTCAGAAGCTGGCTTACAAGAGAAATAAAAGAAATTATTGGGAATACATTTAAGATGGAAACCTGGGATTTGGCGACATCTGCAGCCTCCGCTCGAACCTTTAACTTTTGCATTTTGTGGAAGTCATCCTCAACTTTAACAATGTGAATCCCAGCACTATATATCACGTAACCACATAAAAATCCAATCACAAATACCAATAGTGACGCAGTTAGCGCAAGCCACGATGTTGGAGCTTTCTGAAGGTATCTGAAGAAAGCCACGATGGCAAGTTTTCTTAATACTTAGTCTAGTAATTTGTAATAATTACAAGGAAGAGCAGCTTTTTTTACTTGCCTACAGGTCATTTCATGTCTACGAAATGGATCCCCGAAATCAAGCATGCTCACATGCATAAGAGACAGATCACCAACTACATTCTGGTGTCCATACATGATAAGAGGATCAGATGAATTAGTAACATCGTAAACATTCACCACAATCTCCTGGTTTCCAGCAAGTTGTCCCAGTAAATTCTCAACCAGGGATTCAACATCAAACGCTCCACCAAGGTACCTAGTTGCAATAAAGTCCAGTAAATCAAAAAACTGAAACAAACTCAAGAATGTGATTGCAGACAATCAAATAAACACTGACAACAAGCTAAAAAAATTCTTTTTTCCCTTGTGGTGTATATAAAAATTTATCAAGCTAAAAAACCTGCTGATCCATGAATAAAAAGGCTATTTAAACAAGTTACAAGAAAGCAAAAAAACTTTCCCAGTATCATTCTGCATAATATTTTCAAACCTAGAATGCTTCGGGTTCAAGTTTGTAGACAGCCATTTAGAAGCTCCATCCCGTGTATGCAAAGATATTCATACATAATTGCATAAAATGTCAAACGCACCAGTTGTTATGTGGCCATAAACATTCAAATTCAAGCCTAATTTAACAACTGCCCAAATGAAAAAAACTTATATGCCTACCCTGCAGTTTGTTGGATGCGTTCTTCTGGTGTTGGGTCCGGGGAAAGCATGGATTTGTAGACAGGAAATGTCAAGACAACCCCAAGATGATGAGACTCCAACAACCTGAAGGGGCTTGTTAGAACAGCTTTCCCAGTGGCCCTGGCCCTCACTATATTCTCACGATCTTCCTGCATCAGACAATTGAATAGCACAATCATGTTTCCTTCTTCAGTATACTGTAAAAGAACGCTTCACAATAATTCATAACAAACACAACCATGCTTCTTTCTAAATAAACAGTCTTAAGTAAAACTTCTTAGAGATTCTTAATTAGAGCTGTTCCAGAGTAAGTCGGACAAAAAAAAATTAGTGAATGATTAATGACCTCTCCAGACATCATATCCATTGATCGGAGATATGAGACGGTTTCTTGCGAGAAAATGACCGGGGCATACTCATCTCTAACAGCAGAAGGATCTCCGCCCATCGTCTTTATAATCCAGCCATGCCGCCTTTCAAATCCTTCCCTCTCATTGTTTGTCACCTTCTGTGCATACGCCACACCACTTAACAATGGCCTCTCGAAAGATGTTCTGGCAGTATACTCAGCAAAAGTTTCCTGCATTAAATACAAGTGAGATTAAGCTAACAAAGAAAGCTAATAAAACCACATAACGATGGCCAGAAAGAAGCAAACTTTATGAAGTAGAAATTGCAGAAGTATACAGAAGTGTATAAACCTGATCAATTGCAGATGGATTCTTGTTATAATGGAAAGTGGAAACAAGAATTGCAAGGGCATGGACATGATTAACACTGACAAGAAATTGATCTTGCAACATCCTTGCCCTTTGCTCACACATACTCACAAGACTCTCTTTCCTTCTCTCTTTGTTGTCAGCATCCAATTTTGTGTACATTGTCCTACTAGCACATAAAACACACAGGATCCAAAGTGACAAACCCATCCGAAGCCCCGGCCTTGTGATGAATCCGTACTTCCTCTTCATCCCTAGTTGTTCATTCAAATGCAGGCACCATCTGGTGGACTTGCAACTTCCTCCCCATCATAAACAAGCTCAATTGACCTCTTTTTTAGTTCTGCTTTCTGTCTTCTTGTTGTCCTTCAGCACTTGGGAAGCTTTTCTCCTAGTCTAAAAAGCAAATAGCTAAGCAGCATAGTTATATGTTCCAGACCCACACGAACAAGTATTATCATGACTTTTCTCTCCATGATACTTTAGCTGTCTTTCTTGGGACTGACATTTTCAAGCAAGGTAAAGAAAAGGGAGTTTTTCCCTCCTAAATTAGAAACAAACTATCTTAACAGCATTGTTTTGTGTGAATGATTATTAAACACTTCGAAACCCATCAAGAATATCCACTCACAGAAACATTTCTCCTTCTCTCTCCTCAAACCCCTCAAAGAAAATATACATATATATTTTTCTTTCCCCCTTCCTATTCAAAGCTTGCATCCTACCTTTACCTCGAAGAACAAGCATGCCTTGTGGCAGCCCTCCTAAGACGCACAAAGCCCAAATTCTAAAAAGTCAAGACTGCAATTTCCACCACAATTCGAGTGCTCCACATGCACAAAATAATATAAAAAATGACTTGCTCTAATCTTGCTTTAGGTAACATTCAACAAGTGTGCAGACAAAGAAAAGCGCGTTTGCTGTTTTATCTGCTCAGCTCTAAGTAAAAGAAAAGTATATAGATAAAAGAAGCATTCTTGCAATTTAACTTGAAAACAAAATAAGAGATCATCTCCCAGCTAAGCTCAATATTTTGTACATCTTTATCAACACAGAACACACCAGGACAGATAATAATCTATCACACAAAACAAAAAAGGAAAAAAATCCGAGATATGTAAATAAACAAAGCCAAGAATGCTTTGTTGGCTGTGAAAATTAATCAAGAACCCCGGTATTTGACCATTAAAATACAAAGTTTTTGACTTTATAATAATAATGCTTGTGACCATTCCTTTGTCGTACACGAGATGCTTATAAAATACTAATAATAAAGAAAATATAAGATTTTAATAAAATAGTAATGTTATCTTCCTTACTTTTTAAAGCAAGTGAATCCAATATGAGGATTTTTGGAGATACGCCCTTCTCCCCCAAATCTTAGAAAATATATTGTCCCCCCTTTTCCTCTATCTCCTAAACTTGTTTTTCTCACTAAAATTGTTATCTTGAGTTTCAACCCACTAGAGCAAGTTTTTGCCTTTTTTCTTTGAGCTCTCTTTTGCCCAACTCAGTACTTCACGGAAGAGATCACGCATTATACGTGTATAATCTAGGATTACATCTCCTCATTACTTTCTCCCTCACATGGCATATAATCGGAAAAATCGTTGGTGGTGTGTTTTCTATCCATTTTTATATTCTTTTTTCAACCATCCATTATTCATTTTCACATCTTCCTATATTTTTTTAGTCATTTTTTATCCAATCTCACTAACCATATGTTACCACACATGTCGTCAGATCTTTTTCTCACCTCTTCTATAGCAATGGAGAATTCAGTCCCGCAATTAAACTTAGAAAAATGAGCAATTTTTCTCCCTGGAAAAAAGCAGACCCTCTTCAGTTTCCATTTTCTCTCACTTCCTACTTGATTGATGCAAGTGGGTTTTGCTGCTTTTAACAGTTTTAACTACTACATAACTGCTCCAAAACTTGGAAACCTTTTGTGGGCCTTAACATAAATACGTTAAAGTTTAGGGCCTTAACATAAATACGTTACTTTCAAAAAAAAAAAAACACACATAAATACGTTAAAGTTTAGGGGGTTTTATCCAAACTCTATTATAACAATTTTCCAATTGTATCATTGTTTCAACCTATCAAGAGTCAAGACTCAAAATTCTTAATTTGCTATACGATTAAATTGACAGAGAATCCCCCATTAAGGCAAGCTAAATTTTTTACCTAAGCTTTTAACTTGATGGTGAGACGTCTATTGAAATTTTACTAAATTAAAGTTTATGATATAATTTTATTAAGTTAATTTAAAAATACAGAAATCAGAAGATATCATATCGATTAAGTGGCTACATGAGTAAAATTATATGCAGATATATTTTATCATACTTATAAGATATCAGCTTCGGGATACTCGTAGGATATCAATAAAGGTCGCTCATTGGGTCAAAAGTTATGGTATATTTCCTTTTTTTTTTTTTTTTTTTTAACTTTAACACCATACATCTACGGGTTTGACAAAGAAATAAAAAAAAAGTTGAATTAGAAGCTGTCCGAAGGAAGAACATAAGTGAATACGTCAAGGGCTTCCTTTTCTTACTTTGTTTTATCTACATATTATAGAAAATAGATCACTACTGATAATTAATCACTATACAGGAACAAATGGATAAACATATAACAGCATGTGATAAAAATAAGTCATTTTTATAATACATCTATAAATAACAGTTGACTTCTTAATAACGATATTTCAAAGGCTATTAGGGAAATACAACCATATTGGTGCTGATATCCCGATTTCATGGATATTAGACGATCTTAGACAAATTCTATTGTTTATGTCATATATAAATAACACCAATGTGTTTATATGTTTCTCCCGCTTGGAAAAAGGCTGGAGCATCCACTCATAAATTTCGAGGCTTGGAATGAAATATCAAAAGTGTTTAACTACATGACCTGGTTTTTTACAAACTCTACGTAAATACAGAAATGTAATGTAACGAGAACATCTTTTTACATCGGTAGAAAAATATAGTAAAACGAAGCCTTTTTATACCTATTTATAAAGTGAAAGGAAATTTGAATTTGCACGGATTGGAATCAAATGACTTCGTGTTGGAACCTCAATTATAACTACTAGGTCTGGTTGGCAAATAGGTCACCCTTTTTAGTAACAAATTTTCTTTTATTCCAATTAGATAGCGTAAAGAAATTCAAACAAGGTAGCTTTCAAAAATCTTGGAGAAAACGACATGCAGACAAGAGGCAGATCTCATAGCTAGCAAATTACATTCAGCAATCAGAATGGGATCACCTCACCCACTTTCCTCTCATCCCACGTGTTGCAGCACAACACGTGGCAGTAGGTAGTGGTGAGGCTAGATACGAGGGACCATTATCTAGCCTCACCATTCCTCCTATTGCCACGTATCGCACGGTAACGCGTAAGGTGAGAAAAAAGTAGGTGAGTTGATCGTAACCCTAAACAATCACCAGTGTCTTGGCTAGGCGTGCAGTCCTGGGCTCCCTCTTTTTCGAAAATGTCAAATATAACTAGTCTTATATTTGTTTAACAAAGCTTTGACAACTATTTTCTGTTATATCCTCCAAATAACAGATTCCCAGTTTCAATAGTTGTTCCAGGCGCTTTTCTTAAATTCTATTTATTCGTCTATTTCCCGAACTTTTATTTTAAACTTTATAAATAAAATATAGCCGAGACAGGCCCTAAACGATCAAATTATGGCTTCTGGGAGCGTCAGCTATCTCTTGAGCATATGTTGAGGTTCGGTCTCAATGCAAAAATATAATCAACATCAAAATACGTAATTTTAGGAAGATAAAAAAAGGACCGGATCTCCTCACCTCCCACACCCTCACCTTCTTGTCCACCACTCGCCACGTGACAGCAAGGGGGATGGTGAGGCTAGATGCGGATGATACTCATCTAGCTTCACCACCCCACCTTGCTGCCACGTGGCGGGGGGTGAGCAAAAGGGTGAGGGTGTGGAGGGTGAGGAGATTCCATCTCGATAAAAAATGAATCAAGTGAAATAGAAACTAAAGAAAATAACTATGTTCAACGAAATAACTCTAATATAGTTCAACTCATTGAACTCAATTTGTTTTTTTAAGCTAAATGTCAAATCCCTGGCCCGGATTCTTTCCTTTTGTTTTGTGTTAATTGTGTTCTTGCAACTTCTTATTTTCCAACACATTCATTTACATAAGTTGGATAGACAGCACATACACGTGTGTACATATACATACATACATATGTACATTAAGTTATAAGCGAGCTGCGAAAGACATACGTTTAAATGGCATATTGTTAGATTAGTATTACATCAACAGATAACATTGTGCATAAGATTTATTCCAGCCTGACAACATTATTTTTTTAAAGTTAAATGGATTCCTTTTTTGTCGCTTACATTCTTTTTTTTTCCTCATCATAAAATAAATTATGAAATTAAAAATAGAGGGTGAATAACTTTTATCTTATTCAAAGGCTTATTACAGTATTTAAATTATGAAAAGGAAAAGTAAAAGAAGAAGGCATATGGAAATGAGAAAAGGGCATTCATAAGAACTAAATTCGGTACTGATAGAACCAGAACGTGAAGATAAGAAGTCTGATACAACAATCAGAAATTAAAATTGTTTCTAAAAAATGAAATCAAAATTGCTAATATGTTGACGCCTAACTGTTATTAATTCTGGGACCGTCAAATCTTCTCGCGGCTATGCACGTTTGATTTCTGACCGTTGGATCATGCTTCTTATTCTTTTGTAACAATTTATCTTTTTACAAACATACTTTGGAGTGTTCAACAAATCAAATTGTTTGTGAATTGATCAAGTATGACTTGTGTTTGTTTAGAGTTCGTTCGCCAAGTCTAATTAAACAAAATAAGTTCGAACATCTAATTGAGTTCTGTTACACAAACAAACGGAACCAAACTCAAACAATTTTGCTTGTTTAAACATTTATAATGTTATCAAGTCGAACTCAAACATGTCTTAAGGCTCGATATTCTAAGCAAGTTGAGACAAATTGTTTGTTATTAAAAACAAGCACTAACTCAAAAACTCACCATTCAATTCAGTTCGGTCCGTTAACACACTAGTCAACTTGACATACAAACATGATCTAATAATCTAACCGTTTAGTAGCATTTTTTTATTTATTTTTATTGCCATGTTGTATATCATATATCTTTTCCGAAAATAAATAATAAAAAGCTAATTGAGTGGATGGAATGCTGGTTTAGGCCAACGTAGTAATTTACCATAATTTAGAAGAATAACAAATCAGCCCAACAAGTTTTCTGATACTAGCCCATTATCAAACAGATGCCAGGTGGATCCATTACAGTAACTTAACCCGGGCCATATACTACATGGATCTGCCGATAATGTGGCAAGGGTAAATTGCGCCCAGATATAAATGTTCGGGCGAATATGTAAGGGGCCAAGGTATCGAAAATTATTTATGCAACATGATAAAAAATTATATTTATGTATATACTTCTGTTATTTTATTTGAGTAATATTTTGATATTTTATTGGCTCAATTGGCTAAAAAAGTTATTAAAAGGACTTTTTCAAGTTTTCGTTGAAATATATTAATTTTTAGCTAAAGTAGCTATATATTTAGAGTTTAAATGATTTATTCATTAAACGATATTATTTTTCATGTTAGTTAGCTAAATAAATATATATATGATTATTTTTATTGGATTGAAACTACATTTGTTTTATAATTAATGTGCAAAAATTTTAAATAGTTTGACGGTACCTATTAAAGATATGAAAATAAAATATTTTAGAGATTTACAAGTATTCTAAATATACGGTGCAGCTGAAAATTTGAGAATGGTCGTATGCTTGGACACCAAACAACGAGAGCTTGAGAAAGAATTAAAGTAGAGGATTATTTCTTAATTCAACTAGGGAAACAAATTTGATTGGTTGAATATTTTTACATCTCCCACAAAATCCATTAAAGCGATTCGGTTTCTCTTCCGATCCTGCACAAACACGAAAACATGATGATGGATTAGAAACGTGCACAACAAATGTGAACAATTGTGGCCTATAAATATCGTTCTTCCCTCCGTTGTAAAATTAAAGATAGAGTTTAACTCTGTGTTTTTAACACATGAAAATAGTTAGATACATCCAACTTTTCGATACCTGTCATAAGGAGGAGCTTCTAAGATAATGGGGTAATCTCGTTGTTATGGTTGTATTAGCCCCCAAGGAAGGCGTAATATTTAATGAAAAACCTATATTTAATTCTTTATTCGCCTATGTTATTCTAACCATGTATTGCAATGGCCCCACGTGGCGTGTGAATTAATGTAATAAGGAAATGTAAAATCTTCCTTTCAATCATGCCGACAGAAGCAACAAAGGAAGCAGACAACTAGCAATAAACAACGGCTAGAAAACAAACCATACAAAAAGTTATAAGATCTTCCAATATACCTTTGGACACGGATATTGTTAAATATTGTTCCTATTTAATTATTGTGATCATTGTACGTTGAATTTAATAAACTATCTTCAATGATAACAACTATTGGCAACAAGAGAAAATTGAAAAACCACCAGGTAACCAATAATTTTACGCATTGGGTGGGGTATAGCTTCATAAGGGGTATTTGACAGTTTAACATATAGTTTGGAGAGAGAATAAATCCTCAAAATTAAAACCCAAGTTGTGTAAAATAAAACAACAATCATACCCAGTATGTCCCAACGACAGCGAAAGCTATCGTTAAGGTCTGGAGAGAGTAAGAGACAGACAAACAATACCTCCATCACGAGGAATAGAGAGTTTGCTTTCAGTAAGACCTCCGGCTCTAAATGTCTTGAAACTAAAAACCCTAATATAGTTTAGGTTAGTGATACTGAACCAAACGGATTGGAATGTTACTAGCGTTGTTGAACCATACATACAAATATATTATATATATCATATACGTGTATATCTAGAAACACATCTTATAAATAAATATTAACGTGCGAACGCAAAGTCACCTCTAAAAACAATGTTTAATATGAAGATGAGTTATAACCAAAATGTGCTAGATTTGCTAATTAACTAATAAGTTAAATTGAATATTTTTATTGATGACATTCAACCGAATGGACGATCGAACCGTTTGTGGGTTCATGGTTTATTAGGTGAACCATCATACTTAATTGTTTCATTGGTTGCACAGCTGTTCATATTATAGTTTTGATTCAAAACCGTAAAAGCTATTTGGTCATTGAGTTGGTAGTCTGCTTTGCATGTTGGTTAGTTTAAGTTTTAAAGAATTTCACGTGTTTTCCTACCACATATTTTCTCAAAATGTTCCAGTATATAGATAAAATTTGAATTACAAACACGTATATTTGCTATTTCTTACATTAATCTAAATTTAGTACAATTGGATGGCGTTAACAATCGGTAAAATTTAAGATAAATCTTTCCCTATGACCTTCCTGTTCATTAGATGAATTATAGACTATTCAAATTGTTAAATTTTGTATTATACTCTAATATATTCAGAACAGTAAAACAACCATACAATCTTGTCTAATCCCAAGTCCTCTTTTTAGGAGTCAAACCAATGTGCAGCATGTGACATTATATATCTTTTTTTCTTATTTTTTTCCCGGTGCTTCAACCAATGTTACCCTTCTTGTGACGTTAACACAAAAGTTAAGAAAACTTCGCATCCTGCCTAATCCCAAGTCTTTTCTCGTCTCTATGACATAGGTCAATTGTATTTAGATTGGATTTGATTCAAAAGATACAAGATTCGATTCCATAGACACGAACAGTGTGAGTGTTATACTACTGCTGGATCGAAGACCTATATTCTAGTGGACACCTTGTGTGAGTCTTTCTGTATGACCGCACTGATTTAGGAGACTGCTAAGTTTCTAATTTACATCTTCCATAATGCTAATTGAAATTGGGAAGATGTGAACTCCCATAGCATGGATTTCGCTTTTGCTCTAAGTCTTTTCTTTATAAGATTCGAACAATGTGCATCATGTAAAAATTGAGAAAATCTCACTTATTAGCCTAAGGTTTGGCCCATTACTCAGTTAGCAGCCTAACGTTCATGAAACTCACTTAATAACCACTCTTTTGCCGAAATGTCTCACTTGTAGCCAGGTGACCGTTGACCAACCGTTGACTAACCGTTGACCAGCCGTTGACTTTCTCAGACCAACCAGAATCTGACACGTGGCAACCCTTTTTAATTAAAAAAAATAAAATTGTATTTTTGAATAAATTGATTTAAAATGAATTTAAAAATTCTAAAAAATTGTAAAAATTAATTAAAAAACATTTTAAATATCAAAAAATTAGGAAAAAATATAAAAATAAAAAAAATTACCCACAACACTCCAGCACTCCACCCACCTACCCCCCCCCACGCCACACCACCCACCCCCCCGCACCCCCGGGCAAAAATTTTTTTAATTTTTTTTTAAACTCACTCATAACGCTCCGACCACCTCCGCGTCCCCTCCCCCACCCCTCCTCTCGCGAAATTGTTTTTTAAAAATTTTTTCTAACTCATCCATAACATCCTAACCACCCCTGCGTCCCCTCTCCCACCCCCGCGCACACCTCAAAAAAATTTAAAATTTTTTCAACTCACCCACAAAGCTCCGACCATCCCCCAGAACCCGAAACAATCCAACCCTCAGTCCAAAAAGAAAATGACAATGTTAGTCTTGCAACTTGGAAAAAGAAAATAATATAATTCGAAAAAAAAGGCAGGGGACCTCTGCAATTCGAGCCACGCTACCACATTTATATACATTGTCATTCAACTACTTTGTGGGTGAGTTGAAAAACTTTTAAAATTTTTTTGGTGTGTGCGCGGGGTTGGGAGAGGGGACGCAGGGGTGGTTAGGATGTTATGGATGAGTTAGAAAAAATTTTAAAAAAATAATTTCGCGAGAGGAGGGTGTGGGGGAGGGGACGCGGGGGTGGTCGGAGCGTTATGAGTGAGTTTAAAAAAAAATTAAAAAAAATTTTGCCCGGGGGGTGCGGGGGGGGGGGGGGGGGGTGGGTGGTGTGGCGGGTGGAGTGCTGGAGTGTTGTGGGTAATTTTTTTTTATTTTTATATTTTTTCCTAATTTTTTGATATTTAAAATGTTTTTTAATTAATTTTTACAATTTTTTAGAATTTTTAAATTCATTTTAAATCAATTTATTCAAAAATACAATTTTATTTTTTTTAATTAAAAAGGGTTGCCACGTGTCAGATTCTGGTTGGTCTGAGAAAGTCAACGGCTGGTCAACGGTTAGTCAACGGTTGGTCAACGGTCACCTGGCTACAAGTGAGACATTTCGGCAAAAGAGTGGTTATTAAGTGAGTTTCATGAACGTTAGGCTGCTAACTGAGTAATGGGCCAAACCTTAGGCTAATAAGTGAGATTTTCTCTGTAAAAATTGTTTCAAACTTTCTATTCACCGTATACGTAAGAAAGGATGGTACAAGGAGTTTTAATCTACCTCATCCTAACAGCCTAACTTCTCAGCAATATTACAAAATTGGAAACAAAATGAATACAAGTAAATGCAGCCAAAATACACGGCTGAAACGCATAGGCATAAATGTGCCATATTTGATTGGGAGTAAAATATGGGAAAGGAATATTCGACTGAGAGAAATCCGGATGAAATGATGCAACGTGATGATGCAACCGTGCAGAAAATAAGGCAATCTCAATACTCCCCCTCAAGATGGAGCGTGTAGATTTCGCATGCCCATCTTGACTAAAGGAAACTCAAGCTGCTTGGCTCCTAAGGCTTTTGTAAGGAGATCGGCTATCTGCATCTTTGTGTCCACATAAAACGGCTTGATTTCTTGTGACTCTACTCGTTCCCTCACAAAATAACAGTCCATTTCCACATGTTTTGTTCGCTCGTGAAAAACCGGATTGTTGGCGATATGCCGTGCCGCATTGTTATCACAAAAGAGTGGTGTAGGACTAAGTTGTTTTGTTTCTAGTCCTTCTAGCAACCAACGCATCCACAATATTTCACTAGTGGCGTTAGCCATTGCACGATATTCCGCTTCCGCTGAAGATCGTGAGACAACCGATTGCTTCTTTGACCTCCATGAAATAGGAGCTCCCCCTAAAAGTAGAACGTATCCTGTTCTGGATCTTCGAGTAAGTATGCACCCCATCCAGTCCGCATCACAGTAAGCCTCCAAATTCATTCCTCCTTCCTTTGGGAAGAAGATCCATTGACCTGCAGTTCCCTTTAGATAACGAAGGACCCTCATGGCAGCATCCATGTGCTTCTGCCGAGGATCTTAAACGAATTGGCTCAACACATTTACGGAATACGCTAGGTCCGGTCTTGTGGCTTGGAGATAGAGTAGACGACCAACAAGCCTACGGTATTCGCCTGCATCTATCCGTGCATCTTCTTCTCCCTTGTCTAGCTTTATGTTCTGCTCCATTGGGAAGCTGCATGGTCTACAACCAAGCATTCCACTATCCTCAAGAATGTCAAGTGTGTACTTTCGTTGACTTAGTACTATTCCTTCCTTGGTTCGAGCAGCCTCTATCCCAAGGAAATATTTTAGTGGCCCAAGGTCTTTGATGCTAAACCTGTCATTCAGGAATGTTTTCGTTTCCTTGATCTTATGTTGGTCATTCCCTGCTAAAATGACATCATCTACGTATATGAGGGCGGTGACCAAGACATTACCCTCTTTATATATAAACAGTGAATGATCCGCTGCAGATTGCTTGAAACTGAGTTCCAAGAGGGCTGATGTGAATTTTTGATACCAGTTTCTTGAGGCTTGTTTCAGTCCATATAGTGACTTTCTCAACCTACACACCTTCGTTTCTCCCCCTTTGTTGTAGCCCTGTGGTATTCGCATGTACACTTCTTCAAGCAAGTCACCATGCAAGAACGCATTGTTGACGTCAAGTTGATGAACACTCCAATCTTTCTTGATGGCAACCGCAATAAGACACCTCACGGTCACTAACTTCGCCACGGGTGCGAACGTATCGTGATAATCCACACCTTCCATTTGCGTATACCCCTTTGCAACGAGTCTCGCCTTGTATCTTTCAACCTCACCATTTGGTTTGAATTTTGTTTTGAACACCCACTTTGAGTCTATGACTCGTTTCCCGTTGGGCAAGTCTTCAATGGTCCAAGTCCCATTCTCTTCTAGAGCCTTTATTTCATTTTGCATTGCATCCCTCCAATGTTGGTGCTGTACAGCTTGGCTAAAACTTCTTGGCTCATCACTTTCAGTGATGGCCGCTAAGAAAGCTTTGTGAGAACGTGAAAACTTTTCATAGGAAATAAAGTTAGCAATAGGACATACCGTTGAGGATTCTTGATTGGAAGCGGTGGGCGGATGGTCTATGGATGGCGGTAGCTTCACATCATAGTCCTCAAATCTTGCGGGTCTACTTCGAACTCGTCTCTCCCTTCCTCGTGCAACACCAACATCGTTCCCATTCATGGACTCGTCAACCAAAAGCATGGCATCACATGGATTAACTTCATCTTGTATTTCCGGTTCTTCTCCATCATTGTGACACCCTTCTCCTCCCCCCACGTTCGAAATTTCAACACTTGCTCCGTTGGACCTGTAGTGTTCTTCCTGCTCACTTATGAATGGGGCGAATACATCCTCCTCCCCACATTTGGTTTGCTTGGATTTTGTAGCAAAGGGAAAAATTCTTTCGGCAAAACGCACATCTCTAGAAATGATGATTTTCTCACTCTTTGGGTCGTAAATCTTGTATCCTTTTGTCCCATTAGGATACCCCATGAACACACCCGGTTTCCCTCTCAATTCGAATTTGTCTCCATTAGTCTCAATGCTTCGATAGTAGACCAAACAGCCTAGGACTCTCATATGGTCGTAACTTGGTCTCTCCCCGTGCAACAACTCGTATGGCGTTTTGTTTTTAATGATCTTTGAGGGTAGCCTATTTATGATGTATGTTGCGGTTAGAATACACTCCCCCCAAAACCTCTTTGGAAGACTTGCCTCAAACATGAGTGCTCGTGCCATCTCAAGCAAGTGCCTATGTTTTCTCTCGACAATCCCGTTTTGTTGTGGGGTGTGTGGACACGTTGTTTCTAACATGATCCCTCGTTCTTCATAAAAACTCATCATCTGATTGGAAATGAACTCCCCACCGTTATCACACCTCACCCTTTTAATTTTCCTTTCGAATTGTACTTTGGCCATTTCATAAAAATGCATTATACATGTGCTTGCCTCGTGCTTTTGTTTGAGAAGGTAGACCCATACATTTCTACTGTAATCATCAACTATCGTTAGGAAGTAATTCGCCTTTGTATACGAAGGCGTTCGATACTTTCCCCAAATATCACAATGAATAAGTTCAAAACAGTCATTTGTTTGAGTCACACTAGTGGGAAAAGACAATCTAGTAAACTTTGACTTCATGCAAGAATCACAAACATCATGCCCGTTCTTAAAAGAGAAATTGCTAGAAAATTTTATTTGAGACAACTTTTCATCACCCGCATGTCCAAGCCGCTTGTGCCACAAATCACTGGTCACCATCATTGCCTTTCTCTTGACGTCAGACATTCCCATTTGATATAGACCATCTTCGCACCTACCCGCTCCAATCAATTTCCTCGAATGTAGTCCCTGCATAACAAAGAAATTTGGAAAGAAGGTCACGGCGCAATTTAAATCCTTTGTGAGTTTGCTTACTAACAAGAGATTAAAAGTAAATTGTGGAACATGCAACACATCTTGCACTTTTGTTCCATTCTTCAGGGTATGATCACCCCTTCCTTCGACTGGAACATTTTCTCCATTCGGTATGGTCACAGGCGGTTCATTCCTTGTTTTGGCTAAATTTTCAAGTACTTCACATCTGTGCGTAATGTGTTCCGTGCACCCGGAATCAACAATCCATTTATCACTGTGTCTAAACTTACCAGCCATGTTCGCGGTACGTGGGGGTTCATTATGTGCTGGGTTACCTTCAGCAGTGAAGTGTTTCTGAAATTGTTCGTACTGCTCTTTCGTTAGGTTTGTAGTTGGGTCCGGTTCGGTCTCTGCACAGGCTGCCCTTGGCCTCACCTTTTCTCGCTTGTTTTTCACGCTCCACCATTCTGGATAGCCTATTATTTTGAAGCATCCATCTCGTGTATGCCCGTCTCTGCCACAGTGATCGCAATGTCCTTTGTTTTCCTTTTGGCCAACTCGAACCAAGGTCCCGCTGCGCTTCGCAAATGCTTGAAAAGCCATGGTCTCGCTGACGGACTTCTTGCCACCTGCTATGGATCTTTGTTGTTCATCCTCGGCTACAAGATGATATGCATTTCCCAAGGATGGAGTTGGTTTGGTGGCAAGTATTTGGGTTCTAATGATGGAGAATTCACCATCTAGACCCATAAGGAACTCATAGAGTTGTTCCTTCTCCCTGAGTTCTCTGAGTGACTTTCCGATCCCACATGTGCACCCATTGCATTTGCAAACTGGGGTAGGCAAGAAGGACTGCATTTCGTCCCATAGTCCTCGTAGTTTTGTGTAATAGGCGGAAATGGTCATCCCTTCTTGCCTAGTGTTCGAGATGGCTTGCTTTAGTTCATACGCACGCGGTGCGCTTTCTTTGCCGAATCGTTCTTTGAGATCCTTCCAGATTTCTGACGCTGAATTGGCGTACTTCACGCTTCCTCGGATTTCTTTCTCCATGGCCGTGGTAAGCCACCCTTTAACCATCGCATCACATCGCATCCACGCCATATAGCTCGCATTATCCGCTTCTGGCCTTTTGATGGTTCCATCGATGAATCCGATCTTGTTCTTGGCGAATAAGAAATTCTCCATTTCTTGGACCCAATCAAGATAATTGTTGTCAGTCAGGATGTCATTGACATGCATTTGCCTCGGATAATCGGAGGGGTGGAGGTAGTATGGTGAATTGTGGTCTGGGCTGTTAGCATCAGTCTTGGCAAGGTCTTTGTTTGTAGTATCTGCCATATCGATGATGAAAGTTTCGGGATTTTGGTTTTGGATCAAGCGTGATGATCACCGCTCTGATACCATGTAAAAATTGTTTCAAACTTTCTATTCACCGTATACGTAAGAAAGGATGGTACAAGGAGTTTTAATCTACCTCATCCTAACAGCCTAACTTCTCAGCAATATTACAAAATTGGAAACAAAATGAATACAAGTAAATGCAGCCAAAATACACGGCTGAAACGCATAGGCATAAATGTGCCATATTTGATTGGGAGTAAAATATGGGAAAGGAATATTCGACTGAGAGAAATCCGGATGAAATGATGCAACGTGATGATGCAACCGTGCAGAAAATAAGGCAATCTCAATACATCATGTGACATTGTTAAAATTTTGTTTTTGTTTTTTTTTGCCAGTATTTCAATGGTTGGTGATAGGAGAAGTCAAACGTTAGAACTTCTCTTGTCAAAGTCCAGCTTCTTGGATTTTTTTTTCTTTTATGACGTAGTAGACCTATTTATTTATCCTTTTAAGTCTATACACCTATGTTGAAGTTGGAAAATAACAGATGATGACAGATTTCTGGCTTATCTGCCTACACCACTAATTATTGGACCAGTTACATGCCATCAAGGTATTATATGAGTTAAAATAAGAGGAAGTGAATTATAGGATAGATTTTGCACTATGTCATTGTCTGGTTGCTCACTTGCACGAAAAGCCAACTGAAAGAATGGTGAAAATGTGTGTTGTTACATGGTTATCATTTCATGTGAAGGATACGGAAGAAGATCATCGGTTTAACTTCTGTCATATTTTTTAGTCTGTTTAATAAAATCATGTTATGTGTTCAATTTTTTAAATTTAATATGTGTGATAAATTTTTATTAAGTGGACTAAAATATCTGAGAGAATTTGGATTACGAAGTCCCAACGATATATTGGGAAAATTTCACTTTTTTTTTTTTTTTGACAAACCATAACTTTATGCTAAATGTGCGAGAAATTGAAAGGTTTACCAAAACTAAATAGAAAGTAGAGGGTCGCCGCCGTACGAAGTGTCATTAATATATTAGGAAAATTTCGCTTTTTCCTATTGTCGTTTGGCCTAATATGACCGACATTTTTTCATTTTTTTTCTGGAGCAAAAGTGAGACCATTTGATGAAGAAAGAAGAGGGAGCTGGTCCCCGTTCCTTTCCAAATGGGCTTCCCAATTGGAGGTTGCAACAAAGAAACTATGGCTGCAAAGTTTCAGTGATTTTGCTATAACTATGTGATGGATATTGTTCTTTTATTTATTTTAAAATTCAATCTAGTAGTCCAGATTCTTGTGCTTCTAATACACTATTCTTCATCGGGTATGGAGGCTGAGCTGGAAAGGGATGGCAGATTGGGGGCGGAGCTGGATATGGCGGATGGAGGGTAAAGAGGGTAGCTGGAATGGGGGATAACGTGGGAAAAAGATGAACTCTGCAATTTGATCCTTACAATTATGCAAAAGCTAGAAAAATTAGTAAATCTGAGATTGAATATGTCGTGATCAGAGAGAGCACAGAGAACAGACATGGACGAAAAACTAGAGCGGGTCACGACGACAATTGTTGTCGGATGAGCGGCAGGAGGGCGGAGGAATAGAGAGAACAATGGAGGAAAAACTAGAACGGGTCACGACGACAATTGTTGCCGGAGGAGCGACCTGAGGGCGGAGGAAGGAGAGAGGAAAGAGGAGGAAGGTTTACAACATTAAAAAGATTTAATGTTATATAGGTCATAACACATTTAACTTCTGTTGTTGACTTGACGTGAAAATGACCGGACATTTCAGTCCAAAAATACAGGTAAGCGATACAAATAAAAAGTGATAGAGTGAGAGAGACTCGTAATATAGTTGGTATTCGAGTTGGTATTCAGATTGGACCGAGAAAAGTGGAATTTTGTATACTATATTTGAAGGAGTTAGGATCTCCTCACCTCAAATCCCTAATCCTATGCGTCACCGTGCGACACGTGGCAGCAGAGGTGGGTGATGAAGCTATATGCATGTTAATCTCATCTATCTTCACCATCATCCCTGCTGTCACATGTCGTACGGTAACGCGTCAGATGAGGAGAAAGTGGGTACGGTGATCTCATCGCTGTTTGAATCCTGTCTTTGTCCGGACTCTGCAATTTGCTACTAATAAGGTAATGCCTTACTGCCTGCGTGATTGTTATGCTCTGTTGCTACACTAGTTTACATAATTTACATAATGCCCAACAAAAATATATTCTCCTTTATCTACCTTTATCTGTCCTGAAACTTCTCTCCTCTGTCTTTCTCCACTTCATCATTATTTCTCCATTTATTCACACTTGTCTCCTCCGCTTCTAACCATTTTTGGTAAGAACTAGATGCCTCATAGACCTGCAATAAAGATTAAAAATTTTGGCTGCTTTTAGTACTATGTTTCTGCTGCTTGCTACTATTAGTTAGTCTGCTCTCTGTCAGCTTTTGCCTTAAGCTCCAAGTGCCTTTTTGAAGATCTTCCATGTAGAAATTGCTTGTCCCCCCTCCCTAATTTTTCTTTCATTTGTTGAAGCTCTCTATTTGGGTTTTGTGGATTTTTGATTCTTATGGGTGACTAATGAAGTAGTGGGGTTTGAAGGGAAGGAAAGTTCTTTCTTTAACAAGGGTACTTGTAGCGTTTATTTTAGAGATGCTGTTTCTTGATTGCTTTGGCTAGGACCATCTGCTCCTCCCCGCTCCTCACGCTGTCTGATTTGACTTGAAGTTTGGTTAGCAAAATTCGGTTTGGATGATTTGAACTGATTTTTTTTTTTCATCCTCAGCATCTTAATTTCTGCAGACACATTTGTCTTCTTCTGATTGTGAGGATATCTTTTCTGTTTCTGTTTCTTTATGTTGAATCTAAAGGAACGTCTTTTACCCCTTAAAACCAACTTCTTACTTTTGGCTGCTATCATGTTCTGGTAATAAATGAACAGGACAAAGGGAATGATTAGCAGACGTTGATAATTGCAAAGCCAAATGAGTTTCAAGATCTTGGACTACCTTTTCAAGTGGCTCTACTAGAGAGATGAATCGTTGTGAAACTAGGGCAGAAGATAAGGGCTTAATTTACGTTTTGGTAATATAGTAAAACTTCAGGAGTTTATTGCCTGATAGCTGTTATATGTTCCTTAGCTAATCTGAGGCCGCATGAAACACATTTTGTGCCCGAAAAGTCATGTCTTTCTCCATTTCGGCTCCCTAATGATATGATCTATTCTCGTTAACATTCAATTCTGTGTCTGGTTCATTCTCGGTGTCATTTTGTGTGCTGAGTCCTTGTTACATTTGGTTCTTTGAATTGGTGGCTCAAATGCCATCAAGTGGCACTCTTTAGGCACAATAGAGAAAATGGAAAAATTGCATTTATGCTTGTTCTGGCAAACAAAAGCTGCGTACTGAGTCAAATTTCTAGAATCTATCTACAATCGTTGAAATATATGACATTGCAAACTGGGTTGCAATTTGTGGGTTTCGATTGCACTACCTCATAGTTAGGTTTATAATTTATTGGATCTTAAGACGTTCACCTTCAAGAAGTTGAGAACTTCATTCATGTGTGTTTGCGTTTTCCATAAATATTGAAGAGCTGTCAACTTGAACTCTGTTAACTCAGTCTTACAATCTGAAAACTTTTTGAAGTTTGTTTTTCTTATTTTCTTTGAAGTGGTGATCACATGAAAACCCTCTTAGCTAAATACTTAAATATCAAGTGTCACTTGATCTATTCCTTCAACTGGCTTCCTAGTTTGTCTCCTTTTCAAGGTGAATACTCATCTGTGATGCATGTGTCTTTCGGCGTTCGATGCTTTTGGAGATCAGTTCATCCAAGGTTTCCGTTTCAGATGTTTCCTTTGGATCTTAATAGCATTTTCGTGCCATACCCGCGATCCACTTCCTGCATTTACTTTGTCATGCTATTTTGTTTAACAAAAGGTTGATGCTGTCTAACGTGTTTCCATTGTTCGCCTGCCTCTCACCCTCTCCAGACCCTAACAATAGCTTGTGATGTCGTTGGGATATACTGAGTATGTTTGTTGTTGTTGTTGTTGTTGTTGTTGTCTGTGTTTGTATTCAACCAATCCATGTGTTCCTTTGTACAGCCTGTCCAATACGATCCATTCTGGAGTGTCAAGAATCAATTGCTTGTTGATAGTGGTTTCCTGCACCTGGACATGAATCCCCGAAATATTAACCTTGAAGCTGAAAAACATCCACAGTTTTGTTCCCAAGAATCTTCCAATACATCCTCCCAAGATGTCTCTCCTGGTCCTTCCAAGGGCAGTAACAGTATCTTGCCTTGTGTCATCGATTCTGCTGAGGTTCAAGAAGATGAAGCATCATTGACGCTTGATTTAACTCTTGGCTTTGACACGAATGCAGCAGAGCCGAGCAGCATTCTTGGACCTAGTTCTGATGTCTTGCCCCATCCTCCAATTGCTGGTCTATCCAGGGTCTTTTCGTGCAGCTATTGTCGGCGCAAGTTCTACAGCTCGCAAGCTCTGGGAGGTCATCAAAACGCGCATAAGAGGGAAAGGACGCTTGCAAAGAGGGCTATGCGAATGAATATGCTATTAGATAGTTGTGCCAGCTTGTCTGCCCTTCCTCTTCATGGTTCCGCTTATCGTTCTCTAGGGATGGAAGCTCATGCTTCGGCGCACCAACAAGCATTTCCATCAGTGAGGTCCATGCAAACAATGAGAGGTGGAGCAAGGTTTGAACAAGGACACTTTGGGCTGCCAAAGTATACGGAGGATGACGATGCAGGACTATATTGGCCTGGTAGCTTTAGGTATGTCGAAGGAGCTAATTGCAATACAGGAATAAGCTCAGGGCAGAGCTCCAACATAAATTTTGTAGCGCAGGCTCCATCTCCTAGAACAGATACATCTATTCCTGATCTGAACTTGAAACTATAGCGCGATTAAAGTGCGTTCCCGGTGCACTAGGCTTCTGCGTTTGCACATGGTCCGGGATAGAGATGTACGCAGCCTTATCTTATACTTTTGTGCAAGAAACTGTTTTCGTGGCTCGAACACACGACCTCAAGATCACAAAGTAACAACTTACCAGTTGCTCTCAGGCCTCCCAAGCTATTACGCGATTCTTTGTTTTTACATCCATTTTGGGTTCCTCATTGTCCCAGATTACAAATCTACTTGTTTCCTACTTTATAGAGGTATTTGAAATAGCTCAAGGTTCTTTAACCTTCTAGCATGCATGTTATTCGATTGCTTAATTGTTTGTGCTTATAATAAACTTGTGTATAGAGACGGAAAGAATTTGTCACGTATTGTGAATTTGTAATAGATAAAGCACTCTTCTTTTTGCTTTTGTAAATAAAATACAACTGCTTAGTGTTTATTTACTGGTGAAGTCGTGCAGAGGGATTTTCTAAGGTTGAAAACCTTAAACTGCTTCTCTTGAAATTTTAGTGATCTTGTGAGAGGGAGCAGTAGTGTTTAAGGCATTTCACTGTTTCTGAGCCCTTTCAATTGTTGTTTTGTGCTTCCATCATGAGATGATTTTCAGTTAGAGTGATCTATCGCATATATACTGGTCAAGGATTAGTGCAAATTGATGATGAGCGTTCGTGGTAGACTAAAAATCAGTGCAAATTGCTAATCAAGGGGAAGGCCAGGTGCTTTCTCCCCCCAACTACTGCCATTCCCATCTCCAGCACCCTGAAGGAAGAGTCGCTTGGTTGGCTACTTTTGTATATTCCTATATTGACCCAGCAAGACTATTCTACTCTGATTGGATCACATAGATTCACCATAGTTCTTATGTATAGGAATTATGCCTTTTTCTTGACAAAGTTCCACAGTTAGCAAGCTTGTATGAATTGTAACGAAACTTTGCCATTTTGTATTTTGCGCAAGGTCTCCTTGACTTGCTAGCTACCACCACCTCAAGGTGTAAAGCATTGTAGATTTCCCTACGGGGCCTATATATAAAATTTAATTTACAAAAAAAGAAAAGATTTCAATTGGAAACAATTTGGAAGATGAAGACACCTCACAAAATACTAATGTTCATTGGCAAAACATGCAAGAAAGGACATTAATAAATGATCAGCGGGGGGGGGGGGGGGGGGTAAGACAAATGACACAGAATGAAAACTGTAGTGTTTGTGTTAATCATGTGGAGACAAATGAACATGCTTTATGGGAATGTAGAAGGCTAAAGGGGTGTGGAAGCATGATAAATTGTGGAGGTTTAGGAGAAAGGAGCAGGAAACTTATTTGCAGTGGACTAAAAGAAATTTGTTATTGAATAAACATATGGTTATGCTAGGTTATGAGGGTCCTATGAATATATTGTTCATGTTTATCATGTGTAGTATTTGGAAGGAAAGAAACCTACAGGTTTTTTAGAATAAAAAACTCCAGTTTTCTTTCTGCTTAACTCTGATATGAGACTGGCTCAAGAATGTGTATAGGTAATGGAAGAAATAAGCTCAACCAAACAGGGAAAGCAACATTTGAAGCAGGAGCAAAATCACGAGAGCACTTGGCTCTGGTGGGAGAAATGCCTCCTCTAGGATGGATAGAAATAATTACTGATGCTAGCAGAAGCAATGACAGGGCGGACACAACAACTGCTGGAGTCATTAGAGACTGCAGAGGAGCTTGGGTGAGAGGCTTCATTGAATTGCAGGTACACAAACATATATCAAGCAGAATTAAAGGCCATAAGGGAAGCACTTTTGCTAGCCAGAGTGATGAACATAACATCAAGCTGGTAAGGTTGGAATCAGATTCACAGTCTGCGATAAACACAATTCATGGAGCTACTAAAGGCTACATGAGGGATTACACACTCATACAGGACTCCGGAGACTTGAAAAACATTTCAGATTGTTTTTTGCAATATAAGAGCCAAGAGAAAGGAATACTCTTGCTGATGCTCTTTCCAAGCTGCCTTACAAAGTGAATGTACCTTTCAAGGTTTTGGACGATCCCCCATATAAGGTGGCTCATATTGTACTAAAAGGAGATGAAACATAGAAGTAGATTTGAGGAGTAAAAATCCTCCTTTATGTAACCCAAAAAAAAAGTTGGTGACTACTGAAAAGCACCAGGATATCTTCCCATGTACAACAAACTGAAGATCCTACCCGTCCCTGTAGTATCATTTTTTTTTAACTGACAAACTACGTTCTAACCTGAGAGATGCAGTAACACAAGAATTTACTAGGCTGCATGGGGTATGAACATGTCATACAGCCAAGCCTATGCTTCCTCAGAAAAACATCCGATATGAAAAGCTTGCATCACATCCACACCTGTGTCCCCTGATGACGGACTCTTGGGTACGAAATTCCTGTAAGGCCGACATACTGGGGGTAATAGTAATCCTGATTGTCTGTCCATGGAAAGTATTCGGCCACACTTGCTGCAGGAGCGCATCAGATCAGAATATTCGAAATCAATCAAGTGTAGAGATCATAAACAGAGAGCAGAAGCATCTTACCTGCAAGATTTTGTAAACAGAGTCTGGTAGCTGCAGATCCAGTGCTGCAAGAGTGGAATATATGGCTCAGTTGGCGAATTCAATCATTTCTATCATCAAACATCATAAATAGTCGACATTTACCAATAGCATATACAAGGATGACTTGGAACCGAGACCATCAAAATACTGAAGCGCCATGGAAGCATGTCTCTGCAGTAGCAAACTACAAATAATGACACCAAAGTTCCCAGCCCAGCCTCAAACCCCCATTGTCACATAAAAGGTAACAGGCATAAAATGAAGAGAGACGAGAGAAGCAACCTACCGTCGCGCGTTCAAACACATGATGTACAGATTTACCCCATGCATGTACGTGGCTGCCACCCTTTACAACCATGCAAAGAGTAACTTGTCAAAGGCCATCAGAAGTTACAAGAAAACCAATAAAGGTACTCAAAAAAAAAAAAAAAAAATCAGCCAAAAAAAGAAGTCGCGGCTCAGAATTTTGCACATCATGCAAAGGAAAGTGAAAGAAAGAAATATGATTCGAAGAGCACTTTTCAATAACGATAAGTTGATTATAAGTTAGAAGCTACAGTGCTTGTACTTTCTTCTGAGAAACATATCCTATTACCGCTTAGTTAAAAACAGCAAGAAATTGTCCTGCAGGGCATTCCAGTACATAACGGACTGTGCCGCCACCTGCCCCCCCCCCAACCCACCCAAACAGACAGAAATTTTTTTTTAGAATTCCGGTTTCCTTTGATCTTAATTATAAAGAGGAAAAATAATGGCAAAGAACACTCACCGATGATCATCTTAACAACAAGAAAAAACATGAAATGATCTCCTCCAATAAATCGGACTTACAAAACTATCATAAGTACGAAGGTAATGTGCAGTAAAGCAAACCAAGGTGAGTAATAACATACATATTGTTGGAGCAGGTTGGTGATGTTAGACAGTCTTGCAATATAAAAGTATCAGAACATATATATTAAATACTCCCTCTATCCCAAAACTATTGTCCTAGTTTGACTTGAACACAATTTAAGGAGGTAAAATTTTGTGGACCAATATTTCTATTTTACCATTAGTTGGTTACTTGAGGCAAAATAGAGAAAAATCATGTAAGTGTTAATTGAACGGGTAGTATAGAAACTTTCATTACTTATGTTTACTAATTTTAGAAAGAGGCCAATATTTTTGAGATGGAGGGAGTATAAAGAGAAAAGAACTGTTTCTTGCAGTTGAAATAAAATCACCTCATCCGGAGAAAAGAAAGCTACGGCGTCAGGATCAATTGAACCACCTGGATGCAGTGAAATTACAGCCCTAAGAATGGATGGAATCAATAACTCAATAACAGCAAACTTGTTCTCCTTGACATCACTTGCTAACCCTTCGCTTAGTTGATTATGGAAGACATCCTCCTTCGAAGGCTCCAATGGTCCTTCAGAAGGAAGCAGCAAAGCTCGCTTCAACCAATCCAATCTTTTGTAAGTAAATGTCTTCACTTCTGGAATTTCCTTTCCTAATAGCTTCAAAATATCAGGCACGGTATTCTTGTCATGGAGATCCTCTGACAGTGAGGGATTATAAGCCTTCTTTCTAGAAGATTCTGCTCCATCATCATCAAGATGAGGGAAAAACCGCTTTTTCTGGTCAGAAAATGCTTTCAGAGCCAATCTGGAAAAATTACAGCAGAGGAACTCTTTCAGTTTCTGAAATGCAGCAAAAGGGTCAAGAGAGCACAAGTACTATTAACACACTGAATTGAAACTCTTTAAACAGGCCACCACATTTCATGAACCTTGGAAGGTAAAAACAGCCATGATATGATAATTATCAGGCAATATACTCTGGTCAAAGAATCATAACTGATTGATCAGACTAGATGGACACATTCTAAAATTAGCACTTTAAATAGTAGTATCCAGCAGAAGCCACTAAATCCAACGTGCTTAAACACCCATATCGCAATTTGCAGTTGCACTTCAATGGGAGTGACTAAACCAGAAGTTGGAATGAGAAAGTGCCATCAGCAAGGTCACTAGAGTTCGAAGGAATGTTACTAATACAGCTATCCTTTATGCGAAAAACAGCAGAGATTTGAGTTATTGACCCCATAATAACAACAGAGCTACGAGTATTAGACCATGGCCTACCTAGTCCTGTCTACTGCAGATGCACCAGCCTGACCAGCGAGTTGACGCTTCCATGCATATGCAACAACAGCACCATCAGGACAAACAACTGGCATGTGCAGACCCCATGAATTGCTTCTAGCCCGAAGAGATTCATTAAGTACACCAGACTCTTGTAATTGATTTCCTTAAAGAAAAAAAAAATAAAGACTTTTAGGATAGTTAATCATGGATGCAAACCAAGTCTCATAAACAATTAAAATGTTTTTTTGTTTTCAATGCAAATCTTTTGCAGTACATGCGTCAATAACCATGGACAACAAACTTCTTACAATATTATTTACCTGAACAGAGCAACAAAATCCACATACATATGTATGTGCTTTTGATTGATGTTTTCTTTCTGAATATTTTGCTAGTTTTCTCTTCTTTACTTCAGAGACCTTAGAAGAATACAATAGTAGAATTGGATGAAAGCTACTGATCCCTACTCCTCTAAGGGAAAATAATAACTCAAAGCACAAACAATACTAAACTGCTACACATGCTCTACTGTGTTCATCATACTCAATGGAATACACTTTGATAATGTTCATTGTCCACAACAAACCAATTGTGATTGGTATATTCATGGTAAATTGATCAATACTCACAACTCAGCTTTAATATGACTTTTTTTGTTTTTAATTAAGGATAAAAAAATCTTTGTTTAAATGACACTTAATCTGCAACTACCTCAAGCTATTAGGAGGTTACCTTCTCTTACCCTTTTAAAACAATTAGGCACTTTCAACAGGGTTACATATAGACTTCCAAATATTGTCTTTTAGTAGTAAAACTTACAGAAGCTAAAGAAATATAGTTATTAACAACAATTCTCCTCACTTACCCTATTATTCATTTCACCAATCGAAACTAAATCAAAGAGCTAAACACTCCCATTACTTTTTGGCTTTATTCTCAATTAGATGAATAAAATGTATGATACCCGATTTTTTTCGCACATATGACATTCTCATGAATATGATGAGGATACAGATATCATTTTAACTTAAGGATTGAAATTGATTAGCATATACAAAACATTGCAACAACCACAGACAGATTTCATTCTAAGAACAGGATAACAACATATGCAAAAGGCTGGATCAGACTTTTGGGTTGACTCCATAGAACAGTTGAAGAGGCAAAACAAAGCAAACAGCTTCAAATATATCAACCAACCCCATCCTAACAGAATTGAATATTCTTCGTTCTGTGGGAGTAAAGATGCCAAAGTGAGAATCAAACAAGTTTAATACCAACAAATACACCATATCAAAATATACACTTTAGTTATTTAATAAACCACAGGAACCGCAATTCAGTATGGAAAACATCAGAAACACAAACATTATTTAGGAAGTCAGCTTCAGAACCTCAACAGCTGAACTGAATCATCCAAGAAAATGGATTAAATTCCACATCACAGATGTCTTCCCATCGTAACCAGGCAATTACTGGCATTATCTAACGGAAAATAACATAAAATCAATTGGAAATAGGGTGGAAGGGAAACCCTCCTGGGAAAATAACTATTCCACCTGTAAAACATGCTGGTTCAGGCCATTTAATTTGCACAAAGGGATAAGAAATGGCGCTTCTTGCGTCAGATAATATTCCTAAAAACGCACTGGATAATTCTTCTACCCTGAAAAGATACTCCACGGGCGCGTAGGTGATTCTTATTGGAAAGGAAATATTATCCTAGACGGACAAAAGAAGGAAAAATGTTTCTATAGGAGTCCTACTCCGACTACAACACGTGATATTTAAGAGGTTTTTCTACACATTACTCAAAATATAATACTTCCTTCGATGGTCAGATAGTTCAAAGTAATATCTTTACCCTTTCGGTTTCTACCGACTGAAAAGCTGGACTTTCTATATTCCTCAAATGAGGATTAATCCGCAAAAAATAGTGGAAGAGAGGTGTAAATACCGACGTCGCGGAGGTCTTGAAGGTGTTGGCGCATAGAAGCTTCTTCTTTGAGAACCAATTGCAAAGGTTTGGAGACTTGATCAGGAGGCATGGAGGCGGCGGAAAAGAGGGCTTCTAGCAGCCGATCAGCTCCAATTCTTATGTCGGCAATGAGGCGTCCGGCTTGGGTTAACCGGTCCATGGCGAGGGCCACCTGTTCGGGGGCGCTTCCGCCGTTCATCGCCCTGAGACCCCTCCACCTTCAGAGGGGGAACTGATGACTGTTGCTGCATTCTACACTGTGATGCTTCGGTTGGGGAATGCTGTAAGGTTCTGGAACCACGCTTGTAAGGTGGTGAAATAGGGGTTATATATATATTTTAATACAGGTCAAACCTGTATACATCAGATCGCGAAGCGATTCGGTTGGAGTCTGCATAAATACAAATGTCAAATATCATTGGACCATTTCAAAAAAAAATCATTGGACCGAAAAACTTTTTTGATTCTGCACAAATGTAAATATTAGTGGACCGAAAACTTTTTTTCCTTAAAAAAATTATGATTGTATTAGGCTTTTTACCATAATGTAATTACATTATATTTATTTTAAAAATAAATTTAAGACGAAAAGAGTAACATTAATAGTAATTCACCTGCGTTGATTAAAACAGCCAAATAAATAGATCAATTAAGCATATATGTTCAAAATCCCACCATTGTAAATAGAGATGTGCGGATGGGATCTCCTCATCGTGCGGTGAGTCACCGCATTCTTCACCACGCGACCCGTGACAGCAGTGAGTGATGGTGAGGCTGGATGATGATTTAAAGGGTTTCCTCGTCTAGATTACTTCTTTACTTCGAACACATCCGACTTGACTTACCTATGTGATGTACACAAGATTGATTGTGTCCAATTTGATCCTATTTTGCCACTGTTAAGTCGGATAGTCTACAACCTTTTAAAAATGTACTAGACTCTTTACGAGGAATACTTTAAATCTGGTTTCTTATTTGTCTTTTCCTAGCCCTCTGAGATTGAACTTGAACCTTTGTAAGCTTAGATTTCTAATATATAAGGAATGCATAGAATGAGTAATTTAAACAAGAAAAAAAAAGCCCTAGATTTTTTTTATTTATAATACTCACAACCTTTTTCTTTTATCAATTTCTACTTATTTTTATGACCAACAATTTTTTTCCTTTCTATTTCAGATTGTTTTCTGGATTTTTAATCAATATGAGATGATCGTAAAACCGTGTATGAGACTCGTAATTTGAAAATCTAAAAAAGCGAAATCATTAAAAATACGTCATGAAAACCTTACCTTTGTGTTCGGATTGATTGCCGATTGCAAGTCCGCACGGAGATCGGTCTCTTTTTTCCATTTTTTCCTCTTCTTCCTTACGATCGCCCCTATCATCTTCTTCCTTGCGGTCGCCCCTCGGCTCTTTTTTACCGCTCTCCTTTTTCTTTTCGACTCGTATAATTTGGTATAATCCGGGTTAAACTTATGCACTTAATTATAACAAGCTATTAAATATTATGCCAGTAGGACTCTAATTAATTTTTCCATAAAAATCTGATTTGGAAATTGAAACTAACCCCACATTTTTATTTTATTAAAGATTATTAATTCAGAACGGCACTTTTCTTTTCCTTTTGGGTTGATTTGGATTATCATCATTTTAAGAGCATAAGGTTACGTAGTGTAATTCGGTATATCCAGTGATATGTTTTAATGATGTTTAATCATACAAAAGTCAATAATACGAATATAAATTTAAAATTCAACTTGATGACTTATAAATTTAGATTGTTGGCTATATCCCTTTTTGTTTTTCATTTTATCTAAATGTAGTCTAACTTGGAATTACCAATAATATTGGCTACATGGACCAAGAGAGGAAAAAAAAAAAGGTCCAGAGATCCTTTTGGATCTTTTTCTCGTTTCAGAAATTATTTAGGAATATTTTCATTTAAAAAGAATCGGATCTGGCTCTTTAAAATACAAATTTATTTTCTATTTTTTTCGACGAAAACATATAAAGTGTAGGATAATGTTGCGTACATTTGTGATCTGGTCTTTCTCCGAAATCTGTACAAACACAAAAGGTTAATACACCGGGAACACTTTTTTCGAAGGAAAATTTCAAACACGTATGATGTGTTGTTTTTCTTGGCCAATGTTGCCCGCAAGAAAATGTATATACACGGCAAGTTTCAGTAGCTATATTTTTTCCCATCCTTGCAATTATTAGTTTCAATTCACTATCTTCCTCTGATTTTCCCTTTTTCTCCTCCCAACCCCCCCGGCGTCTTCCTAACGTATCCTCTGGAATATCAGTCACATTTGACTTTCCCAATCAGCTATTATGTTGCTTAATGCCCTAATTTTTTAATATCTATTCTGTAAATATTTTACTAGAAACAAACTCTCTATCTCTTAGGATAGATGTACTGTTTGTATGTCTCTTAACTTTTCTAGACCTTAACGATATATTTTGTTGTTGTTAGAATATACTGAATATGATTGTTGCTGTTGTCTTTTGTGAATATTTCTATTAAGTATGTCATTATGGTTGCTGTCAACATCTTGTAATAACAAATGATGACATATAAACATTATAACATTACAACCTCAACGTTTCATGCATGACATGGCATACATGACATGGAGCTCAATCTTATTAATCATTAAAAGAAACAGGAAAAGAATTAGTAAAAACATGGAATAACAAATTGCGTTACAATTTTCTACCAGTGGCGATGAAGAACGACCATGAAAACAACTGCACCAAATAGAAAGATTAAAAGGCCAGTGAAATTGATTATAAGTGATTCTTGGCTGCGACCTAAGCCCAAGAAAATAAATTTCTCAATAAGTCCGGTTTCAGCTGTCAGAACTGCCATGAAGAATGTCAGAAGTCCCAGCAAAATATGCCATGGAGAAAACTTTGTTCTTGTTGACGTCTCCCCTCGTGGATACACGAATGTCGCGAACCCAAAGAAAAACTGCAAAATTAGATTTCAAAATCATATAAATATATATATAGTTGTCTCCATTTCGAATGGTTTTGGAATATGATGGAATAAAGCAAAATGACTCACTAAATTGGCTGCACTTCTTATATTGTGAATATCAGTTGATCGGTATAGCTTGAGCATCATTATAGGTCATTGAGAAACAACCTCTATATGTTTCTAAACATAGGTATGGTTTTGTACACCTAACCCCCCGTACCTCGTCATAGGCGGAAGTCTCTATGGTAATAGGGTAATGTTGTTTTTATATATAAATATATATAGTCACTTGTCAGGACATTTGATGGCCATGATCATACTAATTTAATAATTTTGGGACAGTATAAGTAATTCAATCCATAGGAGAAGAAGAGAAGGTATAGACTTGTGCCGGTTTTTGTGACATGATTTTCTGTATTAGCAATAGGTACATCAATATGGCCATTAATGCGTACATCTGATCCTCTATATCCTGCTATAGACGAGAGCCTCTAAGGCAATAGGTAATGTTGTTGTTATTGATGATAGGTAATTCCTAAAAGCATTAATTCCTTAAAGCATCTTTTCCATCCATCATTAAATATTGCTGGAAAAAATAGTAGATTAATGTAAAGGGTGTTGAGGGTGAAAATAAACAGTACCTGCAAAGTAAACAAGCAAATGGTAATGATTCCAAACCAGGAGTGCAAGGTATACATATGTGGAATCCATAGTTCATGATGATACTCGAAAGCTGCAGCTATTCCTCCGATTCCAGCAACAAATGCCAAGAAATTCATCGTCCCATGCATAATTTTTTGGGATTTTCTTGCAGCCCAGTTAGACTTGTACACCATAATAGCTGAAAAGTAAGAATACAACACAAGCGTTTTATTTAAAAGGAGGGAAACGCAAAGAACAGCTAAAACCCAAGATTACACCAATCACCCTTAACTTACATTCTCCAGAAAGTAAGACGAAACCTATGATCATAAGCAGTGGATGCAGCTGCAAGATAATGAACAAAAGCAATATCAAATTAGAGTAACTTTTCATCAGCAAAACCAAAGAAATTGAAAGTACTAAAGTGATTATAACCAAAAATAAAAAAAAAAGGAGGTGGTAAAGTGAAATAATTTACATTGAAAATCTTCTGCTTGTTGTGTGACTTTACTGCAACACCACCTCTGAATTCAACAACCAAACCAGCACCAAAGTGAAAACTATTAGAAACAGCAGATGAGCAAACATGGCCAGCTGAACAACATGATTGGGGTGCTGGACTGAGCTTTGGTAGCCATTGTTATTTTTTTTCTTTACAAGTCAAGGTTTAGAGGTAAAAGAAGTTATTTGCATTAAGTCTAGAATAACATGGTATTTATTTTATCCAAAGATAGATCTAAAGGACAAAAAATTAGATAAGATATTTGATGATCTAACACATAGATTGAAAGAAAGAATCCTTCGTTTGTTCTAATGGAAGTAACAGGTTAATGACAGCAAAGAAACACTCAAGATAGGTAATCATTTTTGAGCCAATTAAGACTTGAGAGTTCTATGTTTTGTATTATGTACTATGTATTTTGTCAAAACTGCATCAGAGTTTCTGGCTTATTCATGAGTCTTTTCTGGGTTATAGAGATGGTCAAACCAAAGAATCCTTGTGATATTCATCCCAATAAATGGAATTTAACGTGGCAGCTACGTGTGTCACTAAATTCTGACACGGAAGACAAATATTTACGACGTTCTAGCAAATTAGACTATTTTTATGTTAAAATTGTAGTCGTATTCTTTGATTGTGCTACTACCATGTAATAAGTTATTGTTTTTATTTTTTATTTCGCATCATAAGTTATATTATTGAATCAGTAAACTCCTTAGTCCCTCAGCCAGACGATTCCAAGCTTCATAATGAAAATAATTTGCAGGCACTCTAACTCTTGGCCCAATGTTAATGGTACCTAAAATGAGGGTTGATCCATCCCAGAACATAGTCCAGTTGGTACTCGAGTTAAGATTTACTTCTAAGATGTTAAGAGTTCGAATCCAACACAGTTGGTACTCAGGTTGAGATTTACTTCAATAGGTTAGAGTTCGAATCCATATACAGCCCTATTAGGCCCGAAAGGCCTAGTTTACGGGACACCTGCATAAGTTCTCCCACAACCTAGGAAATCGCTGAGCTCTTTAATTTATGCTATTTGAGGCTGGAGCGGTGAGCACCTGCGTAAGTCCTCCCACGACCTAGGACACCCGGCTGAATTCTTAATTTATGCTACTTGAGGTTGGAGCGGTGGAGTCCTCCTTATAGCTGAGGCAGGATGCTATTTGGGATTGGAGCAGTGGAACCCTCTTTGAAGCTGGGGCAATGGGCTCCCGGTGTGAGAAATTTCTCCTTCCGGTGTGAGAGATTTCACATTTTTACCCTAAAATGAGGGTTGATTCCCGCACCTCATGTTAAAAGTCAACTTGACTCCGTCTCGATAAACCATATTGGTTGATTGAAAATAAAAATAAAATAATAAGTTTATATGAATATAATGTTTCATCACATATTACTTTAAAGATAAATATGAGTATCATAAAAAAGACCTTTTTGTTTTAACAGTTTCCTTCAATTTCAAATCTCTTTTAATATTAAAAAACAAAATAGATATATGAGTATAATTTCGTAAAACTCACTATCAAATTCCAACGTCGTTCATCTGTCTTATTGATAATCTTTGGCTTAAGCCTAGCCCCCTCTGATAAATACTGACCCGGTAACGTGATTATTAGTTATTGGTTCTTGATAAATAAGATCAATTACAAATTTCATGTTTAATTTGAAAAAGAAAAAAAAAATGAGACCAAGGCCTTAAGCTATCGCTTGGCATCACAACTATAACAAAAGTTATAGTTGTTGGCATCACAAAAACTAACATTAACTCATTGTTTTAGAAGTCTTCGTCTATGGTAGGGTATAGAGGGTCGGATATACGCAACTATACTCATATGTTAGAAACACGCCGAGGTTTTTTCCGATACTTCACAATGAAAAAATTTGCAACTTTTCAAAGATTAAATCTTGAAAATCATAATCATCAATTCCACCAAGATAATAATCGAGTGATTTATGATAAATTTTCATGTTTATCTTAATCACAAATCAAACAGTCAAACTATATCAAATCTTATCAATCGATTTTTTAATTCCATATTAATCAATTAAGATAATTCCATCACCAATTAAGATAATTTATATCAAGTAAATCAAGTTGATAACCAATCAGCTGACTTTTGCACATCAATATTATGATAAATATGATTAAAGTAAATTATCATACGCACCAAGTTAAAACAAAGATAATACATTGAACTTGGGCACCCCAAAGTTTGTAACACTATATATGAATAAGTAAAAATTAATTCTGTTAATCCATGCTGTCGTTGGGATATACTGGGTCAGGATGATAATGACGATGAAATCTGTTAATCCACAAAACGTTAACAAAAAGTGAATAACAACAAAACAACAAACAATAACAAATACATCACCGAGACCTTGAACTTCAGCATGTAAGCGTGAAGAAATACCCCCCCTACGCCAATTCTATTAGACAAACTTCAACCAACCACACGCAGCGTGGATGCAGTAATGATGTCTGGGACATTAATGACGAAATCATAATATTCGGTCTAATTAGATTAAAGAGTTGCTGGCCTGATTTGCAGTACGCAACTTGCAGTGGGTCTCTGACAAAGTCTTACCAATCTAGAAGTACGTTGAGCTATTGATTTGTATCTTCTACGAAGTTTCTTGAGACTGAAACGGTATAAACATGGGTCCAGAGAAATTTGATCTTTTGTTCCATAACTTCAAACAATGCAGATATTGGTGCCAAGAATGTGGGGACGAATATCTATGCATATATGGTTCTGAGGTTAGCGCTAGGGACGCTGCAATGTACGGCATAAATATGTACCTTATAATCATGTCCATGTTGAACTGCAACGGATGCATCTTTTTGAATCAATAATGTGAAGGCACCTAAGCAGAGTCCTCGAATACAAAGTTCCATAGACCATACTCAAAATACTTTGGGGCTAACATCCTCCTCAATCAATGTGATCATAATCGTTCTAATCATGTTAGTTTTTGAAAGGAAACAGAGATGACAAGACATTCAATTTGCCGATGGATGCCTGTAAACACCTGTCAACGGTTGAAAAGGTACGACGAATACTCTCTACAACAACAATAACCATATATAGTATATTCCAACAACAACAAAAAACTATCATTAGGGTCTGAGAAGTGTGAATGTATACAAACAATACATCTATCTTAAAAGTACGACTTTCTAATAAACCCAAAAGGATGCCAAACATGAGAAAGGAAAATAAAAAATCTTCTACTCAAAGCTCATGATGATATTACTATATTAGTTAATACATCTCTCGACTAAGTTCCTAGATCACTATAAAGTTAGTGCATCCATAAGTAGATGTCGGTGGCAGCAAGGGTGATAAACTGTTGGTGAAGGAAAGAGCTGATTGTCGGTTTTTACGAAGGAAATAGGATCAGAATGAAAAGACAAAAGTAATTTAAAATTGGAGTTAATTGCACCTGGTATCCATACTTGTACACGAAATTTTAAGTAGCATCCAAACTTTCAATAAACTCACTTAGCATCCATACTTATAGGGGAAATAGGCACCTGGCATCCATGCTGACGTCATAAAGGCAATTTGCATTTATTTTTTAAAAGTCTATAGAAAAAATAATTCAAAAATAAAAAGAAAAACCTCCCCACCCCACCCCCATCATCGACCTCCCTCTTCATCTTCTTCCTCCATCTTCATCTTCATCCTCCCCTACTTCTATCTCTCATCCTCTTCCTCTTATCTCCACCTTCCTCCTCTTCATCTTATTCCTCCATCTTCATCTTCATCCTCCATCCATCTTCATCTTCATCTTCATCAGGTTGTTGCAGATTTATTTCAAACAAGCTTCCTCTTTTCCATACCAATGGACGGCCCCATGTCCTTTTCCACTCGATATGTCTCTGTGCAATGGGTGTTGCGGTTTGAATTCCTTACGACCCCCAAGAATGTGGACTGGACTAGGTATACCTCTTTTCCTAGATCTTTATGTCGGAAGAATGCCCAGAAGATTAGTAAATAATTGAACCCAAATATCAGGATTGTTAAGTTAATGATCTAGTTAAAATTTCTGCCATCATCACAAATGTGCAGTCCTAGCATTTGTCAACGATGAATGGTGATTCAAACCCCAAGATTGTTTTATGAATGTATAAAAATGCAATATTGTTAGTGGGAGACAAAAAGTTATGTGGGAATGGAGAAAAACTCATTAAGTCATTGGGTAGCCTCGGCAGTTAGTTATCAGTTCTTATAGTTGAAGAGGAGAGAGAATAAGATGAAGATGGAGGATGAAGATGAAGATGTAGGATGAAGAAGAAGATGGAGAAAGATGGGGGTGGGGGTGGCATGGGGGTGGGGTGGAGGGGGTTTTCTTTTTAATTTTTGAATTATTTTTTTGTAGACTTTTAAAAAATAAATGCAAATTGCCTTTATGACGTCAGCATGGATGCCAGGTGTCTATTTCCCCTATAAGTATAGATGCTAAGTGAGTTTATTGAAAGTTTGGATGCTACTTAAAATTTTTTACAAGTATGGATACGAGGTGCAATTAACTCTTTAAAATTGGGAAGGGGTTTCATTTGAATTAAGAGGTTGTAGCAAGGATTATTTTTGTCATTAAATTATGATGTGTAACTGTGGAGTTGGATAGGAAGACTGGTGCTTCTTTGGTAAAGAGTTTTGAGAGTTAAAGTGTGACATCAAGAGTCTGGTTGACATGATCACATACAAATTATAAATGGTCAACTATAAACTAAAACGTAGAGGGAACTTATATTTTCTGAATATCATGACAAAAAAATATGTATCAAAGCATAAGATACAGTTTTGGGAACTATTTAGACTGAGTGTTCACCTCTAAGTTTGATCATGTTTTAGAATATTAGCATCAATTGGTTAGCCAAATTCAACGTTTTATATTACTTTTGGATTGATTATGAGTTCGAAATGAAACGAAAAATAAAATTCGTTTAATATGGTAAGTTTTATGGATGGAAAATGTTAAATTGAAACATTACAGAAAAATAATCAAAAGGTTAGAAGAGTGCGTGAAAATGGTCGTTTTCTCTTTAAATAAATATGCATGAATCACCCGACAATAGTACTGGTCCTGTGGATGCTAGCTAAACTTATATAAGTGGCTGTTGCTGCTGTTATTGGTGTTGCACCTGTCTTATCATATGCATTTATAACATAAATTAAATATAAGTATAGGTAGGTGATTTAGAGTTACCGAAAGTTTAAAATATAATCCAACCCCTCCATACTCAGTCTGAAAGCTTCTAAAGCAATGTTCGTTGAAAATTCAAAATGTAAAGCTGTGGGGTATATCTTTACCCCGTTTGTCGCTTCCTGCTTGATTATTTTCAAACTCTATCGATAACTTATAATTTACTGTTGTTAAAACGATAACAGAGAGTCAATTAATTTCCATCTCACGGTGATTTTGAGGTTAACCAAACTTGAGTCTTAGTAGTATGTCATGAGTGCCTAAACTCGCCGCCATTCAATATCGAATATTAAAAGTATTTCATAGTTTCTTTAGTATTCAAGTTAAAAAGTTCAAAGCATATAACAGACAAAAAACAAAGAGATTAAGAAATTTGTTTGACCTGATAATTTCAACTATTGTCAACCAACGCCAATCAATTTCACACGAATTTTATGGTGGTCAATTAATAACTACTAGGCACTTATTAATTAATAAAATAAAAAGTAATTGACATGTAATTGTGATGAATATGCAAAGTAAAAGCTCCTCTCTAATTATTATGGCTTCTATTGTTGCTTTAAACCATAGGATCTAATCAGTAAAGGGCGTTCCCGGTACTCTAGGCTCCCGCATTTGCGCAGGGTCAAGAGATAGGACGGATCGCTTCGCAATCTGATGTACGCAACCTTACACTACACTTTTTGCATGAGGTTGTTTATGCAGCTCGAACTCGTGACCTCAAGATCACAAAACAACAACTTTACCAGTTGTTCCAAGATACGTCCTCCTATAATTTACTCAATTGTCACTATAAAATTTGCCATCAATAAATCTATATAATACCCTTGTTTCAACTAAAAATAACATAAAGGAATAAAAGGAAACTCAATATCTAAATTATTTACAGCCACAACTCAAAAGCCAATCAAGATATATCAATGCCGACACCTATAATTGAACGGCAAGCCATATTCTATAAATAGCAAGCGATTTAGATTGAAGATTAAACACAATCTCTAAGATTAAAGCTGAAGAAAGGAAACCATGGCACCACCTCTCCCTCTCATGGCAATCTTTTTCTCACTAGCTCTGGTATGCCTTATTCTAAGCTTCCCTTCACTTCCCATTCCTTTCCAATTGTAATCAGTCTTTCGGTTTCCATGATAACCATTCCTTGTAGTGTTTGTTTTTGCCCTTGTATCTCATATCAAATAATAACACTGACGGATGGGTAGATGAACATTGTCACATTTGACCTTTCTACTTAGTATATTTGATTTTTTTTCGTAAATTATTTAAAGGGTAGATGAAAAGAAGCGTTGTTAAAGGAAAAAGGAAATTTATGTTGTTTTACGTATAGTCTAATTTTCTAAATAACATGTACCTCACCTACATACTTTATTGCCATGTAAATCAAATTAAAAGAACATATATACTAAAACGTATGCTGTTCTTTCTCTTTTACTTATCCGTTTTTTTTTCTCCAAAGGGGTATCGACTCTACACCTTAGCAAAAATGGAAAGAAGCTATTATGTGAATATCATAGCAGTCGCATTGTTGTTTATCCGCTCTTTGCAGTTTGCATCTATGGTGGAATCCAGAAAAGATAGAGGAGAGTACTGGCAAGATGTCCCCGAATATCATCAGCCACAGAAGGCGGATTTTGAGCCCATTGGCGACAAGCACAGAGACTGCAAGACGAGCAATGCAAACCATAAGCTCTATGCCAAAGTCTGGCCAAATGTGTCCTCCTACAACCACGATTCAAAGCCTGATAGCGAAAGTAATTATACAAGAGACTTTGAACCAAGGCCTAACTTGTCTTCTTACAACAACGACGATTCAAAGCATAATAGCGAAACTAATTATGCAAAGGACTTTGAGCCAAGGCCTAACTTGTCTTCTTACAACAACGACGATTCAAAGCTTAATAGTGAGAGCAATTATGCAAAGGACTTTGAGCCAAGGCCTAACTTGTCTTCTTACAACAACGATGATTCAAAGCTTAATAACGAAAGCAATTATGCGAAGGACTTTGAGCCAAGGCCTAATCTGTCATCCTACCATGACGGTTCAAAGTCTAATAAGGAAAACAATTATGCAAGGGACTCTGAACCAACGTCTAATCTTAGTGCTCACTCAGATGATGGCTTTGGCGAGGCGAAAGACAAACCATTTGCCAAAGATTTCGGACCCAGACCCAACCTATCTGTCTACGAGGGTTGAGTTAGAAGCATTTTACATGCTAAGGGCTATATCTGCTTCAGTGTTTTCTGTATTGTCAATTTTATGAATAATGGCTTTTGGGTGCGATCTCTTATTTCTCTTCTAAACCACGTCATTATCTATTCCTTACGAGTCAATATCTCATTTGACATTGTTACGCTATTATTCTCCTTTTAAGTTGCATCATTTTTCTATTTTTTCTTACGTGTCAATCTCTTATTTGAGCGTTTCTTTAGTACATGAGCTTGTGGAGGAACGTTAACGAACCGAGCCGAACCGAATAATAAGTTTTTGAATTCGGATTCGTTTAGCTAAACAAACTATTTGGCTCGGTTCATTTAACTAAACGAACTTTAAATTGGTTCGAGTTCGACCCGATAACACTATAATTATTTAAACGAGACGAACGGTTCGTGAATAACGGCTCGTTTTAGTAAACAAAAATCTTGTTTGAATTCGGCTCGTTTACAGACATTATCAACGAATACGAACCGAACACCAACCGAACTTGAAAAGTTCGCGAACTGTTCAAGTTTGTTGAATAACTCTACTTGTGGTTGTGGGGATGTTTTAGAAATTTTCATTTCTTTCACTTGGAGTAATAGTAGAAACAGCAGAAATAGATTGCCTTGAATTTCTCATCATCATGGTAGAAAATAATTAAATTTGTTCATTAATTTGACCCCGGAAAAAGCCAAAAAAAAAGGTACACAAAAAGGTATTAAAAAAGAAATATTAAAGGGTCAAAAGACAGTTAAAAAAGAATATTAAACAAAAGAAAGCAAAAAGACCTCTTTCAAGAAATGGAAAAACAAAAGCAAAAAAAAAAAAAAAAAAAAAAGGAGAACGACAAAAGGACCAAGGGAAAGCAAACAGATCAACTGCAACTGGTCGAGAGACGCCGCATAGGACACCGCAGTTACCCACCGTCCGATCGTGCATGCTACAAATGCCTAAAAACTAGGAAAATGGCTAAAAATTAGGAAACCTTCTGCGAAAGGAATTAATTATTGTCACATTTAGCACAAATTTTACAATGGTCAATGAACAAGTATGATTGGTTGGTCATTTACCAATGAATATGTACAAAATTTATGGACCCCTTGTTTTGGTCAATCACTCCCTTGCTTGCATGTAGATAAAACTTATTTGTCATCATTTTATTGAGACATTAGTTGATCAATGACCACCATAGAATTTCTGCACATTTAGATGGTAAATTCAGTGTCAAAGTGTTCAGTTACAACGTTCAGATTGCAAGTTTGGTATGAGAGACAGAATGTTTGACGACTTCAAAATAGTAGAATTTTCTGCTAACTTTTTATAAAATAATTGCAACGTTTGTATCTGGGACATCATATTTCAACTAACTCTCAAAGTTAAATTCTATATAAAAGTGTTAAATTACCTTTTTGTTTGTGGAAATTAATGTCCATAAATACAAGAATACTTAAGATTTTGAAGGTGTGTGTTTTGTGAGACTTTGGAATGACATTTGAGAAGACATACTGAAATTCTTTATCTTCTTTCTTCCTTTTTGTTATTGTAGAGCAAAGAAAAATAAGTCTTTATATTTTGGAAATCATTTGTTAACAGTCTACCTTGTTCACTGACTGAAACAAAAAAATACTTTAAAAACAGAGTAACATTTGTTACGTCTCAACTACTTTTTTTGTTTTTATTTCGTTTTTATTTGAACAATTAACACTTAACAACCTTTTGAGTTTATTTTATCAAACAAATCTATAAAAACAAATAAATTAAAACTAAGCTATTATAACATTTGGGCCAATCTTAATTGTTTCTTACAATATTTTGGTATTTATCTATTGAAATAAAGACTAAACTGCATGAAATTAGAGACCTGTTTTTGACCGCGAAGAGTTTGGCAGTTGTTCATAGGTCGAAGGAAATGACACATATTTCGAATAGCCTTCATCGGTGGCGATATCTATTTCGAAAAGCATCGTATGACGTGTCATATATTTGGAATCATAAGAGACACAATGACACTGTGTCAGACACCCCTAATGCTTTCTTTTGCAAAATTAATGGTGCAACAGGTGGATATTCTGTTAAAAGCTTACGTAATAGATGTAGATGATGTAATTACATAGCAGCAAGTGTTAATAGCTATAGAAAGTAGTCTTTCATTAGCTCCTTATCATATGAGTACCGTTCCTTTGCGTGATGTGAATATATATACTGATCCATTTGTCTCAAAAAAAAAAAAAAAAAAAAAAGACTAAACTGCAAGGAGGTTTCGAACCTAAGGAAAAGGATCTACTTACAAGCTAATGACGATCCTCCTGAAATTTTTTAATTAACTTATTTTTATAAGAAATCTCTTCAGTTGCTTTATGAAAATTTCTATCATAGCTATGTACTAACAGGTTTTTCGTAAGAAGTGAGCTTTCTTATTATTATTGATTATAACAATGGACAGGAAACATCCAAATTTAAGTAATGAAACAACGTATTGAAATGCAAACTAAACTTCTTATTGACTTTCGTAATTCTGCTCGTTAATTTCAATTTTCTGCCCTTTTATTTCTTTCTTTTAGTTTTGGCTTTTCTTTTTGGGTTATTTGGGGCGTATGTTATCTTAATGGATTGCATTTTTTTTTTTTATTTCTGTTACGGTCTCCAAGCATAGATTTGTCGATTTTCTTTTTTTTGTTTCCTTTTCCTTGAGAGGGGTTCTTTGTAATTGGCACACACGGATAACATAGACCAAAATCAGAAATAAAGGAAGCAGCATAATCTATTTGTTTCACGTGACTATCTCAATTATTGAAATCCAAAGCCTATCCGAAATCAACATAATATCCTTGTTTCACCTAACAATTAAAAAAAATCAACTATTACCATTTATATATCAAATTAAGGACAACTCAAGATCTCAAGTAGTAATTGACCGCCTAACCAATCAAGATGCATGAGCCAATCTAGCAAAATTATAAGGTGACCCATGTTCTCTATAAATGCCAAGCGGATGGGATTCAATGTTAAACATAATTTCAAATATTAAAGCTGAAGAAAGGAAACCATGGCACCACCTTTCGTCTCATGGCATACAAACAGTACATTTATCTCAAAAGATAGAGAAAAGATAACAACAAATGCAAGATAAAATTAAATACGATTTTTTGGCATACATCCAAACACACATGTGGAGGAAACAACATATAAAGGAGCAATTGGAGGAAAGCAATATTAGGAAGCTAATACATGTGGCTTACACCAAAAGCCATTATTGATAAAACTGCGAAAGAAAACACATTGACATAGCGACTCATTGCCCTGTGCATAAGGTGCATTTGGTTCAACCTTGATACATGGATATGTTGGGTCTAGGCTCGAAATCTTTGACGAATGACTTGTCCTCCTTGTCGCTAACGTTATCATCAGAATAAGCACTAACGTTAGGTCTTGGTTCAAAGTCTCTTGCTGAATTGCTTTCATTATTAAGCTTCGAATCGTCCCTTGTAAGAAGATATATTAGGCCTTGGCTCAAAGTCTTTAGCATAGCGCTTAGGGTTGGCATGGCTCGTATCACAATCAATCTTTACGTCGCCATGGGCCTGAATCGCCGGGTCCTGTGGCTGTTCATATTTGGCAACGTCTTGCCAATACTCTCCCTGTGTCTTTTCTGGATTCTGTCATAGTTGCATACTACAAGAAAGATGATAAGCAAAAATGTTGCTGCTACTATCACATAAAACACTTCTTTCCATATGATAAACTAACTACTTGCATTATTATAGTTATTTATTAACTAAATACTTGACTTCATATATCTTTACCATGCAAATTTTAACATGATAAACTAACTATTTGCATTATCATAGTTATTTATTAACTACAACAACAATCATACTTAGTATATATCAACGACAGCAAACGCTGCCCCTAGGATGTGAAGAGTGTGAGAAACAGATAAACGATATCTTCATCCCAAAGATAGAGAGTTTGATTCCAGTGAGACCTCCAGCTCTACGTATATGCATTTATTAACTAACAAGAGATAAAAGTAATAGATATAGAGTCTCTCTTTTGACACACTCATATCGGCCAACATGCCAAACCCTAACATGCGATTCTCTCCACCACTCTGAAACGTGGTCTCCAGATTCACTTTGCATGTTTCTTCACAGCCTACAATGCTAAAATATTGTACATTTACGCATTAACTTCATCTTTGGTCAATGAGATATAACGCCAAAACAACAATAGAAAGGAACCATCAAAAAACGGACTTGGTTAAGAAAGGCATGAATCGATCAAGCATACCCAGTATATCACAACATCAGCAAAAACTATCATTAGGGTCTGGGGAAGATGTGCGGCAGGCAAACAATACCTCTACCAAAGAATAAAGAGAGTGATTCCAGTGAGACCTGCGACTCTATATAAGAAATGCCTAAATGATAAATACAAAAAATAAGACATAATCGTACCAAAGCCAGAGAGAACAAGATTGCCATAAGAGAAAGGATGTTGTCATGGTTTCCTTTCTTCAGCTTCAATATTTGAGATTATGTATAATCTTGAATCACTTCCGTTTGCCATTTATAGACATAGATAATGGGTCACCTTAATATGTCTCTGGGTTGGCTCTTCATGTTTCATTGGTTAGGGTATCAATTATAGAGATATGGAGATTTCCTTTAATAATATTTAAGTACCAATGATTGGGTCTTCTTTATATTGTTAGGTGAAGCAAGAGACAGTATTGATTTCTTGATTCATTTTGGATGTCATTACACAATAGTGATCAGCTCGTCACGTGAAACAAACACAATAGGTTGCTTTCTTTATTTCTTATTTTGGCCTCTGTTAGTATTTCAATTACAAATAAACTCATGTTTAGGAGACAATAACAAAATGGAAAGAAAGCAACTCATTAGATAATAGTGGTAGTTTAATCAATGATCTTTGTATCATATAACATATATATTCATATAATGTATATGATAGAGATCCAGTCCCGCTTTCCAGTCATAAACCTTTTGAAAAGAATGGAATCCTATTTCAAAAGGGGATTCAGAAACAAGTTGTTTAAGTTTAATTAACAGTGGACGCTTTATACATTAACATAATAAAGGACGTTTCTGGTACACTAGTTTCCGCGTTTGCATAGAATCTGGAGATAGACCGGATCGTTTCACAATCTGATGTACTCAACCTTACTCTACACTTATTGTGCATGAAGCTGTTTCTCCGTCTTGAACCATGACCTTAAGGTCACATATGTTACTTTTTTCCATTTCAATCAACGCCAAGGCAGAAAGAAACGAAAGAAATATTTACATGTTTTCGTACTAAAATGAATCAAGGACTCACATTATTGTGCTGCGAGTTGGGGTCCATGCACGTTATGTGCTTTATCTTCTTTCTTGTGTTTGTTTACTTGTTTATGGTACCGAACATTATAGACTTAATCTTTTTTTTTTTGGGGGGGGGGGGGGGGAGGTTGTTGTGAGGGGTATACAATTATCGAACTTTTTGCCATAATTGCTAGGCCAACTTCATAATGGTGAAAGAGAAACTAGTAATAGTTATTAATTAATAATAAAATATACACATGCAAATAAAATTTATATGTTGACACAGTGGAATGCGATTAAATAAAAATCCCACCCCATAATGTGAGTCGTTGACTATTTTAAACTTTAACCAAGTGCTACATTTGAAATTATATAACATACATATAAATATATTACAAAGTTAACCATTTTTAACTCCGTTTTGGATTGAGATAAACAAGAGGAAAGCGAAGGAGGAAATCACACGTAGGGTGAAAAGGTATGTCTAATATTATTACGTATTGCAACTTGAAATCATTATAGATCTAGAAATAATTAGAATTGCTTGGCAGTGTGGACTGAGTGAATGATATATACGTATATAGTTAGTGGTAGACGTAGTTCGCATTTACAGTTCTTTTTCTGTGATTTATTCAATAAAAAGATCACATTCTTTCAAAAAAAACTTGAAATCATTATACTTAAGATTTCTCAATAAGTATGACATGTCACATGATTATCGTACTACCTTTGTATTTGATTTCTCATTCGACTTTATTTATTTTAAATTTTCACATCTCAAATACTTATCTTTGTACAAATTTAGCCAGTATAGAATAAATTAGTACTAACCACCAGCCCCATTTAAATAATGTAATTCAGACGGAGAAGTGATGTCAAAACTGATGTTGAGTATTGCCGTAAGATAGACTTATAAATAATCAACACATGAGCGAACACAGAGCAATTTTAGGTTAGTGAAAATACAATTCATTTTTAAGTCTAGTAATACAGTAGTATATTCTTATTCTAGACTCGAGTTCGAATTATGTATATATATGTGTGTACACACATACATATATGTGTGTGTGTATATATATATATATGTATGTATGTATGTATGTATGTGAATACCTCTAGATTTGGATGTGGTGTGATTAGAAGCAGTTGTGACACGACGTGTATAGTGGTGAGGATATTTGAAGAGTTTGGACCAACTTGGATTAATTTTTGCTGGGCGGTTCATGGGCTTTCTTATTTGTTCAATTCTTTTGAATTATTACTCAAACCCAAGAGGGTCTAAGTTTACTTATTTTTGGGCTTTGATCTCATTTGTATATGTAATGAAGAGAGCAGTTTCTGAAGTCCAGAGTCAAAGCCCATTTGTCGGACTTACACTCCTGCTGACAGAATTGACCAGCAGTCAGTCTCAAATAATAATAATAATAATAATAATAATAATAATAATAATAATAATAATAATAATAATAATAATAATAATAATAATAATTTGAGTCTTACAAATCCAATTAAAAGGATCAAGATGTTTTTCATAAATACTATCTGAAATTTAATTCTATTGTTTCCAAATCCCTAGGGCTGTAAACGAGCTGAACGAGCCGAGCATTGTGTTGTTCAAGCTCTGTTCATTTAACTTAGCGAACGAGCCGAGCTTGTTCGTTTATTTAGACGAACATATTTACTTGTTCAAGCTTGGTTTTGTTTAACTCAACGAACAACATTAACGAGCCGAACAGCTTAAACGAACGGTGCCACATACCGAGCTCGAACAGAAAAGGGTGTTCAAGCTCTGTTCATTAACCTTTTATCCAAGCCGAGCTCGAGCTCGAGTCCGAACCAAACGAGCCGAACAACTGAACGGCTTGGTTCATTTACAGCCCTACAAATCCCCAGTGAAAAACTAGTGGGATTCCAAATAGAAGATACAAAAAATCAAGAGGCATATATGTATACACTTTAATATGTTTATCTGTGTCATTTTAAAAATCACATATTGAGGTGGGTAACCGGTATATTAGGGGTGTTAACGAATCGAACCAAACCGAACCGAATATTAGGTTTTTGAATTCGGATTCGTTTAGCTACAAACCGAACCGAATATTAGGTTTTTGAATTCGGATTCGTTTAGCTAAACGAACTCTTTAGCTCGGTTCGTTTAGCTAAGCGAACTTTAAAATTGGTTCGAGTTTGGCTCGATAACACTATAACTGTTTAAACGAGCCGAACAGTTCGCAAAATAGTTTGGCTCGTTTTAGTTAACGAACTCAAAATGTTCGAATTCCGCTCTCTTACGGACAATTATCGAACGAATACAAAATAAACATGAATCAAACTCGAACAGTTTGCGAACTATTCGATTTGTTGAACAGTCCCAACGGTATATTAGATATGGATATACACCCATCCTAAAAGTTATGGTTAAATTTATTTATTTTTTTCAAAGTTGTTTCTGTATGCGGTTGTCAAAGCCTTTAAATTAGAGATTTTTTTTTTCAATCCTAGTGAATGCAGTTTAGAAAAGGAGGTAGCAAATTGAGGACTCTTTTTCTTTTATTTTTCCCCCGTCTTCACTTCCCTTCACCTTGGGGCATGGAAGGGTAGAAAAAATCCTTCAAGATTTTGTCAAGCCCAGGAAGAATTTTGGTCTTTTTTTTCCTAAATGTACGTTAGCATGTCCATTGTGACAAAAAAAAATCTTTTAATTTTTCCGTTTAGGAGTATTGTAAGCATCTTCTTTGTATTTTCTGAATTCCTTCACTAACACATTACCACATCATATCTCTATTATTATGTCATTTATGCAGGTCTATATAGAGCTGAGGGTCTCACTGGAAGCAGACTCTCTATCCCTTGGGACAGAGGTATTGTCTGATAACCACTTACCCTCCCCAGACCCTAACAATAGTTTTTGCAGTCGTTGGGATATATTGGGTACGGATGATGATGATGATTGGTCGACCACCATGCTGATTGTTGATCCTAAATCACAAGAGAATCAGTCAGATCCTGAACCAAAATCAGTCTAGATGGAATAGCATGGTTTTCGTCCATCTTAGATGGCAAGATATGCGTCTTATTAATCAAGATGAGTAAGAATAATAATCACCCCCGTCCTAAAATATAATTTCACTTTGGATTAGTGCTTGTGTACATACGGGCATTGGATAAGCTACAGGAGATACACGTGTGACATTTATTTTAGAAAAACAATCTACTCTCATTCTTTTCATTTTTTAAGGAACACTAAGTTAAGATACTCTTAGCTAACTCTCATGGTTGATTTTTTTTTTTTGGCAAAATGCAAATTTTTATATTAATACCCAAAATATCAAAACATCCACATGATGTAACCCATACAAAAACCCCAACACAACAAAAAGCCTAACCTATTGAGACTGACTCAATGGAAGGAATGCATTCTCTCCCAACCCTTCTCCTAGCTGGAGTAATTCCACGTACGGAAAGGAAAGGGGAAAACGTTTGCGCTGGCACATAAGATAGCATAGGTAAATCGGTCTCTATCTTTTGGGATAGAGGTATTGTTTGTCTGCCATTCATCTTTTCCATACTCTAAAGATAGCTTTTTGTTGTTGTTGGGATATATATACTGGATATGATTGATTGATACATACAAAGTTACAATCATTTTTAGATTTTCTCTTGTTTTCCCGAATCTGGCAGTGTGATGACTAATGGTTAATTGTCGTTGCTGCAACTTTATGTTGGTTATACTTCTTTTTTTTCTTCTTCATTTGTTACAAAAGGGGGGAATTGTCTCCAGACAAAGAATAATTACCAGCGTGAGTTATATCAGTTTTTGTGTCAAATCCTTCGGCTTTATCCGGTGATACACGATTAGTTGTTCGTATAATAAATTGACAAGCGATCAAAACCAACTATCCGTTACCCAATTAAGTACCTTTAGAAGAAATATTACTCTCTTTTGTGCATTGAATTGAGTACACTAGCCAGCAATATATACTAGTTCAAGTCTTATATATGTTTTTGTGGATGCGAAATGAGTAAAACCCCTTGTCGAAAGGAAACCTGAGTAGGTTACTTCTGTCTTCGACCAAAAGCTATATGATGGTCGTTCATTGGTCAATGATAATTTTAAACTAAATAATAAATGTCATCTGCATGGAATCTCATGTTTAAAATAGAAGGTCAAGTTTCAAATGTATTATGAAAAGGGTAAAAGGCTTTGAATCTCACTTTATACGTCTAGTCTAGTTATAAATGCACATGGTTGGCGGCTTTAAAGAAAACAAGAAGCAAACAAAGAAAACACGTGGTGGCCTTATCGATAACATTAATGATTATTTGTTGATGATTGAAAGTTGAAACCTTAGCATTGAACGATTTGATCCATTAGGTCTCATAAAAAGTCAAATTCTATTATTTGTTCTAATAAAAAAACGTTCTACTGCACTATGCTCCAGTATTTACATATGGTTCAGAGAAAGACTGGATCGTTTCGGTATCTAATATACGCGGCTTTACCCTACACTTTGTGCAATAGGCTGTTTTTCGCGGCTCGAACCCGCGTTCAGAGAAGAGCCAAATCGGTTCGCAATCTGATATACGCAACTTTAATCAGCACTTTGTGCGATAGGCTGTTTCTGCTGCACGAACCCGTAATCTCAAAGTCATAAAGCAGCAACCTTATCAATTGCTACAAGGCCCGCCTTCTTTTGTTTAATAAAGAAAATCATTTTTATCGCATTTTTAAAAGTAAACATACATATATCACACACAGTTTTATCCAAATCGTAGTGTGACATGCAGCATAGTTTTGACAAAACATTGGTGTACCGATTTAATTTTTGGCACACCAAGGTTGCCTATAAACCCCCCCCCCCCCCCCATTTTTCACTTCAACTTTTTATATTTCTAAAAACACAACGGATTTTCTACCCAAATCTACCCAAAACATCAAACACACCGAATATTGGTCCAATCTTTTATCTCTATTGTGAATTATTTATTTATTGTAATTTACGCATGTATAAATGTTTTAATTATTGTTATTTACTTGTTTGGATCACACAAACGTGTATAAGTATTTAATATTCTTATTTACTTGCTTCGAGTGTATCAACGTGTAATTTGTTTAATTTGTATTAATTATTTAATTTTATATAATGCATTTATTTTCATATTTTCATGTTGATTGCGTTGTATTTGCTTTTAATATATTATTACATATTTAGATTTAGTTATGGTGTCCTTTGCTAGTGATAGTGATGTTGTTGAGGGTTTGAAATTGGAGATAGAAGATTTATTGACGCTCCACTGTGAGCATAAGACCTTCCATCTTAGAAGTAGGAATAGGTAGAGCACGGTGGATGCACTGAAGACAATAAATAACCTTTTACGTGGACCCGATCATCCCTGATAGTTGCAGGGCTTACATAGAGCATGTGGGACTATGGGAGCGTTATGGTGTAGTAAGGTTAAAATAGATCATGGTTTGATCACTGCATTCATAGAGAAGTGGACACAGAAGACCCATTCCTTGTACCTACCTTTAGCGAGGCCACAATTACATTATAGGGTGTGGCCATCATGTTTGGGTCTTCGCATCGATGGTGAGTCGCTTATTGGCCGGGAGCCCTTGTATACTGCAGCATAGTGGCACCAGCTGTGTAAGAGTTGATTGGATGGAATTCTGACCTTCTGAATTCAAGGTCGCATGTATCCCCTATGCTCATGAATTGGACATAAAAATTCACGAAAAGAAGAGGATCAGCCTATGTGTGTCTCCCTTGTGCCAGTAACTTTCCTTTTATCAACAGAAGTGAAGTGAACGACACATTTAAATCATTTATGACTTTTTTTCATGTTTTCCTAGGAGGTCTAGAGAAAGCTAAATAGCTACGAGTAGAAACGAAAGGGTAGTCAAGTCAATAGCAGTCATAGCAAAAGAAGGTCATTCGATATACATTAGGCAAACATGCATCGCAGAAGAAGTTCATAGAGTGGTTAACTGATAGCATGCTACTTGAAGACCCATCCGATGAGCAAATTCAGCAGAGGTCTAGGACGTACATCCTTTTTCCTTCTGACGGGGTTGTTATGTGATAAAAATACTCATTTATGTTAGTAGTCTACCTATACATACTTTCATACTTTCTCAGTGCACGTATATATTCCTAGGATAGTGTCATCCTTGCGTCATTTTATCAGAATCTACAAGGACATCGTTGCAAAGATGAAGGGTCATTATATTACATGACCTATACACCTGCTGTAGTTCTGGATATGAGAGCGGTTTGCTATCTATCGTCCTCGACGCATAAGGAAGCAGCTTGCAACGATGCCTGATGCGTCCCGTGCAGGCTAATGACTTAGTGAGTGCACCTTCCATGAGGTCCTGACATACGATGACTACTGCACATGATCAGCTGGATCGTCTAGCGGAGGAAGATTTTCTATGAGTGCCTTACAATCCTAATGTGCTCGTGAGCTTACCATGCATGTCCACCCAAGATGCTCATCTGTGGACTGCTTAGGTGCTAATGTTACCGTGGCGCGTTGTTGAGCATTACCTCCCCCACAGAGTGATGAGACAGAATATGTTGATGTAGGAGGTGCCGCCCAGGAACATTGACACGGGAGTCGCGTTGCATCAGATAACAAACGTCGACTATGCAAAGACTCACGTCATATTCATACAACAATGGTGTTTGATTTCTGAGAAAATACTTTTCAGAAAAAATGGTTGGCACATAATGACTTTGTCAAAATCGTGGTGTGTCCAAAAGTCAAATTTGCACACTATGGTTTTGTTAAAATAGTGATGCATGCCACGCGATGGTTTTGAAAAAACCATATATAATAGATATAGGTTCAACTCCAAAACTCCTGATAAAAATATGTTTTCTTATTAAACCTACAATAAATTTTGTTTTCCCCCCCTCCTCGTAGGGTCTTGTATCATATGATTGGCATCATGTTAGCCTAGGACACCTAATAAGTGCCATGCTACACTAATTTATTGTACCCTCAATTCCCAAAAAGAGCCTCAAGTCAATGCTAACCTCTCGAAGTCCATTGTCACTCTCATGCCCGGAACGAGATCCTCTAACCCCCTCCCTCTCACCTCCTTTGGGACCGTCTGCCACGTGGCACACGGGGGGTGGTGAGGCTAGGTGCGGATGACTCTCATCCAGTTTCACCACTCCTTATGTACCACGTGTCAAAGAGTCATTCAATACCCCTTAAAGGGGGGTCAGGAGATCCAGATCCCTCATGCCCATCGTTCTCCAATGTCTCCATTCTACAAATTTTAGGCCAACAGTTATTTCTATCACAAAAAAAAAACAAATTACAACGTAATATGGGATACAATGTTTTTACCGTCGAATAAAAAGACATTTCCCTTTTGCAAGGCAGATAAAATCTTATAGGCTGTTTTACAGTTTTATATGTACAAAATAAGAGAATATATGAAATTAACAAAATTCTAACACAACCATAACATACGAAAGTCGCCTTTACCGGACAATTTCCCAATGTGATATCCTAAACTAATGTTACACGTTTTTTTTTCTTACAATAGGAACAATGCTACACTCTTACATGCCTTATAGTTACAAATCTAAAGTTCTAAGCTACTGATAAATGTAATTTTTTTAATTATAAAATATACATATTTATCATTTTTATATTCATCTAATCATTTATTTTTTAGATCAAACAAAAAAAAACTGTGGTTCAAAAACTGATATGTATTTATAATTAATTTAATATAAATTGTTTCTATTAATTTGTATTATGGTCGTTGTTTTACGCTGGGATAGTCTTGTTGTAGGCCCTGCACTAATTAATTTGATTGGTGTCCTTCTGTATATCTATTTGTGCTTTTATTCTTTGGGACCTGACCACCTAAAATAAAGAAGGTCCAGTTTGTTGTGTTTGCTGCCAAAAACAGAGAAACAAAAGCAGGCTGCTACCTTTATTTCTCGTTTCTTCCTGTACACTGTATAATTGGTGGTTTTCTTTTGTACTGGGGCAAGGCTTTTCAAGAAAAAAAGGGACCCTTTTGGTTTTTTGAGAGAATGATTCAGATCTGTAAAGTAAATGGTGAACCCTTTACGCACAGTGTTCGAAATCATTGTTAGTAGCAAGAGTAGAAGATTCAGGTTTGACTTCTTTCAAGAATAAAGGGTAAAGAAGGTAAAGGAAAGTGATAAGAAGAAGAAGAAGCAAGAAAGCTGGTTTCTTGATTCTTTTTCAGTTCTTGGAAGATTTTTAGAAGCTTCTGAGGTTCTTGAAAGGTTTTCTGTTTCAGTTTGGAAGTAGTTTGTGAGAAGAAAGGAAAATGTTAGCATTTGGAAGTCCTCGTGGTAGCTTGCTTGCAGGGAGTGGTTCTTGTTGCGGTGCTTTACTCCTTGAACTTGAGGTATGCAAGTCTTTATTTTTTTTATTCCTATTTATTTGTTTGTTTTTCTTTGAGGAGAAAATTGAGCTTCTTGAGGATTTGCATAGGTGGAAAATGACATGTTGACTTGAACTTGTGTTGATCTTTTCCTGAGGTACTGTATATTCTTAGGGGATATTATTATCTTGCTGCTAGTGTCGTCCTTTTGAAAAGAGGTTTCTTTAAATAAAAAAAAGAAAGAAAGAAAGAAAGAAGAAAAGTGGATTCTTGCATGCCTGCGGTTTCATATTGTTATCATTGTTATTATCATTAGTTTCTTCTCTTTATTTTTGGCTAGTTCTTGAGTTATGGTTCTAGCCTAACAAAACCTTTGTTATTTTCTGAAGAATTTTTTCTTTAATCAACTATTCATTTTCCTCAAGAAATTTGTTTATCATTGTTTGCTCTTTAATTTTGGGCGTTTTGAATTGGGAGATAATTGCCATCTTGATCAACTTCTGAAGTAAATTAGATGGAAAAGATCTAACCTGGCCTCGTATTCCATTGATTGGTATTTTATTTCCGTTGTTTGACCTTTTCTATTTGTCATTTAAAATTGATTCTTTTTAGAATGTGTTTGCACTTATGATGCTTATGTTGCATGTAGTGAGTTTCTTTTTCTCCCTCCTTGTTAGTAGCATTACTGATGAATCCTACGCTCAAACAGCATAAGATAAGTATGTGAGTTTTTCCGGAGAATAGTTTTAGTGATGAGAAATGGATTTTCAAACATATGAACTGCTCTGAATTCACCCCCTTCTTTGTGACTTCAACTTTATTTGGCCTTCTTTTGGAGTGAGTTGGTGATTTTCTTTTTTACCTTCTGTTGTTGCTCTGTGTTCTATTGGTTGAGCAGCAAATATGGGCAGATATTGGTGAGAGTAAAGCTGAGAAGGACAGGATGCTGGAAGAGCTGGAGAGGGAGTGCTTACTAGTTTATCGAAGAAAAGTCGATGAGGCTGCTAACGCCAAAGTGCATCTCCACCAGTCTCTTGTTGCCAAAGAAGCAGAGCTTGCCACACTAATGGCTTCCCTTGGAGAACTGAATGTCAACTCACCTGTAAGAAACTCTGTTTGAAAATTAAAGGTCACTATTTGCTTAAATTTGTTCTCCTAGTTAGCTTCTTGGATTTTTAGTGGATTTTTTTTTTTGTATTGGAAGAATATTTGATTAGTCGACCTACATAGTGAGAAAAGGCTTGAGTTTTGTTGTATTGAAAGAATATTTGATTAGTATTGCCAACTCTGCTACCATGTTTAAGCACTTGGTACAGTATTATTGTGGTTCAAATAGTGAAGCTACTATGCATTTAATTTTTGATCTGGAAATTAGTAGTGTACGGTGTTCTCCGATTGAACTGTTTTGGAACTTACAGTCAGGTAAAAAGCCGTCATCTTTGAAAGAGCAACTTGCTTATATCACACCTTTGGTGGACGATCTGAAAGCAAAGAAAGATGAGCGCGTGAAGCAATTTGCAGACATAAAGGGACAAATTGAGAAGATTCAAATTGAGATTTCAGGATATGGTCATCTTAGTAATGCAATTAGCTCGTTGAATCTTGACGGTCAGGACTTGTCTGTGAGGAAGCTCTCTGAATACAAAACTCATCTTCATAGCCTCCAGAGAGAGAAGGTGTAAACTTTTAGCCCATTTCTGTCTTTTTCCCCTTTACACTGTTTATCCCAATAATTAATGGGTGTGAAACGAAGTCTGGGCCTGTGTTATTGTATTAACCCCCCATTCAACTTGAAGTTTCTCAGCAATTGGTTATCATAGCATTATTCTGCTGTACTATAGCATAAAGTATTCTTTTGAAATATTAGGTAAATAAGGTAGAAATGTGTTTAGTAATATATTTAGATACTTTTAATAGCACCACTGTCCTTCCTTCCAATTGAATTTACCTGATGGATGGAGTATTGCATGTCACATAATTCGCAAGCATTGCTTTTTTCCCTCATGCAGTTAGACTCGTCCCCAGAAAAATGCCCACCAGATTGTGTTCTTGTCACTACTAATATTGGGATGTAACTGTATATATTTATTTCTTTTTGCCTAGAGTTAGTAAATGGTATTCACTTCGCAAGCAATGCAATCTTCTCGCATGCAGATATAGATTAACACAGGGATCTGTTGTTAACCTGGCCTGTTTTCTTTTTCCCCTTTTTCGCAGTCGGAACGGTGTAGCAGGGTATTGGAGCATGTCAATGAGGTCCACTCATTGTGCGCTGTACTTGACTTGGATTTTGGCGAAACCATAGGTGGAATCCACCCAAGCTTGAATGCTTCTGGCCATGAGAAGTCCACCAACATCTGTGATGCCACAATAAAAAGTCTAGAACAAGCCATCCTTCAGTTAAAAACGGAGAGAAAAATTCGGCTTCAGAAGGTACCATCAATTCTTAAAAACTTGTGTACTGAATTTTCTTGATCTCTATTTTAATCTCTGGTAGTATTACAGTTGAAAGATGTGTCTGCATCCCTTTTCGAACTCTGGAACTTGATGGACACTTCCAATGAAGAGAGGTATAATTTCTCTAGGATTAATTCTATCCTTGTTTCAGCAGAATCAGAGATTATGGATCCTGGTGCTCTTTCAATGGTGATAATTGAACAGGTTGGAAGGAGCTCAAATTTCATTTTCACTCTTTCAACACACTGTTGTTATGTGATTCCGTGACAATATTATTATATCCCTGATAGATATCTGCTGAAGTCAAACGGCTCACTAAACTGAAATCGAGTAGGATGAAAGAATTAGTGATGATAAGGAGACTAGAATTAGAGGATATTTGCTGTAAAGCCCACATTCAGCCTGATCCAAGCACTGCGACTGAAAAAGCTAGTGCCATGATAGATTCTGGTAAGCAAATTAACAGTTCATTGCCATTTGATTCACATTATTTCTCTGGAATAAGTTGCAGGATTTGTCTTGATATCTTTTCATGCAGGTCTCGTTGATCCATGTCAGCTTCTGTCGAACATTGAAATACAGATAAGGGAAGCTAAAGAAGAGGCCTCAAGCAGAAGAGAAATTATTGATAGGATTGATCGTTGGCTTTCCGCTTGTGAAGAAGAAAAGTGGCTTGAAGATTATAACCAAGTAATTTATCATGCTCTCTTTTGATTGGAATATTGGACTGATGTTGTATTCTGTCTTTATTACCAAAAACTTGGGCTTCGTGTTCTTCAACGCGAATCATGTTGTCTAACAGGATCACAATCGTTATACTGCTGGAAGAGGTGGTCATGTAAATCTTAAACGTGCAGAGCGAGCTCGAATCATGCTAAATAAGATCCCAAGTATGTTACCTTCAAGTTCTACAACAATTATTTATCTTCTCATGGATTCATTTCTTCTGAAGTAATAAGCTTTCCCTTTCAGCAATGGTCGAAAATTTGATCAGCAAGACTTTGGCATGGGAGGATGAGTACAGGAAGGTGTTTCTTTATGATGGAGTAAGTTCCTGAGTTTGTTAAAATGGTTTTCTCAGCTCCTTTCTTCTTAAGTGGTTTGAGAAAGTGACCATACTTTCTCCATGTTGTTCTTCTAGGTCTGTTTGACTTCAATAATGGAAGATTATGAAATAGCTAGGAAACAGAAAGAAGATGAAAAGAAGCGGGCAAGGGTAAGTTAAAACGTTTTTTTTTTCCCCATAATAATGTAGCTGAATGTTTGTATAATATATGTATAATATATGAAACGTTTTCTATAATATATAAAACTTTCTTTTGAGTTTTTAAAGATACATTTATTTTATTGTTATTATGATTGTTGTTGCTGAATTGTTTCTTTTTATGCAGGATCAAAAGAAAATTCAAGATGTGTTACTTGCAGAGAAGGAAGCCAGGTTTGGTTCAAAACCAAGTCCACGGAGAAACAGCAGCTTCAGAAAAGTGAATGGACATAGTGCAAGTAGCAATGGGTCTGTCACTCCTACACCTCTCCGAAAGTCAATTGGTAATGCAACTCCTGAGCTTCTGACTCGTTCGTATTCTGGGCACCGTGATGGGTATTTTAAGGAAATGAGACGGCTTTCTACCGCACCATTGAATTTCTTGGCAATACCAAAAGAAGATACAATTTCCTCTTCTTCTGTATATACGTCTGAGCCAGAGTCACCTCCTCAGAGCTAGGATTCAACTTCAAATTGCTATGTGTTAGTACTTCACTTGTTTTTGGCTGTTGCTTTTTCTCATTTACTGGATGTTGGAGTGTTATGTGCTCAAGCTTGTCATTCGCGTAGTCCTGCTGTTTCACTTTCTAAATGTGGTTCTGTGTTTGACGTCTGGAATGAACAACTGCAGGAGTCGTTTTTGCTGAAATGATATAGGTGGAAGGCTGTGAATATGTCAGATGTACACTAGGGGAGAAGTTCCGTAAGTTTGGCAAGGCTAAGACAGTGGTAGCTGACATTTCTGTATTTTAGGATTCAAGATTTTGAACCTTTTGATGCTAGAAGCTTGGGACCTTTATGTTTAGACGAGAATCAGACGATTTGAGGGTCCTTATTCACTGCTTGTATATATATTTCAAGTTTCAAAGTGATTTAGGGATGATGTATTTACATTCAAAGATGGCATTGGACATACACGTTTGTCGCTTTGTCATTAGATGACCGAGTTTTTAATTCATATGTTACGAATTCTTTAGAATGAGGTTCATCCCCAACAAGAACGAGGCCAGGGGATCTGGCATTCAAAGGCGAAAGTTTGTTGTCTCGGTACGGTTGGTCGAGGAGAAAACAAGGGCGGACGAACTGAAAGTGGGAAAGTTATTCCCTGTGCATCGGATTGACGGTACTGAGAAATAAAGTAGGAAACAACTAAATCTGTCAAACGTAACACTTTTGACGAAGCTGGTCCAGTGAAGGCTATGTTGCTAAAATTTCAGTAGAAGTCGAAACATGCCATTAATAAAGCCTCTATACGTATATAACTATTTTTTGTGTGTGGAAATATACGTATACGTATAATTGAATCAACTTAGTTGTCCCTTTTTCCACGTAGGTTGAAGATAAATGGGTCGTCTGTAAATTCAGGTGCTGCCCTTTACCCTTGTGCGAGTTTGTCGCCAGGAATTGAAATTTGACGAGTCCGACACCTCTTTTCTCCTAGTCTATATAAAAATTTATCATCGTCATCAATCATATCATTACATCCCAACAACAGCAAAAGATATCGTTAGGGTCTGAGAATGGTAAGCGGCATGCAAACAATACCTCAGTATATCCTAACGCCAATAAAAGTTATCGCTAGAGTCTGGGTAGGGTAAACGGCAAACAAACAATACATCTATCTCAAGAGATAGAGAATCAATATCTCAAGAGATAGAGAGTTTGATTCTAGTGAGACCCCGGTTTTATATGCCATATAAACATTTATATATAAGAAAATTGCCACTTTCTCACATGCAGTACCCTCAAACATTAGAGGGAGAGATTGAACGTTTGACACCCTAGCATAAACGATCGATGCACTGCTTGGTTGCCTTTTCTGTTAAATATGTATATCACTATCCTTCTTGCTTGAACATGATCGCAAGAACTTCTAAGACTCATTTCAGCTTCGTGCCCATCAGATTTCTTTTTTTTTTTTTTTGTTTTTTTTTTTTGGTCAGAACGGGATCATTCATTGACCAAAGGGATAATACAGCATCACAAAACTATACAGCAAAACTAGCAGACTGCATCAAGAAAAACAGAACTGCAATCTCCTAATCTACATCAACACTACTAGCTGACCAAACTTTCTCCATCTCCTCAGCACAGCACAAGATCTTTCCTGTCTATCAGATTTTGCGGTCTTGAAAACAGGTCGATCTCATAACCAAGCACACAAATACATACAAAAGTAGTCCAAAGACATACTCCTTCCACCATATTTCTAAATTTTCATTTTCTGCAAGATACTCCTCTTGCCTTCGTAGCTTCGGTCAGTAGCTTCTAACCCAATCACGCATTTCCCAAAAGTATGTCGAGTTTCAGCTTATACCAAAAGCAGACTAAGACCTCCGAAATGATTCGTCTGAAAGTTCAAAGAACCACACAACTCCCTCACCGGGTGATGTCCACTAGCATAAAACCACACGAAACCCTTTCCTAGTTGAAATACCACACAACCACCTTTCCTTGGGGACATCCAGAAGGGTTTGGCATTGACAGAGTATAAAACTGAGGCCTGAGACAATGGCCAAGGGATAATACTCCCATTGAATGATAATAAATGGCAAAGAATGCTCCCAAAAACTACCCCTCACCTACGTGGAAGCACCCTCCAGGTTCATGATTACAGGGTAAACAAAAGCGGGACCACCCAATTATATTGACAACATACTCAAAGTGAGAAACGAAAGTAAAAGATTTATCCTTGACAGAGAAAGGCAGGAAGACAAAAAAACAGGGGAAGGGCCAAAATGAGATTAAAACCTGGTGTTGATGTTCATAAACACCAGAAAAATAGTTAGGAGTTAAGCGAGTATGTTATTTGTTATTGTATAAGAGCAAAAAAATCCACAAGATACCATGTCACATGCAAAGAGGGAGCGAAATATATAACATTCCCCATCCTCACCCCACCATTGTCTCCACCAACATTTCTCCTCTTATTTGGCTCCAATCCCACGTCCTTTTCTCCTATTTCCCTTATCGAACATGCTGAAGGGTAAGAATGCAGACAAACACTTCACATTCATTCAGCCAAATATATGATTGGAGTAGGGCACTCAAGTTTCCCACAAAGTAAATAAGTGACGAGGAACACCCAATGATATCCCTCGGACCATAAGCAAAAGCGAGAAAGAAATATGCATTTCACTGAAAATATTGCATGAACATTACATGAATTAAAATATAATGACTTACAAAAAAAAAAAATTTAAAATCTAATGCATATACTGGTTCAATATCGCACCAAAAGCAACTAAGTTTTCTTTAATAGCTCTGACAGCATACATTTTGCCAATGCATATAACAGGTGACAAAATCAGTGAGATAATTATCAGCAACCATGTCTGGCACAAAAAAAAAAAGATTTGCAGCATCATTTGTGAAACAGAATCACTCAGTTGAATTTTACAGATTAAATCATCTACCATCATATAATTGACAAAAATATATCGGAAAAAACTTCATGAACAGATGACGTTACAATATACTATCATGATAAGCAGACACCCGTAACTTCATATCCCCGGAAACCTTCTCCTGTATCATACTGCGTATGTTGATGCCCTGGACGCCATACTAGCAACTTGAGCCTGCATTTGCGCAGCCCTAACTTTGGAGGATGTAGCACGGTGAAAAAACTGTTCTCTAGACAACAACCTCACATTTCTCAAGTATTGATCGAATGGGATAGCGCCCTCCTGCACAGCCTTATCCAAGGCATATATGACGTCCTCAATTGCCAAATCAGCAGCAGTAGAATCCAACATTTGATTTGATAATACATCACATGTCTCAAATGCTTGATCCACATCTACAATTCTTCCTCCCCCTAACTTACCCAGTTTCCCCTCATTCTCCCTCAACCAGCCTTCCAATACATCTGTGTTCATCAAAAGCATCTGCAATTGCTGCTCCAACCCCTCCTTCTCATCAATCATCTCCTTCAACCCTTTCCCTAACTCCTCCTCACGCTGCCTCAATACCGCTTGCGCACTAAACAATCCCTCCATTTCTGCCTCCCCTGCTTTCCTCGATCCCAAGATATCACTATGCACATTTTCCACCAATTTATTTATCGCGTTCCTCCTGTACACTTCACTTGGATCCTCCATTATCCTACCTACGCTGCCCCCACTTCTGCTATATGGCGAAGGTGGATACGCAGGTGTCATCCTGGGTGGTATAGCAGGCCGAGGACCCACCCCAGACCCAGAGCCCGAAGTCATAACGCTGTTGTTAGCGTTAGTACCAACTGAATTAGTAGGGCCTGGGCTAGAGCTGGGGTTAGGGTTTGAGCTTGGGCGGCGCTGAGAATACAATGGCGGATCTCGGGCAAAAAAATGCGATAAATTCCGAGCTAATTCAACTAAATTTGAACTAGGGTATACCCAGTTCTGCAAATAAGGTATAGAAACCATACCAGAGGGATTAACAAACGGATGCGGGCGTTTGATAATCATGTCGCGTGTCGGATTGACGAAAACGAGAGGGGCGTGGCGGGGATAGGATTCCATTAACCAGATGATGATCGGGATGTTGTAGGTGACCTCGTGGTAGATCATCGGAACGGTGCCGTCTGACTGGAGGAGATTGACGGAGCGGCCGTCGTTGTGAGTGAAAGTGGCGGTTCTAGGTTGAAGAGAAGGATATGCTTCGGAGAGAGAGAGGAGGTGCTGACGGATTAGCCACTTGACATCTTCGGCATACGGTAACGCGGAAGGGCCGCGCTGGGAGAGCACGCTGCTGAGAAATTGCTGGGTGTACTGCGAGTTATTTTGGGCGGGCGGTGACGGTGCCATCGTTCACGGAGGCGGCGTTGAAAAGGTCGACGGCAGAAATTTGAAGAGAGTGTGTCTCAAATAATTCGATAACAGCGAGTTAGCTGTTCGGAGATTAACTTTTGTAGTAAGCAAACCGCTCCCCGACGAACTCCGTAGTCTGACAAGATTGAAAGAAGCGCAAGAAAAGGGGAAAAAATAAATATGAAAAAGAAGATGCCAGCTAAAAATCGAAAGAAAGAAAAAAATGTATCCAAATATAATATTTTGGATATTATCATCTATCTTCATGATATTATGCTGTTCCAAATATAATATTTTTGAGATGGATGAAATATTTTTCTGTCAATTATTATTTGGTAATGTCAATTATTAGTTAAGTAAACAAAAAAAAGTGTGTTTTATAAAAATAATCGAACTCATTTGAAGTTTCAGCTTTAGCCAAATTAGTTGCTCCATGTTTTATTGATATATTTAAATAATTTTGTTTCAAGGTTTTCCGGAGAAGGGGAAGAGGATGAGAAGAGCTAAAACGGTCGGCCTAGATAATATACCCATTGAGGCGTGGAAGTATTTAGGAGAGGAAGGGGTCCAATGGCTAACTACTCTGTTCAACCGTATTTACAAAACAGGGAAGATGCCAGATGAGTGGAGAAAGAGTGTCGTGGTCCCCTATATAAGAACAAAGGAGACGCACAATGTTGTGGAAACTATAGAGGGATTAAGTTGCTAAGCCATACCATGAAGTTATGGGATAGAGTAATCGACTCTCGAATTAGGAGAGAAACTCAGGTTACGGTGAACCAATTTGGTTTTATGCCAGGAAGGTCAACTACGGAAGTAATATACATTCTAAGGAGATTAATGGAGAAGTATAGGGAGAAGAAGCGCGATTTACATACGGTTTTCATCGATCTTGAAAAAACGTATGATAATGTGCCACGTAGCCTAGTACGGGATAGTCTGGATGCAAGAGGGACCCCTATGAAGTATATAGACATAATTGTAGATATGTATGCTAGGACAACAACAATCGTTCGTACGACTGTGGGGAATACAAACTTCTTTCCGATGGAGGTCGGTCTCCATCAAGGATCTGCGTTGAGCCCATTTCTTTTTTGCAGTTGTCCTTGACGAGTTGTCAAAGCCGATACAGGAGGCAGTTCCGTAGTGTATGCTTTTTGCTGACAATATTGTATTAGTTGCAGAAAGTAGACATACCATGAGTATGAGACTAGAGCAGTCAAGAGGTGTTTTAGAGAGAAAAGGCTTAAAGATTAGCCGTTCTAAGATCGAGTATCTGCATTGCGACTTCAGCGGCGTAGCAGACATTGAGGAGAGCCAGCTCACCATCGATGGTCAAGTGGTATCACAGGTAAGTAAGTTTAAGTACATAGGATCATTTCTGCAGCACAGTGGCGACATAGATAATGATGTATCACATTGAGTTCAAGCAGGCTGGTGTAGATGGAGGTCGGCCTCAGGGGTACTGTGTGATAAAAATTTCCCAACTAAATTAAAGATAAAATTTTATAGGGTGGCAGTGCGACCGGCAATGCTATATGGGACAGACTGTTGGGCCATCAAGAGGTCACAATTACATAAGATGGAAGTGGCAGAGATGAAGACGTTAAGATGGATGTGTGGGCATAGAAGGCTAGACCGGATCAGAAACGAGATGTTTCGAGAAAGGTTAGACGTGGCTAGTATAGCAGATAAGATAAGAGAGGGCAGAATGAGATGGTTTGGGCATGTCAAGCGGAGACAGACAACGGCGTCGGTCAGAGCAATTGAAAGCCTCATTGTAGAGGGAAACATGAGTAAAGACAGACCCAAACTGACTTGAGATGAGCAGATAAGACACGACCTACTAGATTTGCATCTCTCCGAGGACATGGTCTAGGATAGGAGTTCATGGAAACATACGATTAAGGTTAACGAGGTATAGGTCATATATAGAGAAACTTTAGAGTATAGTTAGGGACGTAGATATGCGTAGACACTATCTACGCTCTAGGTTGACTTTCCACTTGTTTGCGTATGTTATGCCGTTGTTTTACATTATATGTACATATACACGTGATGTGTATTTTAATATCGAAAGTCCTTTCTTTGTATTATTTGAATTTCCTCACTAACACACTAGCACATCATATCTCTATTATCATGTCATTTATACAGGTACATATAGAGCCGAAGGTCTCACTGGAAGCAGACTCTCTATCCCCTTAGGATAGAGGTATTGTCTGCCTACCACTTACCCTCCCAGACCCTAACGATAACTTTTGCTGTCGTTGGGATATACAGGGTCCGGATGATGATGATGATGTACATGTAGACTATTGAATCATTCAAATGACCGTACGATATAGATTATATCTTTCCAAGAAGAAACACCCTTACTTAAGAAGGAAAAAGATAAATAATAATGTAATTATTTTGTTAATATGATATAAGTCAAAAATCATGTTAAGAAACATGTAGTAAAAACTTATGAATAGAAACATTTATTCTAATTATACTGAAATAGAAAAGGGCCCTAACATAGAAAACATATGCATAAATAATTTAGCTTAACGTACTGGATCCATGTATGTTTGATGGTGACTCTCTAGAACTGGATGTCGTCAATTTTTACGAACCAACTTTATATTTTTCAAAAGGTTGAATTTTGCCTTAATCAATTGATAAGTAGTTTATGTTTTTTCCTTTTCAAAAAATGTCACCAATAAACAAAATGATTTATACATATTAAAATCTTTGGATCTAAATTGCTTCTTTCTTCTTCATCAAGCTTGTCCAAATTACCAAAAATGCTTTAAAAAATTTTTGATCCACTTATACTTAAACCGAACACTTTCGTGTAGTCCGGATTTGATTCGCTTATAGCTCATCTTATGTTCGATTAAACAAATTCGAACGACATATTAAGCTCGTGAACTTAGATGAGCCAAATTCAGCATCTCATGCATTCGATTTGTAAGCTCGTAAGTCGGCTCGTTGACTAAATTATGTATACTTTTAAAAGAATATTATATATAAATAAGTATAGGTCTTATTGTAAATAATGGAAATGTGAAGGATGTTTAAATAATACACTTACCTATATATTGGAAACCCTAAGTCGCTTCCAATTTTGGTCGCCACCTCAGTCCTTGCTTCTTCCAACACACTGCATCATCTTGGCACACAATCTCTCTCTCTCTCTCTCTCTCTCTCTCTCTCTCTCTCTCTCTGTTTTCATCTCATTGCTAATCTTTATGGTTGATGGCTGTTTTCTCTCTCCACCTGTGTATCTTCTCTTTTGCGGCAGTATGGTGTCGGCCTTTCCTATGAATTTGAAAGCCATGGAAGGAGATAGCAAACGATTCGTGTGATGGCAGTGTAGATCTGCACATTAGAAAAGTTAATCAAGTGATGCATGATTTCTGACTTATGTTTCATTAGAAAAACCCAAACACATCGGCTGAAGTCATCAACAATTGCCAAAAAGTAATGGACTCCAGAAGTAAACGCAATCTTATAATCGCCTCGCAATGTAATAATTCCAAACGTCCACTAGTGTGAATAAAACTTAAATGAAAAGGCAACCTTGTCTGCTTCGCCTTCATGCAGGGATCACAACAATCAAAACTAGAATTAACACATGGGTAAATGCAATGCAACTTTGCCTTGCAAGCATGCACAAGTCTTTTGTGCCAAGTCTCCTGATTGATTTCTGTCCTCATCACGGCCTTTTTTGTTTTTTTGTTTTTTGTTTTTTGCAGCGACTCCAAATAGTAGAGACCTCCCGAGTAGGGCTGTAAACGAGCCGAACGAGCCGAGCATTGCATTGTTCAAGCTCTGTTCATTTAACTTAGCGAACGAGCCGAGCTTGTTCGTTTATTTAAACGAACATATTTACTTGTTCAAGCTTGGTTCGTTTAACTCACGAACAACATTAACGAGCCGAACACCTTAAACAAACGGTGCCAATTACCGAGCTCGAACAGAAAAAGGTGTTCAAGCTCTGTTCATTAACCTTTTATCCGAGCCGAGCTTGAGCTCGAGCTCAAACAAACGAGCCGAACAACCGAACGGCTTGGTTCATTTACAGCCCTACTCCCGAGTTGTCTACCCACTCCAAGCAGGAATCTGCTGACAGAAATTCGATTGCATCGAAAACGAAGAAGGCTTAAAATGTTGCTCAGCTTGATGCCATTCTCTAACTCGGCTGTCTCAAAACCTCTTAAAACTGTCATTCCACGAATGCTATTTGACTTGCCTTGAAGAACGTCTTCTTCCCACGTTATATCCTGTCCGTGTCACCGGAGTCGATGTTAAAATTAACCTTATCTGCCATTTTTGCGGTTTGGTCGGACTGTTTTTGTGCTCCTTCTCCTACCTCAACTTTGATACCATGAAAAAAAAAAACAAAACAAAAATTAATATTGTAATGCTCAGACTTTTGGAGGGGTAATAATTAAAGTCAGAAAAAAAAAAACACGTAAAGATATAAGACGATGGTGATAGCTGATGGGAGATTTATGTCAGGATTTAACCACTACAATTGATGCTTTCAGGTGATGTAACACTGTCTGTGGGAAGCATGAATGTGAAAACCTCTATATTTTAATAATCTTCAATTGATACATCAAAGCACGGTTCCTTTTGGGGTCATTATTACTAATGACGATTATGTCAATGATTTTAGAATGGTAGCTAAATCAAGGCCATTTGATGCCGTCTTTACCGTTTACCGTTTATCGTTTTTTAACTAGTAAATCACTTTATGTGGATCAGTTTCTCATCCGACTTTATTACTTCTTTCGCTATACACGTGGTGTACGGTGATTTATCACTGTCGACTTTAACGGTGATCAGTTCATGACTCAGACTTTGATAAAAGTCCTAATTCATTATTCTACCAAGTTACATATAACTCGAGGCTAGTTTGGTTTGTAAATTTGGTGGTTGTTCAATGTTTTACAAAGACATATAATACGAGTGATCGATTTAGTCGCTTTTATTTCCCTTTCAATTCAATGTTTTAAATTTGTTCCACTCATTTTTAAAATGCTAAATCAAACCAACTACAAGCATTAGGAAGTTTCAGTTTTCTTTTTTTATTTACAGATTAAAAGTAGTAGCTAAAAGAACATATCTGTTTAACTAAAACCTTGCATATGAATTTGATATAACTAAAAGATAAAAAGGCTGAAAAAAAGGAACAAGTAAAACCATGATTACATTAGTCATATTTCAAAGTTTCAATGCGATTAACGCCTATTGCTTAGATCTTATAGCTTTTAAAGAAACTATGATGCTATGATCTTGATCTAAAATTTAATTAAAAGAATTATCTTTCTCGATTTGGTGGGGAAAACAGCTCATTCGGCTTCGTCATCTAGCACGCCAAAGACGGATAGGTACTAATAAGACGAAGACTTGAATTTTAAAAGGGGTAATTTCTTTTTAAACCTTAATGTTTGTCATAATCGTCAATACCTCTTTAATGTTTAAAAATATATTTTTACCTTCTGATGTTTGGATTAAAAGTTAAAATGATATTTTAAAACATAAAACTAAAAAATTTAAAGAAAAAGTCAATAATGTCTCTCTCCATTTTCATTATTCATCTTTTTTTTTGGTGATGGAAGGCAACGGCTGGTGGAGGCAGGGCAGGGGAGAGGGGACTCCGGCTGCAGCTGGTGGGGGCAGGACAGGGGAGAGGAGGCTTGGGCAAAATTGGTGGATATGCGTGATGGTGTTAGAGGAAGTTATGGTGATGGGCAAGAGTTGATAGGAAGAAGATGAATAGGGTATGTGCAAAAGAGACTATATATATATATATATATATATATATATATATATATATATATATATTTGAATAACTTTTTTTAATTAAATTAAGGGGTAAAGGGGTATTTTTCAAACATCAGAGGGATAAAGATACAATTTTAAACATTAAGGGGTTTTGACGATTATGCAAAACATTATGGGGCAAAAATTAATTATCCCATATTAAAATTGTACTCTTCAGGTCTCATTATAAGCACTTTTCTTTTCCAATATAAGTGGACTTTATATGAACATTGTCAACTATTTAACATCTAGAAAAGATGTTTCTTAATACACGTAAAAAAGTAATTTGTATTCTATCTCTATATAAGTTAATCAATTTTCACAAATAATGTAACTATTTTGTGCAAAACATATCTTATAAACATCTAATGAGAATATATTGTTTAAAAAATCGTAATAAAATATTGTTAGAGAACTATGCTGCCAAAACCGTTGCTGTAACAAATTGTTGAATGCAACACTCGGAACACACACATACATTTATAAATAGTAGGTTACTTCTGTGAGCCCACAGGTCATAGTGCAGTTGGTACTCAGGTTGAGATTTGCTCTAAAGGTTAAGAGTTCGATTCCAGGGACATGCACAATGTGGTTGTTCCTCTGGTGCTAGGCTGAATGTTTCGTTTGCGAGGGCACTTTGTGTGGATCACTGCGTAAGATCTCACTCAATCTAAGAGGTCGTTGAGCTTTTGATTTACATCCTTCATACATGTTCTTTAAAGCTGGGACAATGGAGAATACTGGATGAGGGATTTCAACTTTCTCTTCGAGGTTACTTCTTTGATTTAAAACCGGCGTTTCGTTGACAATTTCTCCTTACATTTTGTCCTTCTACTCAAAAGTCATGAGAAACTTGCGTGTCCTCCTGAGGCAAGGAATATGCTGAAAAGAACTAGGATTTTGGTGTTGAAAACATTTTGTCGTATATATGGTTAAATCTTTTCTTATAAAATAATGTGCATTGTCACATCTTTTTATTTTATTTTTATTATATATTTATCTTTCATGCATTCATTTCGCATTTTCTTTATTCGAACATGCTAGAATAAAATATTCCTATATATTTTGTTGTTCTTTCTTAATATGTTTTGTCTTGACCAAAATATAATGAGAAAAGACACAAACAAAAAATTAGAATAACACACGGGATGTTCACATTTATTCTACATCCTTTTTAGTCTCTCCATATCTTAACCAAATGTATAAGATCAATGGGTAGAAAACTGGTACGTTTTAATGTGACCTACATAATTAATGACGATTTCTACAATACTTATCGAAATTGTTCCAACCAGAAATACAATAATGATGCCTTTTTTTTCTGAAAACGAATGATGCCCCTTGGATGGGCTTAAAAATATTTAATTTACTCCCGCGTCATTTTTGATGGCTTTTCACTTGTGTCCTTTATTTTGGTTTGTTAAAACTGATATCTGAGTTTTCCCTCCATTCCACTAAACCTCGTTGTGTACAATTTAGTACTTACCGGGTATGTATGTCTTGTATCTATTTATGTATGTTTTGACTATACTCGTGTACGTTTTTTTTAAGTATTATGCGGTCATTTTTTTTAGGTGTTCATGCATGTCTTTTAAGTTTATATAATCTTTTATATGGTTTTCGTATGTTTTCTTATCATTAAATAGTTTTGAGTTTCTACACATGAAAACACTCAATTAAAATACAAGGATAAAATTGTTCAAAAAACAATTGCGTGTTACTGCATAACAAATAAAAGAGAAACATATTGAAAGGGATGGACCCATATGAATCACACAATTACATAAATAATTTAACATTTAAATGTCAATTTTTGATTAGTTGTGAAATAATTACTAGGATAGGAAGTAGATAGCAATAAAATTAGTGGTGTACGATACATTATTAAAAAAAAAAAAAACCAAAAATCACAACCATCGCGTGGCGGTTAGATCTGGCGGGGACCTTATTCGTTTCTCTCGTTTTTGTTTTATTTTATTTGGAGCTGAGGAAGAGTCCAATTAGGATTCGTCCAAACTAGTATATATTCAATAACAGAAAGAATACAGAACCATTTACAAAAGCGGAAGGTAGTGCGGGATTCAAGTGTTCAACCCTGTGAATCCAATCAGGATTTGGTGTAAATATCTAAAATATAGTAGTAGTGATTGTATATAACCACAGAAGGAAAGCAGAATAGTGTTAAATCTGGAGCACGGATTTCAGCTTGCTGTTTAATTTCTTTGTACTGAACACCCTGTAGCTGTAGTTCTTCTGGCTTCCCACACCACACAAACCGTATTCTCAAGGAATCACGGGTGATGACGTCAGCATTGACCCTAGGGAAGGATGAGCTGTTTTTTCAGCCTCGGTTGCTGGAGCAGAACTTGGAATCAGTGTCGTCGGCGGCTCAAACGGTGCCGGAGTGGTCGTCGAACCCCACGGATGCCGTGATTTTTGTAGGGATCAGTTTGGTTTTGGGAATTGCTTGTAGGCATATCCTCCGTGGCACCAGAGTTCCTTACACTGTTGCTTTGCTTGTTCTCGGCATTGGCCTTGGAGCATTAGGTGAGTCTTTGTTCTCTCTTTTTCACCTTCATGCTTCTTGTTACATTGCATCCCAAAACGGAGGATTCAAACTAGACATGAAGATTAATCATGCATATAAATGCATGGCTGAGTGTACACACACACACACACACACACACACACACACCTCGAGTCTTCTGCTGTCTACGTAGTTCGATCGGGTGCTTGATAAATGTTTTGGTATTCCGGTGGTTACTGAATTTTTTTTTCTATCTTTTAAGTTGGTGAAAAGTATTGAAATTTGAAAGATACATTTTCTTAAAACCATCATATCTAAATTTTCTGGTTTTGGTTCTCTTTGTTCTCGTGGTATTAGGGAAGGTTGCTTTCAAATATTCTCAAGAGAAAGCATTGTTCTAGACCTGTGAAACTTATGATGGAGATATACTCTACATCCTTTCTCTTTGCAATTAAAGACCAAATCATTTCTTCTGTTTGCTCCTGTAAGCATCTAGATAATGCTAAACCAGGTGGCTACGTGTCATTTAAGGGTAAATTTGATGATTGGCACTACGAGAGAGGAGTATTGAGATTAAATATCTGTGTGTCCTTTGAAGACACTAATAATACAATATAAATACTAAAAAATGAGAGGTGAGGATTGAGGCTATAAACGAACAAGAAACACTTATTATTCCTTCTTGATCTACAAACACTTATTGATCCTTCTTGTTTGCAATATTTCAACATACTTTTTTTTATGTGCTCATTGACTAAGCAGACTTGCTCTAGTGCCGCATTGTAAATTTCTTTTTGGTTGTTTATAGAAGAAGGGTTTCCTTCTTCATCTGTTCAATAAATGGGCAGTTTTTGGGATGGAATAGTATGATTATGTTTCTGGAGGTGCAGGTGATTAATGTCCTAAAGTTACGGTGAACGGCATTACTAAAAAAAAATTTGGTGAACGGCATTACTTATATGACAATAATGATCATTCACGTACTTTATTGGACCTTGTAATAAATTATCTGATACTCTAAATTTATGTGCGTAACATGAAGAATATGGGACAAGCCACCGGCTAGGGAAGATTGGAGATGGCATCCGCATCTGTAAGTTAATTTACTTGTCTGAATTACTATGTTTGGTGTTTGTGGGCTAAAAAAGTTTTTACCATCTTTTAAGCAGTTGTTCTAATGAGCTTACCTTTTGGTATCTGGTTTTATAGGGGCAAATATTGATCCTGACCTCCTCTTGGCTGTTTTCCTTCCTGCTCTTCTGTTTGAGAGTTCATTTTCTATGGAAGTGCACCAGATAAAGGTATTCATTTGCTACCTTTTTCAGCAGTTTTCTTCATTAGATTTTTCTTTGTTATATGCATGGTCTATACTAGCTGAAATGTCAAAGTTCTCTTTATTCCTTTTCTTTTCCATTTCAATATCATCTCTGACAAGGTGCTAGAGCATATCCTTCTTGGAGGGACTATGCCTTATCTTTCATCTTTGCTGGTCTGTGGCTTGTTGTTGTTATTTTTTATAATCAATTTATGGTTTATTAGCATTCCAGTGCTAGAAAATCTATTTCGTTACTTCTTCCATGTTCCATGTGAATACTGGTCCGGCCTATTAGCATTCCAGTGCTAAAGTCTCTCTGAAGAATTTTTATGCTAGGGTAATCTAAGAACTCGAATGTATACAGGCTGAAACTGGACCATTAGAGGATGAGATCTGTTGTACAACTTGAGGAAACCATCATTTCCAGTACTTTTTTCTTTTTTACTAGTCTACTAGTCACTTCCTATAAAACATAATTCCAATTACTGTTTCATTCCATGTGTCTATGGTAAATTTTACAAACGGCAGGGATGTTGGATATGGAAACCTTGCTTGTTGGCGGCACCTTTTAGGTTATTTATGAGCATGTATCTCTTTCTTCTTGTCTCTGTGTAGTGTACAAGCAAATCTCTAATTGTCGTTTATCTCCTTTTGCTGCTTTAGCTGACAAAGTATCTAGAAGTTGCATGCTTTTTAGTCTGGAAGAGCCTGCAAAACCTGTGTTAACTGTAATCTGACAATATGTTTCTCTGTTTTATGATGTATGTCTCTGTTATTTTTACTAAAGATCCTTCAAACACCCTTCCCCTACACCTCGGTTATGCAGAGATGTATAGTACAAATGTTGCTGCTTGCTGGGCCTGGAGTTCTCATATCTACTTTTTGTTTGGGAACCGCTCTAAAGGTTTTTGGTGATAAGCTTCTACTACTATGAATTTCATTTTGTTCTCCAGATTCTGATAAATTGTAAATTACAGCTTACTTTTCCTTATAACTGGAGCTGGAAAACATCATTATTGCTCGGGGGCCTCCTTAGTGCCACTGATCCTGTTGCGGTTGTAGCCCTTCTTAAGGAGCTTGGGGCAAGCAAAAAGTTAAGTACCATCATTGAAGGAGAATCATTGATGAATGACGGGTATAAAATCTCATATTCTAGCGTTTTTTTTCTTCTGAAACATCATATTCTAGCTTTGAAGTTTTATTGAATGTTACTGTTGCTTTACGTTGTTTACAGGTTCCCTTTAATCTTCTTAACATATTTTCTTCTTGGATTCTTTTTCGAATTCAGGACAGCCATTGTTGTGTATCAACTATTCTTACGCATGGTCCTTGGCTGGACTATCAACGTGGGAAGCGTAATAAAATTTCTAGCTGAAGTTTCTCTTGGAGCGTATGTGTCATTTCATTGCAAAATATGCTTTATGAACTTTTGGTGATGTAAGTTGTTTACCCATATCATTGGATGGTCAGAGTGGGCATTGGCTTGGCTTTCGGAATGATATCAGTTCTGTGGTTGGGATACATCTTCAATGATACGGTGATTGAGATCACACTGACAGTTGCCGTGAGCTATGTTGCATACTTTACGGTCTGTGCCTGCACTAACCTTATGATTAAGTTATAGCACAGTGATCTTAAGAATAATACACTAAGGCATTTTATAATATTTTGAGAAGTTATTGAGAATGTAACAGCATTAAGTTTGCTACAGGCACAAGAAGGTGCTGATGTTTCTGGTGTTCTGACAGTGATGACCTTAGGGATGTAAGTTTCCATAGCTTCTGGAATTTGTGCTCTACTACTTTTTGAGCTGCTTGTGAGATGAATTTGGGCAGGTTCTACTCTGCTGTTGCTAAAACTGCCTTTAAGGGAGAAAGTCAAGAGAGCTTGCACCACTTCTGGTGAGTTTTTTTTGTGGCCTCAACGTCTTATCATGTATGCAGGTCAAGCTTACCATGGGCATATTTATAGTTCAGGAATATGAATCGGATAATAAAATTGCTGTTGGTTGTCCATTCTTCTGCAATCCAGATTATGTAGGTAAACTTAGGAACATCAAAATATAGTTAATAATCTATTCATCTCATTTTTGGATGTCCCAAAAATATCACTTTCTATTCTAATCTATAAAATTATGTGATCTTCCATAATTATTCTTAAAGGCAGACAACACCATTAAGAGCAATAGATAAATGGTAAAAATTAGAACTAGTTGTAGTTTTAATGATCAGACAACATAGTTAAAAGATGTTCAGTCAATAAGTTGGAACACCTGAAAGTGACTCCCAAATTGGGAGTGAGGAGTACATGGCTAGAAGCACTCGAAGAACAGTGGTTTGAAAATGAACACATACTTTTCTGGGTATCTGGTGGTTAAAATTGATGTAGAGCAATGTGTCAGTTGCTAGTTTATGTGGTATTGTGCAGTTGATTCTACTGAGGAAAATATATGAGTCGGCATATATCTGGTTATACTTTACTATATTTTAACGAGTTGCACAAATAAGACACTTGTCTGATACCTAACGCATTCCTTATATGGCTGCCATATGATTTTGGGAGCTTCATTTCATAGGGTAACGGTTTTCTTTGGCTGTTACACTGTACATATTTCCTCTTCTTTGTTGGAATACTCATATGTGACTTTTTGTTTACTTATTATTTGATTTGATGCATACATATTGTTTATCTGGGATGTAATCCATATTTCAGTGGTATAATATATTGCTTAAATACACATTATGAGCTTTGATGCATGTTGTGTCACAAATTTTGGAAACCAGGCATGTAGGTATCTATTGTAGCTGGTAATTGGCAATTGTAAATGTTGCACGTACCTGAAGTTGTGACCTAAAACACGTAAATTGTGTTCTGCCTGTTAAGTACAACATTGAGGTTTTTTGTATGTGTTATTACTATCAGAAATGCTTTAATCAGACTTTCTTTGACTCTTTAAACGTACACAACCCTGTAGAATGACAAATATAATATTGTGCCATCCTTTTTAAGAGGATTTTTTGTTGGAATCATTCTTCTGACATGTGCAGCAATCAGCATATCAATAAATTGCTTCTAAATTTCAAGGCGTGTACCTCAACCTGATCTGTGATTTCTAACACTATTTTATCATTCTTATGACTTTTTTCAGGGAGATGGTCGCTTATATAGCTAATACATTGATTTTTATATTAAGGTAAGGGACTACTGAATGCTGTTCATTGTTGTTTGCAACTGATTAATTTTGATGTTTCGTCACTATTATCATGATATAACTATGCTGTTATGGTTTTCCTCAGGAATGGACTGTGTATTATTGATGTTTGTCAATTTCATTTCTCTGGTCTGCGTTTTGGTTCCTTCTTATTCTATCTTTTAAACGTGTACACGTGTTGTTGCCATCTGCTACTGATAAGCTTGTCTGGTAACTTGACAAATTGCGTTTTAAAATAGGAATTACTTCGCAATATGACAGAGTGGGAGCTTCATATCTATACGTTACAGGTGAAGTTGGATGAACGTTAAGTGGCATCTGGGTTTATTGTCGAATTGTTTGTTTTGAGGATGTTAATGAAGAAACCTTCTGAAGAGCAGTAAATCAGAAGAGTTTAACATGTTGTCTTGAACTTATCTGTTACGAAGAGTAAGAAAGAGTGAAGTTCGTTTTGACTTTTGGATGGACTTATTTCGTATAGGTAAGTAGGTATCCTCAGTTTTCATGATTCTAGACCTAACAATGGATTTATAACTGCCGTCCCAGAAATTCTTTTACATTCTCTTCCGTTGCATCAAATTTTCTGTTTCAATTTTCTTCTGCGTCAGTGTTTTAAGCCTTCAGCTCTGCAGTATATGCTTATGCCTCTTGCTAGAGCTTAGGTACGTTGACCCTTTTTTATCTTTGAGAACTAATGATTGTCTTGGTGGGTTAGGCTTATGGGTTCTTCGGAGGAATTCAGTCATCAAAACCCAACCTTTGCAACCCTCACCTGTGAAAGAGGCAAAAGAGTTTCATGCCCCCCTTATATTCCATTCTAATTGTCCAAAGATATGGATGCAGTATGCATCTCTCCACGTGATCCTGAGAGTCATTGTTGATCTGCTTCTTTCTAGTTATTTTTGGAACTTTCTTTGAGCATATGTACATGAATACTCTTATAGACACATACATACATGTATCAGTTTATGTGTATCCATGTATATATGAAGGTGCCCATGTGTGTATAAAGAAAACGTACTTCTTGTCTTTGCAGCGGTGTTGTGATAGCTGAAGGAATTCTCAGTGATGACAGTATATTTAAAACACAAGGTACACTACTCTTTACTTCCTTTTTATGTTCTTGGGCTCCTTGAACAGTCTCCAAACAACTCTGCTGTATAAATTGTTTACCAAAGGGTGATGTTATTTAGAGGGAAATTGTTCTTTACAAACATTTTGTTTATACTTCATCCCCAACTATAAAATTCAGCTTCCTCTCTCTCTCTCTCTCTCTCTCTCTCTCTCTCTCTGTGTGTGTGTGTGTGTGTGTGTGTGTGTGTGGTATGGGCCAGCCTAACTGCATCCAGGTAGGACAGATTTCTTTCCTCGTGCATCTGCATGTGTAGCTTTTCCGTTCACTATAGTTGTAAAGAAAATTGAGTTGTATTACGATTTAGATTTGGAGACTGCCATCCTGGAAACCAAGTCCTTGAATGTGTACATCTTTGTTTATCCTACAGAATTCCTTGTGATCAGAAATAACATTCTTCTATTAGGATTGCTAGCTTACTGAATAACCCTTGAACAGAAATCCTTCACTTGGACTAGTGAAGTCCTCGTCGCTTGTTGCACATGTTTGCGATGTATGCTAACCTAATGGAATAGTGGTTTCAAGGGCGCTGAACTCTCATGGGGCAAGATGAAAAACTTGATAATGGTTTACAATTCTTTATGCTCATTAATCTGAACATCTATATGTTATTTTATGAACTTTGACGAGAACGATTCTGATTCTTCTGACTTTCTTTCGACGAGCTAATATCTATTGAGGTGAAAGGAAAGCTGATATCACCAATCAAGAGAGCTATCCTTGTGTATCTGTTAGGCCTGTTTATTCTTTGTCCCATTGGCAGTAGACCATTTTCTCATATTTAACTTTTGGCTAATCCTTTCTCAAGAAAGATAAAAAAAATTAAAGGAAGAAGAAGAAAAAACTTTGTGGTATTCTTTTTTTGGCACTATAAACTTGTCACATTGACGCTCTTGGAAGAAATAATTTCTAAAGATTTTCACTGAGACGCCTCTCTCAAGCTCTTTTTTCTCTTGTAGCAGTGAGTGATTAACAAATTTTTTGTTGGTCGATATTTGTAATACAAGTTGGTTATTTCTCAGGAAATTCATGGGGTTACCTTATCCTACTTTATGTTTTTGTGCAAACGTCACGCACTATTGTTGTTGGACTGTTGTTTCCCTTTCTTCGTATTTTTGGCTATGGTCTGGAATGGAAAGAAGCTGTTATCCTTACGTGGTCTGGTCTGCGTGGAGCTGTGGCATTGTCACTTGCTCTGTCAGTGAAGGCAAGCTGCTAAACTTTCTCCCTTCATATTAAAAATGTAGCAAGGTCTGAGTTGGTCGGTTCTAGACCTTCTGTCACATTTTCAATAAGTGTATGTTTCAGCACAACTTCTTCAGTATTGCCCCATGCTTGATCTCATCTTCTATTAGCGTTTTTTCATATTACTCTTATATATGGCTGTGTGAATGATAATGGAAATTGTTCTTTCCGTAAGATCTCTTTTTGTTTTTTCATGTGTAGAGTGGTTAGCAAGGTACGGTATTTGAAGACATAAAGGGAAATGATAATTGTAGCTCCATGAAAAATTCTACGTGCCCCTCTATACGAGCCAAACATATATACTAAACATATATACCAACACCGAACGAATGCATTTATCTGAATCATTGTATACAAATTTTCTTTCCCCCGCGTGATAAAACCCTCTTGCTTAGTTAAAGATTATAATTTTCCCTGAGGTGATCTTGAGGTCACAGATTTGAGCCGCGGAAAAATCCTCTTGCACAAAACGTGTAGGGAAAGGCTGGGTACATCAGATCGCGAAGCGACCGGCCCCTTTTTGGACCCTGCGTAAATACGGGAGCCTAGTGCACCGGGAATGCCCTTAATTTTCCCTGAATAAATTCAGGATTTTCTAGTTAATTGCTAAGCTTATCTCCATAATTTTGCTACAATCTAAAATTCAATTGTTGTTGTGGTGGCTGCTTTCTGAGCAATTTTTTTTTTTCATTCAATATGGTCTTAGGTAGCTAAAATATTTTGCTTTCCTGATTACAGCGTTCTAGTGGGGGTTTGTCATCCATCAGTTCAGATACTGGAACTCTGGTAATTTTATTAGTCAATTTTGTGAATTTTTTATGTTGTCTTTTCTGTAGTTAGTGCTATCTTGTTTCTGTATGGTAGCTATTGCCAATGACATGTATCACGCTGTGCAGTTTGTCTTCTTCACTGGTGGGATCGTGTTCCTTACACTTATTGTGAATGGATCAACGACACAGTTTGTTTTGCATTTGCTAAACATGGATAAGCTCTCTGCAGCAAAGGTTTGGAAGTCCCTCAATTTCTGGAATCTTTTGCATTAATAACATCAAACTGGCTGCATGGGTGACTGAATTACATTTTTGTGTGGTGTATGTTTGTTCACCCCTCTCTCTCTCTCTCTATCTATCTCTCTCTCTCTGCATTTTCATATATAGAGGAACTAAAGGAGGATTTCTGAGAAAGAATGTCAATAACAAATAGATGCTAGCTGAAGGATAGGCTGGTGTGAAAAGAAATTCTTCCATTGGATAACCCTAAGTACATTCTCCATACTGGTATGCAGTGAATACATCAAAAATCCAAACTATCGTACATTTCTCAAGAAATACGTGTACAAATGGCACAATTTACGCATAATTCCCGGTTTGTTTGAGACTCTTTTAATCATCTCCAGGGACCAGCATAAAATAACTTGATTCTTAATTTCTGCACTCAACGCCCCTGGTCCTCATTCTTTTCCCGTGAATGTCCTTGCGTTAAGTCTCACAACTTTATTTGCAAGAAAAGAAAAAAAAAAGCAGCCAAAATAAGGACTTTATGATCTTTTCCTTTTAAAATTAATTTAGAAATAGAACGGGGATTTACCGAGATTCCGCTGTAGTTTACATGTCCGTGTACATTGTAAAAGACGTGCATTATTGTACAAATGCCATGATGCGAGTGGAGATTGGGATTGAATCTCTTACTTAGCTGTCAGTTCCATGATATGCTCTTAGCAACCTCTTACTTAGCTGTGGCATTGAATCACAATACATGATATGCTCTTAGCAACCTCTTACTTAGCTGTGGCATTGAATCACAATACATGTCCTCTTCACGGCCTGGTCTAACTATCTTAATGGTGACAGAAGCGAATACTGAAGTTCACCAAATTCGAGATGTTGAACAAAGCACTTGAGGCATTTGGTGACCTTGGTGAGGATGAAGAACTGGGACCTGCTGATTGGTCCACTGTTAAGAAATATATTTCTAGCTTAAAAGATGTTGAGGGTGAACCAGTGCATCCTCATACTGTATCTGAAAGTGGCAGTAATGTGGACCATATGAACTTGCAAGACATAAGGGTGCGCTTCTTAAATGGTGAGTGGTTTTATGTTTATCTCTTGTTTCGCTTTCTGCTAGTTGGTCATCTCCTTTTTGCTTGTTTTTCATGGCGATTCTTTTTCCTTAGTGTTGTATGGCTTTGCAACATGTGCTAGTTGATTTCAGCTTTGCATTCTTTAGTTATATTAAAGAGGGATTTTCTATCTTGTTAATATCTTAACTATTGTGTTCCGGAGCCTCTGCTAAAAATGTGTGTGAAATTTGTGATCTAAGTTTGATGTATATTCTCCGGGCTGTCATCCTGTTGTAAACATCTTCAAATTGTATACATGCTGCCTTTTGTTGGTTCTCTTTGCGGTGAATTAAGTCTTTTAATTCCGCGATGTCATCCTCTTTTTAGTTTTTTGTTTTTTTGGGCCTTGCTTAGAAGTCTAGCATTTAAGAGTCTAGAGGCATTTGCACATTGCTTCAATACATGACAAACATGACTATGACAAGATTGAATGTCAACAGACATGACTATAACAAGATTGAATGTCAAAGGACATGAGAAAAAATGATCAAAGAAAAACATTTTCATATTTCAGACTTGTGTTTCTTCTTTCATATTGTTGCTCATAAGTCAATGTTACAAATCATCCTTTCTGAAAATTGTAGAGATTGTCTTATCTCACTGATCCAGAAAAGCTATACTTGGTTCTTTATATAATGGAAAGTAACAAAGAAAACCCTGATGAGAATGCAAGCATTTGTATTCTTCTTTCAGGTGTTCAGGCAGCTTACTGGGGCATGCTTGAGGAGGGAAGGATCACTCAGAACACAGCCAATTTGCTGATGCAATCTGTTGATGAGGCCCTCGATCTGGTGTCGCAGAATGCATTGTGCGATTGGAGAGGTTTAAGATCTTATGTGAACATTCCAAGTTATTACAAGTTTTTTCAAACAGCAGCAGTTCCTCAAAAGCTCATCACATATTTTACGGTTGAAAGACTGGAAGCTTCATGCTATATTTGTGCTGCCTTCCTCCGTGCTCATAGGATTGCCAGGCAGCAGCTGAATGATTTCATCGGTATATGACCTGAATGGCTTTGATAGATTCATTTGCCTGATTCCTTTTGAACATCAAATTGTTAGTTTCCATTCTTCCTTTTTTTTGTTTTCTTCTGGAGCTTTATGTGATGAAATCTGGCCTTAATTGTGAATTTGGAAAAATTACTGCATCAGTTATGTTATGTATGGATTTATTATTTAAATTTAAAAACTGTTTCTGTTTAGTATTTATGTTTGGCAACGGCATGCCTGGCATATTATCTCATTATATTTTGGAGCAATCACAAATCATTCTATCGGTTTGCATTCTATCAGCGTCACTGACCAGTTGTATGTGCTTCACAGTGTCCTGATTTTACTTTTAATTTCGCTAAAAAAGCTCGTAACGGGGATATGTCTTATTTCTAAAATATGCACTCATCTTATTAGGAAGCAGTGAAATCGCCTTTGTTGTAATCCAAGAAAGTGAGGAGGAAGGAGAAGAAGCAAGGAGGTTTTTGGAAGAAGTCCGAGTTTCATTTCCTCAGGTTTGTTCATTTAGTATTAGATACCCCTTAGTCCAAATCATAAAGTTATTGCCTTCGCTTAAAAATATTAAGCTGGTATGGGGATGTAATTCATTTATCTGACCCTTCCGGCTAACTGAAACTGCATATTCTTAGAGTATAACAACTTCTTGTGTGGAAGATACGTTTTTTTTTTCCTTTGTCACTCATGTTAGAAGTTTATACTTCATGGCAAATATGTCTCTTAGTCTTAATTTTCTCCATTGTTTCCTCTTAATACTGCGGATTCTCATTCTCTTTATGGTTCGCATTACTTGTTTGGTTTCCCAAAATGTTAGAAGCTTATACTTCATGACAAATATGTCTCTTCGTTGTAACTTTTTCCCTTGTTTCCTCTTAATACTGCAGATTCTCATTCTTTTTATTGTTGGCATTACTTGTTTGGTTTCCCAAATGACTAGGTTATTATCTTCATGATATTTTTTTTGACACTACACTGAAATGTGACGTTGGTTTCTTTTATATGCTTTCTATATACTGATCAGTTTAAGACCTTTCCAGGTTCTTCGTGTTGTCAAAACTAGACAGGTTACTCATTCTGTGTTGAATCACTTGATAGATTATGTCCATAATCTTGAAAAGATTGGTTTGTTAGAAGAAAAAGAGATGATTCATCTTCATGATGCCGTCCAGGTATGGAGTTCTCCTGTTTTACAGATTAGTCTTGAGGTGAAAATTCTTGTCGAATGGTTGATTATTTTGATCCCAACATGCACTTTAATGCAGACTGACCTGAAAAAGCTCCTACGGAATCCTCCCTTGGTGAAAATTCCAAAGATACGTGAATTAATCAATGCCAACCCTTTGCTGGGAGCTCTTCCTTCTACTGTACGCAATACACTTCTAGTTTCCACTAAGGAAATGGTAAAACTACGTGGTACAACGCTTTATAAGGAAGGGTCTAAGCCAAATGGTGTTTGGCTGATCTCAAATGGAGTGGTGAAGGTAGTGGCATCTGAATTCACATTGAGATAAGAGTATTCATTATAAATCTTCAGAGTACAACAATACTCAAGTCTTTTTCCTACTATGTGTGGTCGGCTATATGGATCATTCATTTTTTTTACGTTTTATTTATTTTATTTGTTATTTGTTATTTGTTATTTTATTATTATTATTATTATTATTATTATTATTATTATTGTTATTATTATTATTATTGTTGTTATTATTATTATTATTATTATTATTATTATTATTATTATTATTATTATTATTATTATTTTGAGTTGTAGCTTAATTCCATCCTTCTTGTGTGTCCTTTAATATCTAAAGCATAAGATGTGCCTATAGAATATGGCTCTTTCAAAAGTCATATCATATCAACGGTCTAAGTACATAAAATTCTCACTTAAATTTTATACCCTTTACATGACAACAGCTACATAGATCAACTGTCTCCTTTTGTGCTCTATCACTGACCATATGCTTCCTAATTGCCATATAAGCTATATCCTGCTTTATTGTCTCTCTCTATGGCTTTTTTGATACTCATTCACAGTCTCACATATTCTGACAAGTGTATCTGTAGGATGTCTTTGCACATGCTCGTATCATCTTAACATTGACTCACTCATCTCCTCATCTATAAAATACACCCCAACCTTTCTCCTTACAATGTTCATTTCTTATTTTATCATTCCTTGTATGCCCATACATCCATCTTAACATGCTTATTTCCACCACTTGCATCCTTTATTTATGCTCATAATTGACTGTCCAACATTCAGATTCTTACAGCAGTGTGGGTCTTACCGCTGTCTTGTAAAACTTCTTTTAAGCTTGAAAGGTACTTTCGTATCACAAAGAAGATCTGACACACTTTTTTACTTTAACTATCCCGCCTGTACCTTATGCTTCACATCCTTGTCAATTCCTTCATCTTTCTGTAGTATAGATCCTAAATTCCTAAAACTCTCACTCAGGTGAATCTCTTGGTCTCTCAGTATAATATATGGTTTCAAGGTTATTCTTTTGTTGCTAAAATTGAATTTCCTATACTGTGTCTTCTTTCAACTCAATTGAAGTCATTTTCCTCGGGTGTCTCCTGCCAAAATTCCAACTTAGCATTGACTCTGTCACTAGTTCATCCACCAACATAATGTCGTCTGCAGAATAACATGCTCCACGGGACACTGTCTTGAATGTGTCAAGTGAGCTCATCATAACTAAAGCAAATAAGTGTGGACTTAATGCATATCCTTGGTGTAAACCCATTGTAATAGGAAATTACGGACTTAGACTTCCTGGAGTCATTATGCTTGTCATCATGTTGTAATTTTAAATCTTCAGAGTATTATTATAAATCTTCAAATATTTTTTTGATGCCTAATCTTTTTCCCTTTAGTGGACAAGCGGGAGTAGAAAAAACAAGCATTTTCTGCACCCAACCTTCACTCATGGGAGTACATTGGGCCTGTATGAAGTGCTGGTTGGAAAGCCATACATATGTGAGATTGTCACCGATTCTGTGGTTGTATGCTTTTTCATTGAAGCTGAAAAGATACTCGCCGTGGCCAGATCTAGTCCAGTTGTAGAAGATTTTTTTTGGCGGGTAAGATGTGGTGATATTTCTTACAAATTTAAGGGAGCATCGTTAAGTACTGGCTTATTTGTAAGTTCACATAAAGCATGTATGATGCACTAGCATAAAGAACTATAAAGTTGCAGTAGAATCGTGTTGCTTCTTGAGTATAAAGGTTTTGTACAATGTTAGCATATGTTACATCTTGCTCTGATTCTCTCCACTTAACTATCAATCAGATGTTTGATTGAAAGGCTTGAGTTGGATCGCGCCTTAATAACCATAATCTTATCCCATTATCATTCTCGTTGTTGCGTGCATTTCCATTATTATTATTTGTGCTTATACATTCTAGTATGTTGTTCTAAAATGGCGTGGATATGGATATTCGATAGTGGAGTCAGTTACTTCTGTATATTATTTTCATCAGCATCGTCTTTCTTTTCCAGGAAAGTGCAATTGTTCTTTCAAAAATCCTGTTTCCTCACCCATTTGAGAATATCACAGTGCAAGATCTGAGAGCTCTTGTTTCTGAAAGATCGGTTTTGAATATATATCTTAGAGGAGAGAGTTTTGAATTGCCTCAACACTCGGTTGGGGTTCTATTGGAGGGTTACTTAAGGGGACAAGGTTTGCAAGAAGAATTGCTTGCTTCTCCAGCTGCATTAGTGCCTTCATATGCGGAGCAAAGCTTCCAAAAATCCGAAATATCAGGTGCTTCAAAACAATTACAGTTTCTGAGCCCTTTGTTTTGTTCTGTAGTATTGTGTATGTGATATGTCAGGCATATGCAAAATCTAAAAATTAGTGTTTGGAACCACATTTATAATATAATGTTTTGATCAATAAAGTTTTAACTCACGTTCTCTCTTTTACTCTTTTTCATCATATGCGAAAGAAATAAATTTTACACAAAAGGAAAAAAAAAAGAAAAACTATTATCTTATATTAAGGAGTGCGTCAGGAGGACTAAAGTAAGTACCATATTTAGTATTTTATATTACTCACGATGAAAATTTATCACATGTAGAACAAATGGTACCAAAGTTTATAATACCAATCACAATTTATATTTAATTTACTGTTTGGACGGATACTGAATGCCAATAGCAGAAGCAACATTCACCAACTTTTACTTCCTTTATTTGGTGGAGGATTTTAGGTTTTTTTCTATTTTGTGATCTGGTAGAGCTTCATGTGAAGAAGAGCCTTGTCAAAAATGTGTACACCGTTGCTGTGTTACCTTAGGTCATATTAGATTGCCAAGACAATTTCCTCTAGGACTATATGGTAAGGCTGCATATACTTTGATGTAACTCAACCATCCTAGGAACTTCTATGTTGGTTACTTAGTGCATGGACTCAAAAGTTAGCGTATTACGTCATGTTAGATTCAGATATACTACATTCTACCATCAGAGTTCAAGTAGATGCACAGATATTCTCTTGTGGGTAATGTTTTTGTCTTGCCTGACAACAGGTGCTAGTTTCTACCACCAGGCATCCTCTTATCTAGTCGAGACAAGGGCACGTGTGATTACATTTGATGTTGCTGGGTTGGAAGCTCATAGAGCACTTCAGAGAAGGCCGTCTGCGCTGATTGTGCATTCTTTCGAACAGTCCTCTGGGCACCTTCCAATAGAGCGTAGCAATCTAATGATTTTTCCGGCGCAGTCTGTGGGAAAACGTCATCATAGTGAGGTGGAAAAAGCCAAAGAAGAGGAAGACAACTTGTCTGCTCGCGCTAGGCAATTGAGCATCTATGGCAGCATGGTAGGTTCAGTTGGATTTACCCTTACAGAAGTTTCAGCTTTTTTCAAGCTTCTAGGATTCTATAGGGAACCTTCACTCTCTGCAATGCTTGCCAATGTACTTGGAATCGTGTAATCTTTATTGCATTCATATGCGGACTGCATTTTCTAAGAACTGTTTTGCCAACAAATGCTGGCCTGAAGCTCATATTTCTCTAAACTCAGGTACATAATTCTAGTTGGAATGCACGAGATTTTGAAAGAAGAGAGATTCCTGGAGGTGCAAAACCAAAGACATCTCATAGTCTGTCTTACCCTAGGATACCACCAAATTCTCAGCGGCCTTTAGCTTCTGCAAAATCAGAAGGCTCTTATACCATGAAGAAGAAACAGGAAGTCGACGAGGTCCAAACTCATAGCCAGGACCCTATTTCGAAGGAGAATCAAGCAGTGGACTCAAGTGAGGAATCTGGTGGTGAGGACGATCATGTCATTAGAATCGACTCACCAAGTACGCTTTCTTTTCGCCGTGCATCTTAGTACAATGGTTACAGAATCAAATTACTTCCAATATTTTACCTTATTCCCCTTGTAATTGTTAGTCCTTTGATACAGTATTTGGGCCCTTTGTAAAGCTCTGTAATGATATAATGTTGGTGTGAATAAGAATGGGTGATCATCTGTTATTAAGTGTATTTGGCCTTATATAAGTACATCAATATAGACTACATAGCAGTGAACTTATTTTTCTACAGGATTGGGCCCTTAATTGGATTCATGTTAAAGTACGATAAGTGTTTTGGTTTGTATTCTCATTGAGGTCATAATGTCTAACATGCCTCACGCTGTAGTCAATCTTTATGTTCTTCTAAGTTCAGATTGTTTACTGTCAAGTTTTCACAAATTCTTCATTCAGCATTGTTTGTTTTCTCTTCTTCCTGTAGCAAAGAAATTCTTATACGTTTATCAAGGTCTAACAGTCAATTCCTCGTATTATAGATATAAGTCGGACACAATTTCACAACATTTATTGATGTGACTAATATAAGTAGGAGAGTGAACTTAAATAGTGTACTCTCTAAGTGACGTAGGGAGTAAATGGGAAGGAAAATTTCATATCAGTAAAGTGATTAGTAAATACATTATTGTTTTTTCTTCATTTGGCTTTTATCGTCTAATTAATTATACAAGATATAAAATTAATGAGTTTTCTTACCAATTCAAATTTCACCAACGCTGACGAATTAACCCCTAAAGACCATAAAAGGTATGGTTCTTGAGGTGTTTGTCGTGCACAGAATGCTAATTACCAGCCATATTTGGGAAGATTGTTTTCAAGTATTACGAATTATAGTTTTATCTAATTCAAAGGGATTGATCCATGTGCAGTGATTGTATTACCTTACTCTCGGACAATTGTATAAAGTTTTTTTATGGATAACAATGTTATGTCGGTATACAATGATCATAAATTACAAATAACCGAATTATAACTTGTAACCACAACGAACAGAAAGTATTGAAACTTCCAATATGATAGAAGGAAAATACCGAATATAAGGGCGCACGACATTAATACACAAGTTTTGAGCGGGTGTAACTACAAATTTCATATAATTTTGAAGATATATAGAGAGACGATGTATGCTACATATATGTATAAATGTTGTGTACACATGGTCAATTAAGAGTAACATTTAGTATCATATGTAGTTGTATACATAATACTTAGAATTGTGTGTCTTTTATATTGAACCAAACCGTAAAAGCTACCATCTTATTGTTGGGATTGGTGGAACTGAAGTCAGCCGAGCTGAAGAGGCTGAGCCGAAAAAGCCGAGCTCAGGAGGCCGAGCTCGAGGACTTAGAGTTGGGAGCTGATGCCAGAGATGGAAGTGTGCCGAACTGGACTGATGGCCGAGCAGAGCTGCAGGTCGGCCATATCTGCAGGTCGGCCATATGTCAGAAAATCACGGGAATGGATATCACTTGATTGGAGATTTGATTAACACCAAATCCTGTTCTGGATAGAAATCTCCATGTATATCTTTTCCATAAGGAATATCCATTAAAATCCTATTTATGGTATGATTTGATGTATAAGGCATATCCCTTGTTGTAGCCGATCCGCTTGCTATAAATCCCCGGTTTAGATACCATGAATTGTAACCGAATTCTGAGTTGGTGATAGTGAATTTTTTGGCTTGCCGCCGCCGTGGGTTTTTCTTCTCCTTGAGGGTTTTCCCACGTTAAAATCTTGTGTTTTCGTTTTAGTCTTTTCTTTGTCAATTATTCATTACTTTTGTGTGTTCTTGTAATCGTCGTTGTGGTTGTTCTTCACTGATTCCGCGTTAAGTTCCCCAACACTTATTGTATTAGTGATCCAGGTTTGTGGATTTGAAGGATGGAATCCACTGTGATATTGAGTGAAACCCCTATTTTTATAGATCCATTTCTAATGAAGATTTCACTCAAACATCCTGTTTATCTGGAAAAACTTATTACCCAATTCAACGGACACGATTATCACAAATCAATTTAGTAACCTATTAATTTCCATTTTCAATTGATTCAATGAAACACTTTTCTTTGATTTTGGAATATATTGAAATAAATCAAAATGACTCACTAAATTGGTTGCGCTTCTTATATTCTGAAGTATCAGTTGATCGATACAACTTGCGCTTCTTATATTCTGAAGTATCAGTTGATCAATACAACTTGATGCAATCTTTATCATGTGTCATCGAAAAATAACTTCTGTGTGTTTTTAACACATGAGTATAGTTACGTACGTCATACTTTCCGTCTCCTGACATAGATGCGAGCTTCTAAAGTAATAGGGATAATGTTGTAATTTAGTAACATCTTAGTCCTGGTTGATTTAGCAGGCCACAAAAGTCAAAACCTCCTCCACCTACACAAACTAATCATTGCTTCAAATGGACAAAACATTCACCCACTTATATCAGTGTCAGTCACATTCCCCACCCACCCCACCCCACCCCACCATATCTTCAAAAGCAATTTATCTTCACATCTTAATTTAATTTTTTTTTTGCTTGACAGCTGTTTACATTTTCCCCCTTTTCATGTGGTGTGTCTTTATTTTGTATGTTGCTAAGATAGTATAAGATAAATATACTCTATTATCTTTAATAAAGTGCATCTCCTTTTTACTAAATGCTAAAGACTGATGTCTTGAAATTCAAAAGTGTCGTATTGAATTATCATTGAGTACGAATTCTGTCATTGCTAGTTAAATCTAGTTATCCTATTACTCTTATTAAATAACAATAAATTTAATTTAAGAAAGGGTTAATATTTATATTGGTAAAAGCCTACTAACAATCAAGTAGATAGCGGGTCAAGTTCTACCGACGAACAATTGGTTTTATGATGATGTTGCATGTTTGCTTTTTTTCGTATATTAAGACATCATTCCTCATTCTTGAAATTTCCTTCACAACTACTTTTTTTGTGGAAAGGGCAGAATATGAAAAATAAGTATAATTAATTAATTTGGTCAATTAATTAAAAGTATTATGTATAGTATAAAATTATTCGTTCAAAATTTTAGATTTTAAGCTGAACTAATAAGTCTCAGCCGATTGAACCTTTTCTTTACCGTGTGGTTAATTTTCAAAGTTACGGCAAGTTTTTGGAATGCAGCAAACGCCAAATTTTCAAGCCTCCTTACGAATTTTAGAGCCAATCAAGTATTTATTTTCGCTATTTCCTCAATTTACTAGCTAGATTTTATGTCAATTAACCCTCGTTTTGAACGTCTTGGCTAAATGATTTTGTTTCAGCTTAAACATATATTAGGTCCTCAGAGTTTTTTCCCTTTTTCCCAAAAAAAAAAGAGGCGTAGTACTTTCGTTAAGTAGACATATCAACCAATAATTGCACAGATTACATCAGAATTGCCCTCGTCCAGTTGGTATTTGGGTTGTGATTTACTCCAAGAGGTCAAAAGTTCGATTCCGTATCAACCATAATAGCACATATTACATCAGAAGCAGGGGTCGATTTTCAATAGACTTGGCTGTAAGATCCAAATGGTTTCTTTTTGAACTAACAAATCCATATTGTCCAAGTGATAGGTTAGATCTGCGTACTACAGAGGACGGTAATAAATCTACCATGTAACATGTGATATCAAAGGAAATAATAACATTATATGAAAAATAAACCAACCGAGAACGTAATGTTGGATAAGAAAACAACGAGACTCAATGAGAAACATGAACTCCAATCTCCTAAAAGAAAAAAAGTTGAATCCTCACGGTTAAGTGCTGCACCTTTTGATCCCTTGTGTGTAGCTACTTGGACAAGAAGTCAAATCAATCAAACATATAATAATTCATTAGTTCTACAATTAATTTCCATTAACGACTTAAATAAAAAGACACAAAATGGTCCCATGCAATCGATTAACATTCCCAGTGTGCAAATTTTGAATCTCATGTGTCAACAACTCATATTGACCAATATGATGAGACTGACCAAGTAGTATTTCACACTTTTTACCATAGCAGTGGTGTCTTGGGCGTTGAGGGGGGGGGGGGGTGGATTCAGTCGTGAGACCAAGATGTTACTTAATTTAGATGTTGAAGATGATGCTCAGACCTTAGTGATAGTTTTTTGCTGTCGTTATGATATATTTTGCTGTCGTTATTATAGTGAGCATGACTGATTGTCTGAGAATTTGAAATGATTAGCATTTTTGTTGACAATATTAATCATAGCTACATAAAAATTTCCGACTCTAATAAGCCTAGTTTGATGTCTAATCTTGTAACATCATGTATGAATATTCATCTCTAAATTAATGAAAAAGATTGGAAATGAGAACAATAATAGGTGCCATGGTTCAATGTAACATATCATGTACGATAAATTAACCCATTTTTCATAGTGTGTAACCCTTCGCTGTATGTATATATATACACATGCACGCGAGTAAACTCATATTTGCAGTAATATAGGTATAGCCCAGATGTCATAAATATTTTATTATTATTATTATTATTATTATTATTATTACTACTACTACTACTACTACTTTGTGGTGGTAAGGGATGGGGCCCAGACATATTAATAAAGAATGGACATTATCCGTTTCCCCATAAAAGAAGAACAAAAATTGAAATAAAGTCGTACCTTGATTTCAATTGTTACGTTAGGAATGAGTTGGCGAAACATGGAGTAATGAAAACAGTGCTTATTTAAATAGAATATGGTTTGGCCTTCGGCTAAGGAATTGGCCTTTTTCATGAAATTTAGAGAGAAAAACTCCTCTTTTTAATGATTAGTAAGAGGGTACATCTTATGATTCCCATGGACCTGGACACCAAGCATGTGACACTGAGTTCATGACTTCTAGGGTGTACCTTTAATTTTGACTTCGGCCCTTTTATTTTTTTATTTATTTTATTTACTTGGATATCTTCATTTGGGCTTGAAAACAATGATTTTTCACACATGTATACACATAAAAAGATTGAATTATGGAGTTCAATTAAGTATAGTAAATCCATTTGACATATTTATGATAACGAGATTCAGTGCATTAATTTCACGAATACATATCACAATGAATTGTCATATTAACTTGGTCAATTTTAAATAAAACCAGATGATCACAACTATGGAATGAAATTTCTTGGGTTCAAAGGTTTGTCTTTCTGTGATCTAATGGTGAATAATATGCCATGTTGGGCTATTTTGTTGTTACTATCTCTCTATTGGGATGGATGTATTGTTTGTCTGACTCTCGTCTTTCTCAGATCTTAGCGATAGCTTTTGCTTTCATATTACTGCATATGGTTGTTGTTGTTGGACTATTTTGATGCAAAAGGTCACCCTATAGTTAATTATAGATATTCCTAGCAGCAAGGTATGGTCCTTCACATGATGATTTATCTTCTTGCCCAACTAGTCTAAATCTTTTTTCATCCTTTTACTTTGCATTTCTTATTTTAATCCTCCTTTTGCCCTTTAACCTATAACTATGAAGAAAGCTTAGTGGGTTGAAAACCTTTTCTTGTAAGGAGATTTGCAAAATATGAGATACAGATCATAATCATTCCACTTTCAGGGTTTATTATTATTATCATTATTTATTTATTAATTTTTAATGCGTTCCCTGAAGTATTGTCGATGTGCAGGAAACAGGAATTTCGGCCTAAAGTCTAATTTCTAAGGCTTTTTCCCTTTTCTTATTTAGAAAAGAAAGGAAAGGAAAGGAAAACTTCTTACAATTCAAATTAATCCAACTTTACAGCCTTTATAGTTTAGTAACTTATCCCTATGTTTTTAAACTTAACACAAATCCAGGATGGAAGTACTGTACGTTTTATTGGAAATCGAAGATACACAAAATGCAGAAAACCATGCATGACATATTTATCCTTGTATGTTTTTCCATGAATGTACATGATTTTTTCTCGTCCAGTAATTGTTTATTACTACATGATTCAATTGCAACTTGTACAAGTCGCATAATGTTGTTTGAGTTTTACATATATATGCTGGGGCCGCCAATATGGTTTATATATTTGTGTGAGTGTAACAAGTGTGGCATCTGAAAATTTTTCTTATATGGTTTGAGGGTAAATCTTGGTATCATGACATTGCGAATGTTACTGTCATATATGGATGGCAACGTATCACTTGTTTCGGTATTATCATATTACCATTGGTCAATAATGATGAAATAAAGACCAATAAAAGAGATGAATCCCACTAGTGAATTCCATGTTAAAAAATTGTGAAATGTTTAGAAACAGCTGTTATATTTTGCATGTGTCCAGCATGCAGTGCTAATATTTATTGGGTCATGGTCCAATACATAACTTATTATTCAAGAAATTTAATTACAAAGAGACAAAACAATCGTTAATCATGTTATTGTTATTGTTATTGTTATTGTTATTGTTATTGTTATTGTTATTATTATTATTATTATTATTATTATTATTATTATTATTATTATTATTATTATTATTATTATTATTACAAATAAGGATTATTTGCAGAAGATAAATAGTTTCACTATGATTATCTTGTGATGTCTTTGGGATATATTCTCTGGACTTTATCTCTTAAATCATTAGTGACTTAACCATCAGAGAACTTCAAGAATGCTTCCACCCTGCTGCGCTTCTGACCGTGTTTTTCCTTGCACATAAGAGAAAAAGAGCTAATGGTGTGAAAAACGTTTGACCCATGAGACCATACGCATCCATACATAAATGTGTATTATTAGAATGTTGCATATGTATATAACGTATATAAATTAACATGAACACAATGTGTATTATTATAATGTTGAATATGTATATATTTATACGTATAAACATGTATAAATTAACATGCGCACACAGATGTATGTCTTGCGTGTATGTGTTTATTTTATCTTGATACAACACCTATGATGGCGGATGAGATCTCCTGCCCTTCATTCTCTCCAGCCCAAACGTCACCGCACGACACATGACACTAGGGATAGATGTTGAGACTAGATGCAGGTGACCTTCATCTAGTATCACTATCCATCCCTGCTGCCACGTGTCGTGCAGTGACGCATGGAGTAAGTGGTTTACGGGTTAGGGGGTCTAACCCCTATGATGGGGGGGGGGGGGAGCATTTATGTATGCAAAGACAAGGCTTTTGTCGACTTTTGCTTTAGAATGACAGGCTTACGTGGGTATGAAAGACAAATCAGAGGGTCCACAAACAATCCTACAGAGACGACAAATAAGCAGGAGAAGATTTATCATGTCTTGTCAGATAATTATATTATCCACTATATGTAAACTTTACATATAATCCAAAATCATGCATGTAGCATACGTGTATATTGAAAATTGATGCACCCAAATGACCACGCTCATCCCTGAAATCCGCATGCACCTTCAATGGTTCAGATCTTTCCTTCTCTATCTTTTAAGGAGGCGTTTGGTTCGTACTTGGGTATCGGTATCAGAATCAAAATGGGTATGAAAGTGTATGAGTTTGAGAATATATGAGTTTGGACGTAAAAGTCATATTTGTTTAGTTTTGAAGTGAGAATGAATATAATTAACATTGATGGTGTTTGTAATGTATTGGAATTGAAATGAGTATCGAAGGTGGACGACCGAAAAACTGGTCGAAAAAATTTGACCTGCCGGAATAGTGATCGGCCGCTGGCGGCGTTGACTGGCAGGGGCCTTTGACCATTGGGGGGGTGGGTGGGGTGGCGAGAGGGATGGGTTGAGGGTGGTCAAGCTCATATCATGAGACCTAGAATACCAAAAAACGAAATCCATTAACTAATACTACAGCAACAATCCGAAACACATACCACTAATTTTAACAACCAAACAACCTATATAGGTTTGGAAGTCCCTTAATGAAGAAACTTCAACCAAAAACCCCTAATTTATTACTTATTTTTCATTTTTATACCGTTCTGTATAGAATTTGAAAATTAAATGATACATATCACATAGTCTCTTTATATCTTAGAAGAACAATAGAAAAATATAGAGAAATATAAAGAACAGCCTCATGCACCTCGATCAACATTTTACTCATTCCGTTTGTTTTTTCCTTTCTTTTTCTTTTTTGATTTTAAGAGTAGCATATTCAATTGTCGATTATGTATTTAGATTTGCGTTTATATGTGTCTATGCATGTAGTACTACATATGAGACTAATATACATATATAAACGGATAGCTAAAAGATACATCAGAATATATGCTGATAGGTTCATACAGGACTATATTTTCTTTGACTCTATATACAATTAACGACGACTAAGGAAAATTATCGGTTGGACACATTGGACTATGCTAACTCAATCTTTGGTCCGAATAATGGTAACGGTGCCTCTTCCTTGTGTATGAATTCTAGTGAGTGCCACAACTTCCTTGCCGGACAAACCTGGTCCCTCCGGAGACACTATCGGCCGGCAAGCGAATTCCCCAACTGGATGCCGGACCGGTCGAGTCGGCGGCATCAGTATCCTCTCGTTGATGTCGTTTAGTGTCACGTCCCCTTCATACCCTCCAGGCTTCACCACAGCAAATGGATACACAACCTTGGGTATCATGGATCTCTTCTTCCTCTTTTGCTCAAAATTTCCTGTGTTAAAATTGTCCATTCACACTTATTATTTTCTGTAATCTTCCCTCAATCAATGAGGAAAAAACATGATAATCATGATGTGTAAAATCAACAAGGCGGTATAGTAAATTAAAGACATAATTTTGCAGCATAACCATGTTGGCACGTACTTTCATCATGCGTCATCCTTTCTCTTATAAATACAGAAAGGATAGGCAAGAGTATTTTCTAAGTCACTGTTTTATTACCACACCTTATGATTGGCTGTTCTCCACTTTTAGAATAAAATAAATTCAAAATTTACAATACTTAAGAGCTAAAGAAATAAAAATGGTCGTTAATTGATACATAATAATATAGGTGATAGAACTCATTAGTCAAAATTATACTATAGTATCGATTATATAGTGGAATACTTAAGCACAGTATTTCTTCAAGCCCTTGTTACATTTGAATTACAAAATCAAGCTGAATAAAACACGCTATCAATAATATGAAAAGATGGTATATTAAGAATAAAGCATAAAGATATATTCGAGAAAAAAAAAAAAGAGATTCTGAATGAGCAAAAGGGAAAAGAAAAGATTCCACACGAAGAAAGGAAAAGAAAAGACAAATCTAGTACATTATCAGGTTTCTTTCAGTAAGACATAAATTAAGCTTGCCACATTATATTCTTGTCTCAATAGAAAAAATAGAAAATAAAAACATCGGATCCAACAAAAGAAAAACTTTCACCCATGGTTTCTGACAATTACTTTGATTACTTAAACAATTAGCAGGCATACTTAGGATTCTAATTAATTTCACATAAGACAGGATATGTGTTCAGTACATACTGCACATGGCATCTTAATTATTAACACAAACTAATGATGTCAACAAACCTGCAAACAACAAAAAGCAATCGAGAAAAAAAAAAAAGACATAGACAATTGTTAAAACTTAGACTTACATGAGGTGAGACCGATATCTAGTCAAAATTTTAAGACAATGAATGATGATACCTAATCCTCTTATAACCTATGTATTTTATTTCAAAATGTTCGATGTATAGTAGGACAATATTTTCAACCACAAGAGAAAAACATGTCAATACAATGAGTGGTGATACTTCATCCTTTTATAACCCATGATGTCAATACAATGAGTGGTGATACTTCATCCTTTTATAACCCATGTATTTTATCTCAGGACAATATTCTGGACAAGAAGAGAAAAACAGATCAATAATTGCGAGTTCAATAGATAAAAAGAATCTTCACATAATTATTTGCATGTCTTAGACATATAGTCTAGGAATTTAAAACAAAAAAACAAATAAAGTAGGTCAAATTTCTGCTTTTTTGACTATTTCACTGAACATGTTTATTTTAATATATGAAGAAAGAGAGCCAGAGATAGAGAGAGAAAGAGACCTGCAGCAGAAGGAAAAATGGAACGTAGGGTTTCTTTATCACAAGAAGACTTGGTGTTAACTAAGCCTTTGTTGAAACATGACGATGCTTCAAAAGTTTGATCACTATTTGATCTTTCTTCTTCTGAAGATTTTGCTTCTGGAAAAATTGATATTTCTCCACTGTTTCTGCTAAATAATTCACCTGCCAAATATTCGTAAAAAGTAGATGAATTCAATACAAATGATTACAGATTTCCATAACACATTAACAAATTCCGAAATTCAAACCTGAAGTGCTGTCACTCTTGGTCACGATCTGGCTCAAATAGTCGTAATTCTCGAGATAGTTCATGGAACAATCCGAATTACACAAATTCTGCAAGAAATCTAAGGATTAATGAAATCCAAAAGAAAGGATAATGCAGTTGAATAATTACCAGAATCCTAACGAATGCGTGACTTCAATTGTAGGATAAATCCAGATATGTCTTACATGATGGAGAAACAATTGGGTAGGATCACTTTTGTTGCAGAATTCCAAACGTCTTCTTTTAGAACTGAACTCAAGCAAAGCATCTTGGAGATACCCAGATGAAAAATCCGACTGATCAAGCTGTGTAAAAATGGGTGGAGTGCTCTCCATAACTGAGAATTTTAAAAAAAAAAGACAGAAAAACATGAGAAAATAAAGTGGTGGAAAAGGAGAGAGAAATCAAAGGGACAAGATGAGGAGATTAAAACTGAAGTATGTACAAAGAGACATGTCTCCAAGGTTGTGGAAGTCGAAGTCTAGAGGAGAAGAAGTGAAGTGTAGGTCGTTGCAGGGAATTGAGTGAAGATCACCCATTCTTCTTTACACACTATTCAAAGCAAGATGTTCCTCTACTACATTGGTTGGTATTTAAAGAGTTTACAAAAGTCATCTCCAGTCCTTGTCGTTAGCAGACATATTTCTCATAGAACAAAAGCTCATTCTATGGTTTTGAGGTTTGTACTTTATAAACCCCAAAGAGCATTGTGTATAATGTAAATCAGGAATTCAACGATCAACTATATTGGATGAGGACTTACGCAGTGACCCACACAAGTTGTCACCCACAAACTAGGCATTCGGCCTAGCAACAGTGTAACACACATATTATGCGTGTTCCTGGAATCGAACTCTTGACCTCTTGGAGCAAATCCTAACCCGAGTAACAATTGAGCTATACCCTAGATGCAGACGTTTCTCAAAGTCTGTGTGTGTGTGTATATGCTGAGCTCTAGCCTAAATGGTACAATATGCATAGATCAAGGAAAATTCTCTTTATGGTGCAAACAGTCAAGCTAGCTAAAGATCTCCTAAATCGTTTGTGTATGATCTTATATTCGGTTAAGTAAGATCATGCGGCGTATGTCTACTTGAAATGAACTAAATGTACGTGACATGGTTTTATTAAATACTATAGAGAATAAGACAATTTAATGGACTACTAGATCTCATACGTTTACGACAAGTTACATTATCTCAAAAGCATGCTAGCACTTCTCCTAAATATAAAATATCTCCGATTTAAATTTTACCAGCAACAGATAAGGGTTATGTAACTTATGTTTATCAAATACTTATATTCTATTGTTTCTGTAGAAGAAATTGGATTTTTTTCCCCGAAGCGGTTGATTCAATTTCTTGATTTCGAACGGTTACAGGTATTGTGACTTTTTTCCTTTAGCATATCATAGAGTATCTAATTAGTGGATGAGGAGATTTTTTCACTTATAGCGCATACCATCATCTTCTGTTACCTTTTTTTTTCTGAGACAAATATAAACATCTAAAACTTGGGGAAATATACACGCAAATGCAAATGCTACATGTTACGATATGTCACATGCATTTGGTACATCCAAATGTTTGGTGAACAATATTCAACTCTTAAGACATGCACTTAAATATGGAAATCTTCATGTCCTTGCCATTTTATACTAACTAACTAACAACAACAATCATACCCAGTATATCCCACTGACATCACAAGCTACCGCTAGAGTCTGGAGAATGTGAGAGTCATACAAACAATATCTCCATCGCAAGAGATAGAGAGGTTGCTTCCAATGAGACCTCCGGCTCTTTATGTACATGCACATATGTCATAATAATAGGAATATGTACTAGTGAATAGATTTTATTAAACATACCCAGAAGTCTTCCGATATTATAGTCATAACAGTGGATATGCACAAAGAGTTGAAAGACAGACCGAAACAAAAATGTGCAAAGTTAACCTAAAGTGTACATGCTATCTAATCCTCTAAGTATGCTCCCTATAACCTGCCTACCCCTCCTTAATCTTAATCCTCTGTCTTTATGAACTCCTATCCTGGACCATATCCCCAGAGAGATGCAACTCTAGTAAGTTATGATTAATCTGCTCATCCCACGTTAGTTTGATCCTGCCTTTACTCCTCTTTCTTTTACCGTGAGATTTAATTCCTCTGACAGTCGCCGTTGTCAGTCTTCTCTTGACATGCCCAAACTATTTTATATTATACTCCCGTATTGATTTTTCATACGGCAATATAGTCACTTGGTCTCATTTTTTTTTTACCGAACAAGTATATCACAAAAAAATAAAAAAGGAAAAGGGCAATTAAGATTTAAAGTGCCAAACAATATGATTTATTTGGAAAAATCGCAGCAGTCAACTGGCAGCAGGACAGGAAAAAGAAGATATGATTATAGGGATTCGTGAAAATTGGGTTACTGCGAATTTTCCTATTTAAATTTTGGTAATTATAGTTAGTGGGGTAAGGTATGTGGGGAACTAAATTATGATATCAAGTTTTTGGACTCTAAGGCAATACATGAAGGACAATGGAACATGCTTCAGAGACAGAATTCAAATTCAGCTTTTTTTCCTTTTTCTTTTTTTATTCTATTTTTTTATAGCCATTCTGATATCAACTGCTTTACTTTTGGTTTTCTTGTGGGGGTGACTTTTTCTTTACCTCCTTTGTCCTGTGGGGTCCTCGTTATCCCATGCCACCTTTGAAATCTTTTGAGGGTTTCTTTGGGTATTATAGTCATTTTGGTAGGACCACATAATGGCATGCTGTGTTCGGCCAAACGGGTCGGCCAGGTGAACGGAAGTGAGGTATAAGAAGGCGAAAATCTTTTTAGTTAGGTTAGGAGTCGCAAAAACATTTTCTTGTATAAAGTATAAAATAAGACGAAAACAGTCTCTTGTATAAAGTATAAAGTAATACTACGTATATTAAATCGTGAAACGATTTAGTCTCTCTTCAGATCTTGTACAAATATGTGAGCTTAGTACACCGAAAACACACTTTTTCTTATAACCAAGTAAATCAGACCATGTCATAAACATATATTAGAGATTTTGGAATATATAAGGCATGCGTCATTACATTGTAGTGGTTTTAGAATATTATATGACGTACATTTGTGTTCCATAAGTTTGTCTAAATTGGTACGTTGTAGATGTATATATATAGTTTGTATTGCATGTACGCTTTGTTAGTAACGAAATAGATAATACAGTTATCTAGGGTATAAATAGATATTCCAGGTAAGAAACATTATCTAAATTTCTACTCAACAAATTTTAAGAAAAAAGGAAATAATTGTCGTCTTATTGTGGAGGGAAAAAGAAACAATATAATCATTTTAACTTTTAAAGGTCAGATTCATATTTTATCCTAATCGTAACTTCTAATGACTTTGTTGTATGCCATCTAGGACATCTATTATATCCCAACGACAACAAAAACTATCAGTAAATTCTGATAAAGATGAAAATCAGTCAAACAATACTTCAACCTACAACGAATAAATTCGAATGTCGCTATTGTTTATGTTGCAAGCCATAAACATTATTAAATAGTTAAATGGGACACAAATAAGAGCTGCTTTTATATATATGGGTTTTTTTTTCCTGGAGGAAATATATGGTCGCTTTAAATGATTGTTTTTCATATAAAATTTAACGAAAATTTAAGATGAAATTTAGTTGTATCCGTGAAATCCGGTTAAAAATTTCACAGACCACTAACTTTTATGGGCTTGTTAAATTGGGGTTGACCCAATCAATAACCCGTCTTACGAGTAAAAAAAGAAGCCCATTTATCAAGACAAGAGGAAAAGAGTGTACCTTCTAACTGGACCAAGGCTGAAATTAGAAACACGTCAGGAAAAAAAAGTGGAATTAGAAAAGTAGAGATGTTGTGTCACAATTTGATTTTAATACACATAATATCATCCTATCTCATAAATGAAATGTAGCATATTATGTTATAAAAGATTTTATTCCAAATTATAATGTTTTTAGATGTTTGTGCAGGCGCTGTGAAACCCACAGTTAAGTTTTGAATCATTCAACGCATCGAAGTTTTGATACACTCATCATATTTAAGTACTCTTTCACGATATCATTAAGCCCAAATTCATTTAGATGTTTCAATCAAGCAATACAATAAATGTAAGTAATGAAGTCAAGTCAAAAAAAAAAAAATACTCCTCCAATCTCAAAAATAATATAATCACGGTTCGACTCTACCACAGTTCAAAAATAAACTAATGATAATAGTTTTAAAATAAGGTTTCTGTTGCATTTATTCACTTTATATACATTTGTGACAAAGTCATTCTTCTCCCAAGGTCCAATCATTTCATAAGTCCTCGTAAGAAAATCACTGAGCTACAAATGCATGTGTTTATAATTGTCAATCACATCAATTACACACATAAATTTGAGTAATCATCATACAGCTCTATCTACTGTTCTTGATGTTAATTTAATAGATTTTCTATTTACTATTTTCTCATCTAGAAAATACTCTGCAAAGATTGAATTTGATTGAAGTTGATTCGGTTACCTTATGAGCTTTCTCAAACCTACGGTCAAACAACTTCAAAGACATTTATACAAATACTCTTGTGACAAGTGAAGTTACATTTGTGTTCAACATAATGGAAGAATCTATTAGATTTGCCCAAACAAAAAGAGGGAAAGAGCACGAATGTTGAGACAGACTGAACTCATACCATCTTTATACAGGCAACATCAGTCTACATATATAAAACTTGTCAACTTTATTGAGATCATGTACATATTACCACAACACTCTTGTTTCCCTGCAGGAGAAAAGGGGGACCGGAAATGCTAATTTTCAGCATGGGACTAAGGCATTTTCACAATCAAAACAGGGCACTTCACATGATGTGCACAGTGACTGCTCACACTCCCAAGAAATGCCCTGCAATTTGCAATGAAACCACTCAGTTTATAATTCTTTCCCTTCATATGGTACTTAATTCAAAAAAAAAAAAAAACATCCTATATAATATGATTTATACCTTTCCGGTGCACTAGGCTCTCACGTTTGCGCAGGAGCCAGAGAGGTTGTAATCTGATGTACGCAGCTTTACCTTACACTTTGTGCAAAAGGTTGTTTCCACGTCTTGAACCCGTGACCTCAACGTCACAGAGCAGCAAACCTTACCGGTTGTTCTAAGTCCCGCAACCTTACCCGTTTCAATTTTATTTATGGATTGTTTAGTCTTTTAGAATCTGAAGATGCAATACTGGGGAGAATGAAGGACGCTTAGCCACTCACTTTTGACATTAGCTAACAATATTCCCTCAAATATGTTGTACACTAAAAGAAGTCCAAAAGCTCAAAGTTACAAGATGCAGGACAAATTTCAACTTCATGTCGTAACCCTTCCACAAAGTTTTTCTATATTTCGCATATATGTTGCACTAAAATTTGTTATTTTTAAGTAAACATGTTGCATTAAGATTATTCAAAACATAAAAAAACATGTAACATAGAGCAGGACTATATAAACAATACTAGTAACTTAATAAGGCATCTAGATCCAACCTCTTGAAGAGACCGTAGCCGTGACTTCCCATGACTAGCAAATCAACATTGCACTTCTCCGCCACTTCACAAATCACGTCCCTTGGATCTCCATGTTCTATTAGTGTTTCCACCTTAACCTGTAAATGTGATATTCGTGTATGATATAAATCAATAAATGAATAATAGTTTATTATTATCTTAGATCATTTGGGCTGCCTTTTTTATGTTATAATTTTGTCATTGACAATATTTGCACGGCAGTAACAGAAGGGGGAAATTAATGGAAATTTTACATGATGCAAATCTTTACAGAGGCCCTTTGCTTTCCCTAGAACAGTGTGTGCAACTTCATTGCCATACCTCTCCATGGAAGCCACCACATCAGAAGAAAATACATATCCTTGTAAAAGAAAAAAAGAAGCAAATTAAATAAATATCATTTATATATGGAATTCCAAAATAGCCCACCTATGCCTTGATGAAGCTCACCTGAGGCATCCATGGAGGAAAAGAAAACTTGAGGAGGCTTAGCATAAAGAAGGATGAGGGTATCCTTGGAATTGATATGGATTACATTGTTGAGGCACCATGACAATGCATAGCTGCTCTCTTCTCCTTCATCCACCGCTACCAGAATCTTCCTTTCAGTTTCTGCCATCCACTAATTTTACTCCTCAATTTTACCCAAAAAAGAAAGAAAATACAGTAGAAGAAAGAAAGAAAATACAGAATCTTCTTTCTGCTATTCACTAATTTTATTCCTCAATCTCCACAGCGATGGGTTGATGGTCTTATTAGTATAAAACCTCTTATAACGGGGATGAGATCTCCTCACCACGCGGTGAGTCACCGCGCGACCCAGGACGCGACACGTGGCATCAGTAGCGGGTGTGAGGCTGGATGAGGGTACCCTCATCCAGCCTCACCACCCCTCCTTTTTGCCACGTGTCGCGCGGTCACGCACGCGGTAAGGGGGAGCGGTGAGGGGAGCCTATCCCCTTATAACGAGAAACAAAATACAGGCTCTTTCAACTCGAATCGCCCAATTCTTTCTTTCTCAGTACTTGTACCGCGTCCTTAAGTAGTCAATGTTCCCTTTTCCCCCACCCACCATTCTTATTCTACAGGAAAAGGTTAATACCTATGGTCCCTAAGACTTCAACATCTATGGTTACTACAAATTAAACCAGCAATTTTTTAATCTAATTGGGTCAGATACAATGCCATAGTCATTACTGTCCCAGACACTAGTAAAACAACCACGCTATGCGTGTCTTGATTTAAACATATTTCGAAGCAATGTCCTAATTCGAATACCAACTGAACTATCACACGAAAGCTAATTCGTTTCCACATTAGCTTGTCCCAAAGTGTTAGTATCGTTTCAAAAAACAAAAATACATTAGTAACTTAAAAATTTCTATATGCTATTGTCATAATGAATGAGAAAGAAAGATACTTTAACAAATATATAATACAACTACATTGTCACATCACTATTATGTGGATGTGCATTAATAAGTAAAAAATTTTAATAATATTTTCATCATTAATATTGTAAATAATATACGAGAAAGAAAGATGATCTAAAATAATAACATAATAGACATATTGTATCAAATATATATTTCGTCAATATCTTGTTAGTATTTTATAAAACTCTTGGTCAAGTTAACTAGATTTTCCATTTCCTTTTCCAATATAATAAAGTCTCTTCCTTGACTTTGGAATATGATGGAATAAAGCAAAATGATCACTAAATTGAATGCGCTTCTTATATTGTGAAGTAGCAGTTGATCGACACAGCTTGAAACAATTTTTATTATGTGTTATCGGAAAACAATTTATGTGTATTTCTAACACATAAATATAGTCTGACTCCCATATTCCTTCATAAACAAGAGCGTCTAAAATAATGGATAATGTTGTTCTCGTCGTCGTCTTTGTCAAGTTAACTAAAATGATATTCTTTTAGATAAATAAAATATGAGTTTTCATTCTTAAGTGCCTTTACCGCTTGATGTATTTATGGATTCATGCTATATTTGTTTCCCTTCAAAACCTAAAAATTTCAAGTGAAAGAACCGCCGGCGGTGGCGGTTAATGGATTTATGAGACCTGGGCATATTTATGTCTTTTCCCCTTTGGATGTTATCATCCTTATCTCCTTCGCCTTGATCACGATAAGTAACACCTGTCGCTACTGCATATTTTCTTTTTCTTCTATCTGGAGAGGAGATAAGTATTGTTCCTTTTCTTTCTCAAGCTTCATAAACATTATATATTATAAGTTGCTAACAAAACGTGTCAAGAATCAGTAACTATACTCTCTCTCTCTTTAGTAGATATACAGTATGTACTAAGTTCTTAACCAAAACTGTACGTGTGTATTGAACTTTTTCCCGACAAAATATGTAAAATATCAAATGGCACGGCGCAAATAAACCATATACCCAGAATTTCGAAGATTGAGTTTTGATTTGATAAAACGACCAAATAGGTTTCCGGTATAGTATGCTATTGTGTTTTTACAGAGTTTGGACTGAATCTTTTTCGAAATAACAGATCAAAATGCCCTTCTGAGTAGTAGTTTCTTTCCTTCTAGTCTTTTGGGTTGATATCTTTAAGTGCATTACGAGTAAATAAATGCCATGTTTAATAAATCAGTTAAACATCTGCCGCCATCCTACTTTCTACTAGTACCCCTTTCATTACTACAAGTATTTAATGCTTTCTTTGTTGGCCGTATTCACATTTTTAGTTTTGAAAACGTCTGTAAGATTTTAACGTTCTATATTAAGCCTATGCGAAACCGACGTTTTAATTATTTAATGCATTCATGTATACACCATTTAAAAGGCTTGTTTCCTGTATTTATCGTCCCGTTCTCTTTTGGTAAATCACAACTTGAAAAAATAAGTAAACCACATCTTAAATGCTTAAGTTTACTAAATTACCCGTATAAACAATAGTAGAAATTAAAAAATATATAGTACAAGTTACCATTCATGACTCCGGATAGGGACTTATCTTGTTTCTTTGAACATTTTCTTTTATACACATCAACATAATGTTTTAAGTTATACTAATAGACTTTTGTAAATCACCATTACGAAAGTTATGAAAAAAAATACTCCATCCGTTTTAAAAATAATATTAAATTATGTGAATTACTATTTTAATAACCTATTGAGTTAAATGTTTTGAAAATTTCTTCAGTTTCGCTCGCTTTTTCTCCTTCCACGTGTCATTATGCTGATGGCGTGGCAGCTGATGTTGGATTCTAGCCAGGAGTATTAGTAGATAAGATGGCAAACCCACAGTGCTTGGTGGTTTTCCTATCCCTTTTACTCACACCCCATGAGAACAAGAAAATGTAACCTTGTTACATCACTAACCAATTAACGTCTAAAGTATTTATAAATAAACACAACTTTTAAAATAATCGTGGATCATGTGCTCTGTATCATTAAACTACCCATAGAGATAAAGAGAAAGACAAGAACACACTTTTTATTTATAATGTGATATGTTTGACCAGTCTTGATTTGTCCGCTTTAAACTATATGGTTATCCAACTTATCCACTAATACTCCTGGCTGGAATCCAACATCAGCTGCCACGCTGTCAGAAAGGCAGCATGATGACACGTGGAATGAGAAGGAGCCAAGCGAAGCTGGACACAATTTATTCAGTGTTTTATATGCAATTTGTGGAGCAAAGGCCCATACGTGACCACCATTCCAATTTTAAGAAGATTCTTAAAAAATATAAATCAGAAGTTCATCGGCTTTCTAAGTTGTTAAGGCTTTGTCTGAGACATACTGCAAGATAATTACTATAAATCGAGCCAGCAACCTTCTAACCTGATTCAGTCGAACACAATAGTTTTGCCATTACTGGCTCAGACAACAGTATTGCATGCACACTGCGTGTGTCCTGGTTCGAACCATGTTTTTTTGGAGCAATGTTTCAATCCAAATACCAACTGAACTATGTATCTGGATCCTTTTGTATGTATTTCTACCCGGTGAGCATTCTTCTTCTCACACAATACACGCTTACTTTTTTTTTTTTTAAACTATGTATACGATTTTACATACGTTTTATCATAAGATCTATTGTTACCCTTATTTCTAGCCACTGAACATATTAAAGACTCAACAAATTAAAATTGTTCTTTTGCAAAATACAACAATGGGACAAGAGGCATGATGACAGAACATATCAGCAAAAGAGCATGCAAAATGAGACAATAAAAGCAAATTTCCAAGCAATGTGAAACATCAAATTAAGTTATTATCTAACAACAAACAAACATCCTAAAATTCCTCATATTATTATTACAAAAATCTACTTAAAACAAATTTACTAAAACACCCCTCTAAGAAAACAAAACGACAAAACCCATAATCATAACAAAGCATGATATTCCAAAAGAGAACCCCATTGATCCACCGGAATTGGCCGGTGCAGGCACCGGAGAAATGTTGTGTGAAGTCGATGTCGGTGATCCGGCAGGTGACTTAGGCTGCGGAGGAGATGTACCCGCCGGAGAAGGCGAAGGAGAAGTAGATGATTTGGTACGTGGAGATAAGACAACTACTATGAGCTTTTGTCCCTTTTCACAGTGATTGCTATTGCCGCTGATGAAATAGAACGGGCCGGGCCTTTCGAACTTGAAGTCCGAACCCGATTCGTCATCGTTCAATTTTTGCAATGGCTTTTCTTTGTAGCATTTGTAGTAGTCATCTTTTCTCACTAACAGCACTGAATCATGCCCTTTCTTGTACTTGAAATCTGCAGCCACAAGATACCCACACAGCTCCAATCATTAAAAACAAAAGAGAAGATTAAAACTAATGTACAGACGTGTGTTAATGTACGTACACGTATATGAATATATATCTATATATACGTAAGAATGTGTAACGTTCTTTCCATCAATCTTTGCACGTAACAAGATTTGAGATATAAATTTTAGCAATATAAGTGGAAAAGGTGGTGAATTTAATCAGAATGATTATGCATCCTTTTACATAAACAGCATGCAAGAGAGAAAGAAAAGGGAAAGAGAGGTCATGTACAGATAGTGTCATTCACAAGAAATCTGTTCCTTTCAGCCCAGTGATTGTAACTCTCAGAAGGGGCAGTGGTCCATCCATCTTGTCCCCCAACATAAAATTTATATGAAAGAGACGAAGAACACAAACATCCCACCAAAATTACCAAGAAAAAGCTCATTTCTTTCCCCATGCTAAACCCCATTATACTTAGAGATGTAAAGAAATAGAAAAATATTTTCCTGAGATCAAAAAGAAAAGATCAGACTGATAGAAAATTGGAGTGTCTTGAAAAGATTGTATGAGGATATGCAGATTTGGGGTGATGGTGGGGTAGTATATATGAAGAAATGTATTGAGATTACCGTTGCAAAGTGGAGAAAAATGTCAAAGACTGGCTGGAAATATGTGCATGATGTTTAATGCTTGAGTTGGCGTTACAACGTAAGTAGTGTTTTCCACGCAGGTGATTACCATTTGGCATAACTGCAGAGGTTTAACGGCCATCTAAGGATTTAACTCGTTTCTTTTCAAACTTAAATTGTCCTTTAAGTTCTCCCTTTTTTCTTCTTTTCAATCTTTTCATCACAAGTCTCGATTCTTCTTCAAAATATTTATTTCAAACGCTTTTTATTATATTAGATGAAAATAATATGATGGCATTCCATTTCACAAAAATAATTATTTCGTGTGTTGAGGTGATATGCGCAATCTCCACCCGGTTATGTGTGTGTGTATATGTGTTTGTATGTATTTATATGTTAAGAAAAAAGATATAGGTCGATTAAGTATGGTGGATATATAGAGAGAGATGGATATAGTTATCGAGTATATGTTAAGAAAAAAAGATACATGCCGATTAAGTGAACTTATATTGGACAAGAAGAATTTATACTGGTCCGTGGATAATCACTCCAGGTATATTGATTCCATACTTGTCTTTGAGAAAATTTAACACATGTGTGGTTGCGTACATCTGACCCCACATACTTCGTCATAGGTGGGAGGTTCTAAAGTAATGGAGTAACGTTGTTGTTGTATTTGTCATTGAGAAAAGAGACGAATTTCAAGGTTAGAACAAGTATAATTTTCTAATGGGGTTCATGAATGAACTTTTGATTTTGATACAAGATTTCAAAATTTACAATGATCTTTCGAACAAACGAAAATCAATTAAACGTACATTTAAAATTTCCCCCCTTTTATTAGGAGATGTGAGTTATTCCTAAGTTATTGTTATTAAGGCATGAGTGTTATTTTCAATGCTTATGTTTTAGTTGTATAAGTATTCTTTGTTCTTGCATGCACTCGCACTCTCCATTAATGAAATAGTATTTACAAGGATCATTTTTGACAAGCATCGCACAAGATGGATTTTTCAAAATAATTTTTAGAGGGAGCACGAATTCATGATAGGGCTGATTTTTCCAGCCTAATCCTATACTGTAACTTACCTCAAACCATATACCTAGGCCTTTAACTGATTTCAGTTGTTACGTTTTTGAAAATTTCCTAGTATGCAATTTTCTGGTTAGTTATGATTTGCTATATTGTCATTTTTCAATATGTGTACTTTAAAACATATTGAATAAAAAATAATATTTTTGAAATAAAAGAAATAGTCAATAAGTATCTACTAAACACCACATATTTGTACTGGTCTACTAAACACCGGGTAGTTACTTATTCATGACCAGTACGATTAATATAAATGAGGATTAACCCTATGCTCTAGACGCACCCACCTTTACTCATACTTTATCAATTCCATCCATTTCCACTGATTTTATTGGTTCTTGTAACTAATACCGAAAAGAACCCTAATAGTCGTTCGAAAGTTCCCGAAGGTTCTTATATTCTAACAAGCGGCATAAGCTCTTAAATAATGTCAACAACTTGTATTCTTCTTTAAGAAAAAATCTCAGTTCCAATTTATAGATCTACTTTTCTATTTTAAAATGTTTGAAAATAAGTCTACCTTTCAGACTTCAACAAATCAATCTTCATGGTGCAAACTGAAATGGACGTCATTAAAACAAAAAAAGACGTCTGACAGAAATATATGACTACTTATAATTATCATTTTAATTAAGGGCAAGGTGCGACGAATGGCCGAGCAGGTCTATAATGTTGATCACAGTGTGCAGTGGTCTAACTGAAATGGACGTCAGTAAATCCTGACTTAACAAAAGGCAGCATAGTGTGCAGTGGTCTAGCCCCCATAAATTTCTTCGAAGCAGAAGTACTCACTAACTAGAACCTTAATACAAAAATTTCTCAATGAAAATGGAGACATCGGTCTCCATTTTCCCTGCTTTCTTGTAACCTGAATGTTGTGCTTGTAAGAGGAGCCCGAAATTCCCCTCGGGACCTGACATGAATCAGTATCGAGTTACACATGAACTTTTTGTTAGAAATTGTTTTTCAACCGGTAACTTGTAAACCTTTCATAAATTTGGCATGTATTGACTTGAGATGCACGCTGCATAACTCACACATGTTTTTTCTTCTGCAGATTTGCAGACACTTGCCGTTGCTTTTTCTTCCAAGCTGGCATTTTCCCTGGGAATGCCCACCTTAACAACCTTTCCCATGAGTAGCAAGTCAGAAACATCAAAGCCGCCCACAGGAGTAACTTGTCTCTCAAACCAGGGGGCAAAGGAACTAGTTTGAGCCAATCGTTCAAGTCTCTAAACAAGTCGGAGGGTAATGATGGTGAAGAAACCAACAGAAGCTGCCAAGGCATATAAGAAGAACTTGTTCTCAGTGATGCTCTGATTAAATGGATGCCCCATGTAGTTTACAGCAAATGTGGCCACCTGTAGCATCATGCTGACCATGTATGACACAGTATTCACAAGGTTCGGGTGAAAAACCGAGTCTGGTTCAATACATTCATCTGGCATGAATTTCTCAGCCTCCTTCACAGAAGAGATCAAGAACAAGAGGTGGATAGCAAATTGCCCCATCAAAGAGAGGAAGACATAAGCACAGAAAATGTTGGGATGAGGTCGCTCAGCGGAAAGGGTGGGAAGCGGGCGAGCATGTGAAATAAACAGGAAAAAGGCAGCAGTAAACACCCCGCTGATTGTTGCCTGGACATCACCAAGTTTGACACCATCCAAGTACATGACACTCAGTACATAGGCTGTCGCTAAACAATTGAGTCCAAGTATCTTGAACATCTGAAGAGTAGTCACCAAGGTACTACGACCCTGACGAATTATGTCCGTCGTAGGAGCAACTGAAGCATGTTTCGCAGTGAATGGTGATGCCATTGAGGCATCCCCAAGCTTGACCACGGGAGCAGAACGACCATCACTCTCCTCATTCATTTCATCCATAAGTTTCTTCAGCTTTTTGCGTTGCATTTCTGCAGCTGTCAGACGACGATTCAAAGGCTGGTTGCCAGTGGGATTCGAAATCAAATTGTTCCTCGAAGCGCTTTCTCCATTTTCCCCAGCAGGCTTTAATTTCTTTGACTTGGACGGTTTTCCTGAATCTTTTGTTGATGCGTCTCCGGAAGACTTTTCACTTTGACTAGGAGGTATCGCATTCAAGAGAGCTATTCCAATATGTGCCTAGAAGAAGAACGAAAAGTAGCACAGGGTAATTTTGGACCATCATAGTTTTCAGAGAAGGAATTAATAGAGCAGATGTACTGCAAGGCGGAGGGGGCAAAAAAAAGCCCACCACCACCACCACCAACGAAAAGAAGGAAAAATCACAATAACGACAGGCATCCTTTAGACAGGAACAGCAATATGCCTATTTCCATTCGGATAATATAAACTGGTAATTGCAGCAAAACCAAAATACCAAAATTACTATAATTGTTTTTATATATATATAAGATGAAAATCATCTAAAATGGTTAATCATCTGGTGTGACATCGGATCCATGACACTCATGCAGGTGTCAGATGCGTGTTTTTATGAGCCAAGATCCAGCTTCTTCATTTTCAAGGTTATTCTAATCCAGACGTGAGCGAGTGGTTGCAATAATGAACAGAAAATTAATAACCACCCTGGCGATCTTCAGACATGCATAAGGGCACGTCAGTTGTTGCCAATTAACTCCGACTCTAAGGAAGCAAATGTAGTTTTAATCTACAATAAACTGCAACAGATGTCAAACAGCATATACGAACCTAAAGAGAGTAATCGGAAGCAAAGAAGGGTTTTTTTTCCCCTTCTTTTTCTTTTTTTTTGGGGGGGGGGGGTGGAGAGGGGGGGGGGGCTAAAATTGTATCACAGAGAAAAGAGGTGGGAGAATCCTAACCAAAGAATATCTGAAAATCTGCTTTTATTGCATAATAGATGTGGCAAGCTGAAACTTAGATATCACCCTCACTGCCCCTGGCATTAGAGATGTTACCTGCTTCAAGGCACCAACATCGTTAGTGCCATCACCACACATCAATGTCATCCTCCCGACGGATTTAAAAGTAGTCAAGATAAGTTCCTTCTGCTCAGGCGCTACCCTTGCAAAAACCTGTGACGAGTTGAGACGATTAATCAAAAAGGCTGGCAGAAGAGAGAAATAAAGTGCAAGTCCAGTGCCTCAATATATATCACAACCTTCACGTAGGGAATGACTTTAAGAATGGCAGCAGTCTGCTGTAACATTTCTACACAGTCACCTCCAACACATAGATCATGAGTCTCTGACAATGTTTCCACCTCATTCTCCCTAACAGTAGGAAACGTCCAAAGCAGATCAATAACATAAAGTGTGTGTGTGTGTGTGAGAGAGAGAGAGAGAGAGAGAGAGAGAGTGAGAGTGAGTGAGAGTGAGTGAGTGAGAGAGAGAGAGAGAGAGAGAGAGAGAGAGAGAGAGAGAGAGAGAGTGAGTGAGTGAGTGAGTGAGAGAGAGTGAGTGTGTGTGTGTGTGTGTGTGTATTTAACAGCTCAATGCCTAGTCCAAAGGAATGAACCTGTAAGCAATCATTTCTGCCTCATCAGGTGAAATCCATTCATAATGGCTACTACTCTTTGCACGGGTGAGAATTAGAGCAGGTTTTGTAACAATATGGACTTGACATGCAACATGGCACGCTGTCAAAGCCTGATCACCAGTAATCATCACCTACACAATTTCACAAATACAAGTGTCGTCTTTACCTCGTATAAGTACAAATGTTCCAAACACCAATAAAACGTTTGGAAACAATCAATTTTGGTTATAATTGTGAACTCTCTCTTTCAAATAAAAAGTGTGTGGTTATTCAAGAAAGCAGAAAAAGAACGCATGGTTCTCCCATTACAAAGCCCCGTAGCAGCGATAAGTAGGCTCTTACACACTCCAGCTGACCGGTAGAAGGTCTCACGTTCCCTGTTCATGTTCGTGCTTCTTACTGTCTCTCAGAGACCTCTACCGAAAGAAAAAAGGTTCTCACTCATCCTATTCCAAAGACAGTGTTTGGTTAGTGGTATGGAATGAGGGGGATGAGTATGATTCCCAACTAACCTCATTTTAGAAGTTTGTTTGGTGTCAATGGAAATGGATCTATGAGTATCATATTCATACCATAGAACCTTTTTTTGTAAGTTAAAATTTTTATATATAAGCCAAATTATGCGATATTACAATGTAGTTTGCCTAGAGATAAGCAAGAGCAAGCATCAAGCTGATTCCCACGTTTGATTCACACCTCTTAACCAATATCTATATATAACACAAGGTGTCCGTACTGATATATATATACACACACACACACAAAACTAAGTGGTTTTGTCCAGCCAAATTAGTAAAATCCAAAAGAAGGTTGGCACAAACCTGCCAAACCTAATCGCTAAATTGGTAAAATCTCCTTGTCAACATTTTGCTTTGAAACAAAGGAGCGAGAAAAAATACATATATTTCCCTCCGTCTAAGTTACTTCTGCTCCTAAGCCTTCCATACAACAATGATTAAAACCCAATATTAAAAATGATTCTCACAATTGATGCCAAATAACAAATTGATCAGCCAGGCTTTTAAAGACAACCCATTTCGAGACAAAAAAAGGGCCAAGAAAACAAAACAGAATAGAGAAACCATCCATCCGATATAAGCAGAATTCAATGGTAAAATCTACCGTGTGCAAAGTGCCAATCATGTGAGGCCAAAGCAGTCGGTTAATTAAGCTTATCTCTAGGCAATTAAAGCGCTTTCTTTCTTCCATGAAGGTAGGAACTTTTTTCCCCTTTTCTACGTAAAAAGATGATTTCAAGGAATCTGGCCATACGCATTGGAGAGTCACCAAAATGGTAACAGAAGGGATGTCACTAACCAGATCATGTGAAGATCCCTTTAGTTCAGACAACACGTTAGCCGAATCTCCTCTTATTGGGCAATTGAATATCTGAAATTCAAGTAAAGACAATCAGGAAGCAAGAACTTCAAGAAAGATGTAGAATGTGTATTAAACAATCAAGTCAACAAATAGTATGCCTAAAAAAAAGACCACCTATAAACCCAACTTACACTTCGAAGTATCCACACAGATAGCATAGAAAAGTATCCATCGGAATAGCACAGAAAATTCCCAGATAGTGTAGCCAGCATTACACGCTATCCCTCTCTCTTTTTAAGTTAAAATTTCATATATATAACCCTAAATCAAGTGAATTTACAAAAGTGGTTGTCAAGGGTGGACAACAACAAGCATTGCTTGCTTAGAATCAAAATACAAATGGCACGAAGTGTTTACTAACATGTTCTAACCATATTCTAGTGTCGAACATAGTCACTTTCCACATATCAGACCAAAAACACATGACTCCCCCATAAACAGAGGAACATCAAAAAAGAACATCCAAAACACAGCAGAAGTAACTCTAGCTGATTGAAAAGTGAAAAGTAGACCACAAAAGTAATTTAGTAGAGACCTTAGTCGCCAGCAACCAAATCAGAAACAAGAGCCAACTGGAATGTAGAAAGGAGTAGAAAATAGAAGCAGCAGGCAGAATCTAAGAGCTGAAGATCTTCATTGGCAGACACCAATTGATGGCTAATTCTCAATTTTCTTTCTTCATTTAGATATTCTTCCAGGAAGGCGCAAAAAATTTGATGTTCTGTAGACTTTAATTCAGAATACTATGTCTATTTCTATGAGCTGTCCGGTGGATTGTTTGATTCCTCTCTCTCCATATTGAATAACACTGGTTGCCAAGGCAAAATACTCTAGATCCTTTTGAAATTTTATGGACCAATGGTTATTTAGGAGCCAAATCAGCAAAGTATCCCATAAGTAGATGAAGTCCTTGCAATTTAACTGTTTCAAAACAGCATTCCACACGTTAGGTAAGAATGTACATTAAAGGAATAGATGATCATGTTCTCACGAGCCCTGTTACAAAGCAAACAATTGTTAGTCTCAATAATGCCCCAAATTAAAAGTTTATCTTGAGTAAACATCCTCTTCCAAAAAGTGATCCAAAAGATAAATGCATATCTAGGAAGATGATGTTTACTCCAGACAATTTTTGTCCAAGACACTGAGATCGTGCAGACATGATTGATATTCTAGCACTTTTGTCTGTGAAGTTTGGTGAAGGGAGCCATTTCCAGTGATCATCTCCTTAGGACAGATGTAAATTATTGCAAGCATTGTAAAAGTTCATAACCTAATAGACAGTCTCCATTGTCTCCGACCCCCCCCCCCTCCAAAAAAAACAACGGCTACTTTGGCTTCTAAACTAACATTTAACTTCCTTCATAACTCAGGGAAGTGATGTTCCACGACACCCTAAAGGTGTCAAGGATCTTTTTTTTTTTTTGTAAGTGTCAAGGATCAAAACTAAAAGAGGTTGAATTCTTATTTTCAATGATTCTCTTGATGAATTGAGTGTATTGATTCCACATCCAAGAATCTAGTTGCTTAGGTTTAACTTCCCAAAGAGATTTCCTTTTTAGGATAACAGAATGCATCCATTTGACCCGTAAGCTTTCGTTTCCTTTTCAAATGTTCCATAGGATCTTTATTAGGTATCCATTATTAACATACACAATGTTAGGAATACCCAAGCCACCAGCTTCTTTAGGAAGATAGACTGAGCTCCATTTGATCTTAGCCTTACATGAACCACCTAAAAGAAAAACACGCAGAAAATTTTCAATTTCCATGATCACTTTTTTTTGGTACGAAGTAAGCAGCTGTCCAGTATCTACAATGTCAAATACCTTCACAATGTCTACTTTGATTGCACAGCTACTAGGACCCCTAATCTTTTGGATTGAGAATTTCTATCAAATAAATCCAGTTGACAGTGTCAAATACCTTCACAATGTCTACCTTAATTGCACAGCTACTAGAACCCCTAATCTTTTGGTATATCTTGACGAACTCATGCATTAACAAAATATTGTTCTGGCTTGATCTGCTTTGAATGAAAGCAGACTGGTTTTCATCAATAAGAGAAGGCAAAAACACCTTCATTCAATTCGCAATAATTCTTTACATAACTTTGTAACAAACATTATAACATGAGATTGGTCTAAAGTCTTTCATCCTAAGTGGGGAATAAGTGAGATTGTAGTTGAGTTCATAGGATAATAAATGAAATTGTTTGAGAAATATAACATATGGCATCCAAGAGATCTTGTCCATTATCCTTGAAAAAATCGATTGTGAATCCATCAGAGCCAGGTGCACAGTCATTTTTCATAGAAAACAAAGCATCATTTATCTCCTTATAGGTTACCTGGGCTTCCAAGTAGCAGCATTGGTCTATAGTTAATGATCTCCTAATCCAATGATGGAAGGGGATAGAGTTAAGATGTGGTTGACACAAAATAATTTGTTGCCATATCTTTCACTTTCCCATAGTCATCAATCATAATTCCATTTTCATCTTGTAGCCTAAGGAACTTATTTCAGATGATATGGGATTTAACTGATCTAAGAATCTTATTTCTTAAGGCCAAACGATTGTTCACAATTGTGCCCAAATGTCTTACATTTTACACATTGAATGGGCATCCATTCATATTTCACTTCCTGCGGAACTTCCATATCATATTCATCAATAATCCTCAACTTTTTGGGCAAGTCCCTCAAGCCTTTATCTCTATGCATATTCTAGCATAAGCCACTCTAGTTTGAGCAACAGCTGGCCTATCCATGAACATAGGTTTCCCAATCAAATGACCAAGTCTATTTAGGGTAGTTGGGTTAAAGTAATGCAACCTAAGGAAGGGGAACCGAACACAGACTCGGATGACATTCATTTTCAACCTTTCAATTCTTTTCTCAAGGTTCCAGAACCAAAGAAAGAGGACCCTGATACCAAAAGGGAGAGATGAGAGATCAAGAATTTCTTGCATACAAACCTCAGATTGGAAACAAAAAAGATAAAAAAAAATCTCCATCCAGCTTTTGGGCATCTAGGAGAACTTTGCTACTTCATTTTTCATCAACGAAGTTCTTCCAAAGGGTAGAAGTTTTCTTAGACTTGAAATCTAGCTTGAACAAACTTGTCCAAGCCGATTTCGAACGAATAAGGTCTTGCATGTTAAGGATTGAGGTTGGATCGTCATGATTTGTGGACCTGACCATTTTGAAAGTAAAAAAGAGTTGTATTCTAACCGCTTGTCACTGCGGTTGGAGTGGCCAATCAGGCCTGTAAGTGACTTCGATGACGTGAATTGATAGATTTGAGGAGAGAGAAAGTGAAAAAGGGGGAAGATTTGATGGAGTGGTCAGATTGCTTCTCCAACGAGAAGTTTGGTGTTTAGAAGAGGAGAGAGAGTAAAAAAGAAAGAAGTCAGGGAGGAAATAGTCCCATTAGGGCGGAGATGTATCCGTTGGGACAAGTTAGGAGTAGAGGGAGGAGAGAGGAAAATTTTTGTGAGAGAAAAGTTGAGTCTTCTGCCGGATGCTATCTATTGATCTCAGAACCATACAACCATAGAAAGATAATTTATACAGGAAAAGAATACTGTTCCTAGACGCCAGTTGAAGAAAAAGAATGACATGTGTCAGCTCAACTCAGGACCCCTTCAAATGTAGAAGTTTGAAAAGGAAAAAAAAAAAGGAATAAATATTACTATCCGGCGGTGCACGATTATGGTCGGTCATATAAGTAGATAACTGAATCGGAAACAGGTACAAGAATAACTTAATAATAGTAGCACCATAAAAAATAAAAATAAAAATATTATACAGGAAAAGAATATTGTTTCTAGACGCTGGTCGGAAAAGGGTAGTTCTAAAAACATGGGCTGACTCAGCTAGGAACCCCCTCATTAGTAGAAGTTCCAAAACAGGAAGTAAAAAAAAATATAGTATCCTGGAAGTGCATCATTATGGTCAACTATATAACCAGAGAATTGAATCAGAAATAGATTCACGGATTACTTTAATCATACATAACGACAAAGGAGAACAAAATGTAAAAGTTAATACATACTGAAAAACCAGCAAAAGTCAATCCGCTTTCCACCACCTCTCTGTCCAAGCTTCTTGCTTCACTAACCTTCAACCACATCACAAGAGCAACATGTCAAGCACACGAAAACATGCAATTTTCTACACAACCCAAGCAATTAAAATGTAGAAAATGCAGGTGACAACTCTGTCTCACAGCAGCTAAATGTGTCCTAAAAATTAAGATCAAAATACTTCTACATAGAAACTCGTACCGTCATCTCTGGAAGACACTTGAAAGCCAGAGCCAAAACTCGGGATCCTTGGCGTGTGTACTTCTTGTATGTAGCAATGTAGGATGGCGGAACATCAGTGAGCCTCTCCTGAATTGTTTCAGGTGCACCCTTGAATATTTGTTGGCAAGAGTTAGTTCAAACTTATAAGAAATGAATCTAAAAACCAGAAGAAAAGAAGAGAACAATAAAGAATTTGTAAGAACATATTGAAGTAAAAAACGTAATGAAATCAAAGGCAAACAAAGGATGATACAAAAGCAATGACAACTTATCCAAGGGAAGATATCAAGTAACATAGGGAGTGCTCATTCCAAAAGGTACAAGGAAAATCGTTTTTTCCCTCAGCCACAGTGAAATGCGGCATACGCAATATATAACAAGATTACGCGTAATCCATCGATTAGTGATATCATTATTTTTCCCTTTTCTCTCTCTAAGCATTTTTTCTCTCCCTTCTCGCCAACAACCCCCCCCCCCCCAAACTTCTCCACATCCTCTCTCCACCACTCAGTAAAGAAACCACCGCCGGCAGGGTTCCTTCATCCCACTCCGACCGCCGCCACATGTGGCCTTAGAACAAATTTCTACCTTCTTTTTTTTCTGAAATGACTAGATTGACTTGATCTTAAGCTGATCTATGCTTTGAGGTGCTTCCCCAGCCTTCTCCGACAGCTCCGGCGCTGTCTTTGGTGTCCGGTGAAAAATTTCTACCCATTCTATTTATCTTTCTTTTCTAAATATGCTTTTCTTGTTTGATCTTTACTCGATTTAAGCATGCAAAGCTTGATACGAGCTAAATCCGCATAGGCTAGCTTACTTAAGGCTGATTTCAAACACTCAACTGGAAGAAAATAACACTCAACAATTGGAAGTGATATCAGCTGAAACTGGTTCATTTGATGGAAACCTTGCAAAGAGGAAACACAAAGACAAAATAAGTGAATACACTGAAGCAGAGGATGGCGGCGATGAAATGGAAGAAAAACAAAGTTTAAGGTTGCGGAAGACAATCCAAAGAAGAAGACCCAAATAGGTAAAGTGCAAAAGCGTTCCCTTGAACTTGAAAATGAAAATGATGATAGGGTGGAACTTGAACATGAACTGAATGTTCATGTTTCCTCCAAGTTTGAAGTTGGGGTTCCCCATTCATGATGGGGATATGGAGTCAAACAACAAATTCAACTGGTGGATTCCATGCTCGACTTAATGGAGGGTACGACCGCAAAAGGTGTAAAGCAGGATAGTAGAAGTATGAGTAGAGGAAGGAGGACAAAGCAATAGTTTCGTTCTCCCGTTTGATATGTTTTTGATTTGCTCTCTAGAAATAGGCTTTGCCTATTGTTGGTCTGAAAGTACATTGAGCAATTTTGTGGGTTCTGCCTATTATAATGACTACTTGTATGCATATTTCTGTATCCATGAAATTTTACTTTAAAAAAACAAGTTACGTGTCAAGTACGTACTTTTACAAAAGCAAAAAACTGCCCCTCAACGCAAACAACTACTGCCATTCTTTTCAAATGAGATGCAAAGTGGTGCCTCTGCACAATCTGAACAGCATTGCCAAGCCCCCTGTGGTTATAACAACAGAACGGAATTAGAGAGGTACATCCAGTAAAGCCAAGAGCAAAAGAATAAAAATGGACTTATTGCAGTCATACATCAATTTTAAATACAGTAATTAATGCGACCAGCAACACTAAGTCCATGCCAACCAAAAAAACATAAAAACAGCAGTCTATATTGATCACTAAAGCTCGTCAGATGGTTCGCAAATGACATTATGTCAAGAGAGAGTAGTCTAACTTCGAAGCTACACTAAAACAGGTCGAAAATAGACTGGCAATCTACTCAAACTTTAAATAGAGAGCTGAAGCATACAAGATGATTCCCTTATCACACTTGACTACATAATCTAGAAACAAGATCACAGATGCAAATACTGGCATGACAGAGAACAATGACAAAAATACTATAGCTTACTTCTTTGGGACAGCCTTTTCATCTGACTTGTAGCTCCAATCAATCCCATTTAGTGCAGCCTTTTCAAGAGGATCGCCAACCTGCAAATAAAAGCACAATTGGGCTTTGTTAAAAATACGAGATCCATAAAACTGCAAGGTGGTCGGTCAGAATGATTCGAACAAACAGTACCAGAACCTAATTAAAAGGTACAGAGGACTTGGAACCTCTGTAATCAGATATCACAAGGAAAAACAAAAAACAAAACAGGGGGTGCACGGAGATGGAGGATAGTGCCTCATTCCACAAGTTTGTCCTATAAAGAAGCATGGTGAAATAAGCAAGCCAATGGATAAACGCACATTAAGGTTTTTTTTTTTTCCAGTCGGCTTTTAAATTCCAAAAAGAATTTATTTTGCTACAGCTATCTATGGATTTTAACTCCGTCTGATCGAGTTTTCAACTTGCTGTTCCACGCCAAGTAAATCAAACCAAATAAAAAACAAAAAAAAAAGATAAGCAGAAACTTATCACTTCAATATAATAGCATTCGAGTAAACACCAAGAATCACATCGCAAAAAAGTTATTCAACTTCAAATAAATTATCCAAAAAAAAAATATTTTTACAACACGCATACAAATAGTAAGCCACAACATAAAAGGAACATTTTCTTCCAAGTTAAAATTTATATATATGACTATATAAAAGGAACAACCATTCATTTGAGTAACAGCCCAGCAAAGGACGAATATATTTAGAATATGTAATAGTCACCTACTCTAAGAATGTCAGAGCAAAAAAAAAGCCTAAAGAAAGAAAGGTATCAATGAAGGCGTCATATGCATACCAGCTTATTGTCAACAAAAACCAACGCATGACAAGAAGCAAGGATTTCCAGAGTCCGTCCGGGAATTTTTGTTATGTCTGTTTCTAATTCTTCACTTTCTGTTAATCCGCCAACTCCAGAAAATTCCTACGCCCAAAGGACATAATAAGCTGTATCGCAATGAAACCAAAAGATATAACCAGGCTTATTAAAAGTACCATGTCGTCAGATGTCAGTGTGCCTGTCTTGTCAAAGCAACAAATATCAACCTGTAGTAGGGGGGAAAAAGAAATCTGCCATAAGACAAAACAGAAGGAAATACCATAATCCTGAAACGGCAAATGATAACAAACAATTACAAATACAAAAGAAAAAAAAAGAAAAATTACTGCAAAGATCCAATCAATAAGAGAATTGACATGGATCATGATCAGCTGCAATAGGGCAATGGAGGAATATCAAGTGCATTTGGGGAACTGGCGTAGAACTCAGTGTTGTGCTTTTAGTTAAAGAATTTTTATTTTTATTTTTGTAAGTTAAAATTTTATAGATGTAAAAAAGATTTAGTAGTGCCATAGCAAGCAGAGCTTGGTGTAAGAACCCAAAGCCATTATGGTTATCTGCAAGGCATTCTTGCTACAAAAATCGGAAGAAGACTAGGAGATCCTAGCTTTGACAAAGGAAAACAGAGGCAGCAAATTTGCTTGCACATAGATTACAAACACAATTTCCTCAGAAGCTACCTTTCCCTTAATCGGCAAGATACAACAAGGAAAACGTAGGATAACAAAATATTTTTAAGTCCATGGACACATATACTGCAAGCTCCCAATGAGATTTGTTCTTTTGGATTAAGTCATACAGTAAAGGAGAGAGCTACCGTTGTAAAGTTATACTCCTCATTCTAAGTAGAACGTAACATAATCAGATACGAAAAAAAACCCAAAAAAACGTAAAAAAGGTATTGTTCACTGAAAACACAGTTTCCATGTCCAGCAAACAAACAAACCTGAGGTAACTGTAAAAGAACCATACTGTCAAAATTTTCCTAATATGCAGTAAGACACACGAGAATATAACAACTCTCATAAACATGAAAAAAATAAAAGCACAAGGATTGAAAACACACTCAGAAATCTCTACAAAGTCAATACTACTTGCATAGCAAGAAAGGTAAGTAGAAACTCAAACTCTGACCTTTCCAGCAAATGGAATCCTAAATGGTTCTGTACAAAATATACCCCGACGGGCCAGAGCAATCAATGATGTATTAACAGCTATAGATAACTCCATTGGTAACTCAGGTGGAATGACAGATGTGATGATCAGGGAGCAACTCAAAAGCAGTTTATATTTGCTCCTTGATGGGTCCTCCAGCCCCTGCATCACAGATGTTCACTTTGCAGCTTGGGCATATGCAACAAAAATCGGCCTTGAACAGATGCTTACCTTTTTTAAGACATAACCTGCCGCTATAACTGCAAAGACAACTAAAAATAAGATAAAGAGTCCACTCTCCCAGCTGTTAGCAGTAACCTACAAGTGTAAGGGATAAGATAAAGCATTAAGCACAATCCAAGTAAACGTCAGCGAAAACCAATAAATATGATAGTAAAATACGCAAACATGACAGACAGCATTTACCCGCTCTGTGGAAAACAATATAGTCCTCATGAGTTTTCCTTGACTAGTTTCAAAACCAGTCCTCAGCACAACAGCCAAGCAGCCACCATCAGGAGTCTTCATTTGGAATGTCTGATCTCACAGATAAAAAACAATAAATGTAAGAAACTCTCTCTAACCATAAGCTATGAATTTTCAAGTATCAAGAAAACAACCTTATCTGGAGTATGTTGCAGTATCTTTGTGCCCCCAAACAGGACATTACTTTTGTCCCGCCTACAAGATAATTTTTCTTCAGATCCTCTACCCATTATTGAAACCTGAAGACACATGTACAATTAGACCTCTTGCACAGACAACGTAACACAACAATGCTCTAAATCAAGAAATATATTGTTGCTTGAAGAGTACAACTACAAGGATTTCAATTCACCATAGACACAAATAAAAAGAAGCTGTAAATGTAGATTACATAACGGAAAGGAAGGAACCAAACGAATTTAAGCCATTTCAGTCTACCAATAAACATTGAATACCAATATATCTCAGTTTTACAATTTAGATACATGTCCTTTCACCAGTAGCATAAACACCGAAAGAAAAGATGTCCGTACAGCACCATAAACACTCAATTAAAAGATGTCCCTTCCCAGAGTTAGCCAAAACAAATGAAGAAAAGATGTCTTTCTTGCACAGAGTAGTAATCAAGAATCAAGAGAAACCAATGATTCAGCTGTCTTCTTTTTCCACCCAACGACTGTAACAATTAAATGCAACTAAAATGATACTTGCACCACAGATAGGCTTAATCATGAAAGAAGCTTGCTCCCAAAAATTCATGGAACCCAAAAGTACAGCTACCAAGGTTACATATGCTAACCAAAAGAAAGGGATGTTAGCGGGTGGGTTTGGATGCTAGTGGGGCGGGGAAGACGATCAGAATGAAGAGACCACCTTCCACTGAGGAGTAGATTCGCCAGTCAGAATCGCTTCGTTCACTATAGCACATCCAGCCAACAAAAGCATATCAGCTGGAACCGACCTATCTTCTCCGCTTGGCCCAACAGAGCGCCCAATAGACACAACATCTCCTGGCAAAAGTTCCGTTCCAGAGAGTTTGACCCATCTATACTACCAGAATGCACGAGTCAGCATAATCAAAAATTGATTAATTAACAGAAACTACATAAACAAGTAAATTCACATACTTGCCACAGCGGTAAACCATCAACGTCTGGCTATCCACCCTCACACGCCTGAGCTCCGTCAGAGTCTTTAACCGACTCTTCGCCATTGTTGACTCGAACACAAAGAGCATAAATAGGGTGAATAAACTGTAGTACCAGAACTCATCTAAACACCATAGGCCCACGCAGAACACCTATATCGGAATTAAAATGTTAGAAAGAAAATATAGAAGATGAGCAAGAAATTTTATTTTATCCAGATAAAAGGCCAAAAACAAAAACAAAAACATATCCATGGAATATAAACGAAGAATTAAGCTCCCAGCCTGACCTGAAATACAAAAAATGGCTCCATGCACTGCTCCTTCATTAATTTCTGGAATGTAGGCTGAGGATATTCGAATCTGAAAAAAATTAGTGGTGTCATATTCTAAGTCAAGAACAAAAATTTGAAGAAAAACAAAAGGTCAATTATATAGGGATATACAAACAAGCATGTTAATCAAAATGAAAATAGTAAAAGGAACCGTGTTTAACGACATTTTCACCACTAATGTAGGCCTTCTTTGAAGATTTTATTAAACGTGATTATGGATCAAACATAAAATTACGCTGATGCTAAGACGTTCCGTGGAATGTATTGTATGGTCTGAATGCATTGTTTCGACAAGAACCACTGCATATAGGGGCTTGAATGTAGTATTTAATAAGCAAAGGTCTCCGTCGCATGGTCCGAATACAGCGACAATTAAGCTTGGGCGCTACATCTTCTAGAGAACTCAGATGCCGTGAAAAATAAGGAATATTTCTTAGGCCCTAAATTAGATACTAAGAGAGGAAATACTAGTTTTGATAAGAGTATTAAACTAGGAAAATGAAACGGTAAAACTCCAACAGAAAAAACAATAGAGATAGTGGACACCATGATAAAGAGAAAAGCAAATACCTTATGTTTGCAAGAGACAAAGTGGATAGGTGAGAAAGCTAGGGTGGTGGACAAGTCAAGATTTTTTTTTTTTTGTAATTGACAAGTCAAGATTTAAACTCCGGTAAACATGAAAAAATAAGACAAGAAATGAAGTTGGGCTATTATAGATGTCTCATCAAGAGACAACTTAATAGGTGTCATTAGGAAAAAAGATAGAATTATAGCCCTTAAGTTCGTGCTTGAAAAATAAAACAATCAATACTATTAGCGTGTATGCTCCTCAAATGGGCTTAGAATATGTTAAAAAAGTTTAATTTGGAGAAGATTTAGAAGATGTAATGCGTGAAATTCCAACATGTGAGAAAATCTATGTAAGACGAAATTTAAATGGACATGTAGTTAAAGAGAATAAGGATTACAATGAGGTACACGATGAATTTGATTTTAAAAAAAAGAACAATGAAAGAAGATCCATTTTGGATTTTACGATAGCGTATTAACCTTATCGTGACTAACATATTTTTTCAAAAAAGATATGAACACTTGATTACATTCAAAAACGGACCAAATAAGTCAAAAGATAGACTATTTCATGACTAATACGAGAGATAAAAGAGCTTGTAATGACTATAAAGTGATCCAGAAAAAAAGTTTAGCAACACAACACCGTTTTGTAGTTTTGGATGTGCACATCCGACATATAAGATTAAGAAAACAAATATCTATAGAACCCAAGATAAAATGATGAAATTTGAAAGTAGCTAAGCAAGCATTTTTAGAATAGTATTACAGGAACAAGCTTTAGGAATTCAAGTGGTAATGCAAATGAATTGTGGGAGGATGTCGCAGTAAATATAAAGAAAATAGCGAGAATTTACTTGGCGAATCAAAAGATCAAGCACCAGCAAATAAGAAATCTTTGTGGTGGAATTACAAAAAAGAATCTTGGTGGTGGAAAAAAGAAATGCAAGACAAAGTAAAAGCCAAGAGGACTAGTTACAAGGCACTTCAAAGTTGCAGAAATCAAAAGAATTGAAAAATCATAGGTTGGCTAAGAAAAAACCTAAACAAATCATAAGAGAAGTCAAATCAGAGGCAATTGAGTATTTTTATGAGCAGTTGGACATAAAAAAGGTGAAATAAATGTGTATAAAATTGCTCGAGCAAGAGAAAGAAAGACAAGAGATTTGACTCGAGTTAAATGCATTAACGATGAAAATAACAAGAACGTAAAGGAAATGACAATACAAAATAGATAGAGAAAATACATTGAAAAACTATTAATGAACCAGTGAAAGATGAACTCATATTGGAAGAGTTATAAAACTCTGAAGAGGATAGAAACGTAACATATAGCATAAAAATTTGATTGCCACCGGTAAAGATATTTTGAAAATGATGAAAAATGATAAAGCGATTAAGCCAGACGGTATTGCAATTGAGCCTTGAAAATGCTTAGGGAGAGAATGTATTATGTGACTCATAGATCATTTTAACAAGATTGTGTAGACCGAAAAAATGTCTGGTCAGTGGAGGAAAAGCACTTTAATAGCTCTATATAAAAGCACAAGAATATACAAGATTTTGCAAATTATAGAGGAATCAAGTTAATGGGCCACATATACAAAAGGTGAAGAATTATTATTCATCACTTTAGTTTCAAATGTACAAATAGAATACCTTATATAGAAGCTACTAAAGGAAGCCACAAGAATATTGCCGACTAAATGTACAAAGTGAGAATTAAGAATCTTGATCACATGTTTTCTTTTGTCATTTAGATACCACTCTACGAAGTAGCGTATTATCTAATATTCTAGTATATCTCCCTGTGAATATTTTGCACATCTCTATTACTTGAGTGGTGAAGTCTCTGTTCCTTTCCCTCCAAATATCATACACAGTGGCAGAGAAAGCAAAGTAAACAAGATCTTTTTGAAATCTTAAATTCCAATGGTTTTTCTGAAGCCAACCCAGCAAGCTATCCCAAGGAAAAATAAAATCCCTGTATTTCAGCTATTGCAAAGCAGACTTCCAAACAGATTGTGAAAAGGTGCATGAAAAGAAGAGATTGACATAGTCCTTTGGTGCTCTGTTGCAAAATAGACAGATAATAGTCCCAATTATTCTCCACAATTATAATTTGTCCTGAGTAACTATCCTCTTCCAACATGCTATTCAGATGATACTTGCTCCAGACAATGTAAGACCAAGACACTACATTAGTAGGAGGACAGAAGAAGGCACTTTTGATAGAGAAAATAGGGTCAAAGACCTATTTCCATAGTGATCACATCTTGTCCTTTGAATACCTTCCAACAAGCAAGGTAGAAACAGGCAACCTGAGAGTCACAACTTCAGACAAAGGATAAGTTCTAGAAGTCTCCTTGGAGAACGTCACCCACTTAGGCAAAAAAAACTAAGGTTTAACTTCTATTTAAGCTCAGGCCAATTGTTTTCTAAGATACTCCAAGGATGCCATGATCTAACCATAATGAAGTGGAGTTTTCATGACAAATGATTCTAATGATGTGCTTGAAGTATTGGTCTTTAATCCAAAAAAGAGCCTCTTCCATACTCAAAAGTGTGATTGTTTTGGCCTAACTTTCCAAGATGATTTTCCTCTTAGGATTACAGAATGTACCCATTTAATCTATAGGCTTTTTTTCCTTCACAAATGTTCCATATGATCTTCATAAAATAACCATTGTTAACTTGGACTAAGTTGGGCAAACCCAAGCCACTAGCTTCCTTAGGAAGACAAACAGAGTACCATTTCACTTTGGCTTTGCGAGATCCTCCCCGAGAAAAACCCAAAACCGTTTCTCTATTTCTCAGATCACTCTTCCATGAATAAAGTAGACAACTGCACAATATCTTAGGATGGCTATTAAGACTAACATGATAAGTTGAAGATTTCCCCCATAAGGGAGTTTAAATAAAGACCAAAACTAATCATGTCGGTGATCCTATCAAGAAAAGGGCCACAGTCTTGGTAGAAGAGGGCCACTCAAAAGACCAAAACTAATCATGACGGTGATCCTATCAAGAAAAGGGCCACGGTCTTGGTAGAAGAGGGCCACTCGTAACGAGGAACACCTAGGTATAGGATTGGTAGTGAACCAACAGTCCTACCTAGATCTCAAAAATGGTTTTCGTCAAAGAGTAGAAGACCATCGAAACAGAGATTTCATTTTTTTTAGGTTAAGTAAGAGGCCATAAAGTTCACCAGAACTGTCTAGGGCCTCTTTTATGATCAAGACAGAAGAGGCATCAGCTCCTGATAGGATGAATAGATCATCCAGAAAAGCAAGAGATGTAAGTTGAGGAATCACAATTAGGATGAAACTTGAATCTGGAGTCAATAGTTTGGTGAAACCTTCCATTGCAAGAGTGAAAAGATAAGGGGATAAGGATTATCTTGTCTAATGCCTCTTGAGGTTTTGAAATGTCTTACTAAGGAACCATTAAGGTTTAAGGAAAAAGAGGAAGTTGAAATACAGAGGTGAATCCAAGTTCTTAACTTCTCAGGGAAGTTTATCAGTTTAAGGATTTCCATCAAATAATTCTAATTAACCGTGTCAAATGCATTCATAATATCCACTTTTAATGCATAGCTACTAGGACTACCTTTCTTTTGGTAACCTTTGACTAGTTCATACATTAGTAGAATATTATCTTGGATAATCTACTCGTGATAAGTGCAGCCTGATTCTCACTAATAAGGTAAGGAAGGACAACCTTCATTCTGTTAGCAATAACTTTTGAAATAACCTTATAGCAAACATTGTAACAAGAAATGGGTCTAAAATCCTTCATTTTCATTGAAGAATCTACTTTGAGGATTAGTGGGATGGTTGTAGAGTTCATAGGGTAATAAATGTTGTTATTGGTGAAGAAGTACTTAATGGCATCTAATAGGTCTTGACCTACTAATTCCCAATTATCCTTGTAAGACTCTACACTAAAACTATCAAGGCCGGGTGCTGAGTCATTTCTCATAGAGAACAAAGCTTCTTTTATTTCCTTTATGTGTAACCATCTAAAGAGGCGGCTTGTTCCACGAAAAGGGATCTCCTAGTTCAATCCTTAGTGGGAGAGGAATTGGGGTGACGTTCAGAAAAAAGGTTTTCAAAGAAAAGCAGCAGTCATGTCTTTTACTTTCTCATAGTCATCAACCATAATCCCATTCTTGTCTTGAAGTATGAGAATATTACTTTTAGTAATGTCTCACTGGTCTATAACAAAGTATAGTGTTCTTATATCCTTCCTTCATCCATTTTATTCTTGCCTATTCCTTGAAGAAAGATTTTTCAAAGTCAAGAAGCCTGTGTATTTTTCTCCATCAGTTGCTTCTGCAAGCACCGATGGTCAGTCATTGCTGTAACTGGCGAACTCAAGTTAAGATACAGCTGAAAAGGTGAGAAATTTTATGAATACAATTGAAACTATACTGATGAAGAAATTAGACCAATAAACCAAGAAAAGTTTCAACTTAATAATGCATTGGAATCATTCCATTTATATAAAGAACGGTTTTTCTTACATTATAAAGAGAAGGATGAGAAATCTCCAAACAGCAACGTGTATAAACAATTTGTTGTGGGGGGAGGGGGGGGGGGGGAAGCAACGTGGATAGAATATTCTGAAAACATGAAAAACATACACATTTCGCCCCCATTTCTGAGTAGCAGCGACAATCTTAGCCTCGGTGCCATGTCCAGTACTTTTGAGATAATATCCTAATGACTCCTTTGAAGGATATGGAAGCTTACTGAAAGTTTCCTTGTCCCCTGAAAAAATAAACCGTTGCTTCCTAAAATCAAAATAGATCTCTTCTCCATTAGCTGTGGATGAAGAACCCACCGGCTGCAAAACAGATGGTTACGTTGACAAGATGTAGAGAAGAAAAAAAAACTTTACGAGCATCAAAAAGAATAAGTGCAAAAAAAAAAGTAACAAGATGTCCTTCACCATTTCTATGGGAAATAGACATCTGATTTAAGCCACAATCACATTTATTAATAACGAAATGAGAAGCAGAAGAGTAATAAAAGGTAAATATTACATTCTATCATAAGTCACACTGCAGAATAAGTTCTTACTCTGGGCCAACAATTGAATAGCTATTCTTATGAAACACTTTAGGAGGCAATAAAAAGTAAAAAAAAAAGGGCTAAATACATAACTTAGAAGTCTATCTCATGTCTTTACCAGATGTGGAAAATTAACAGCAGAAAATACATAATTATAATCAAATTCCCAATAAGGTTTTAACAAACCTTTTTCTCCCTCGCACTTTTTTACCATATACCAAAAAATGACACTATTTGCAAAAGCAGATTACTTTAAACTACCAAGCATGCTATGAGAATTAGAATATTATATTGAATATTGAAATTACTACAAACTAAGCAATCTTATCTTCGTTCAATCCTACAAAAGCTGAAGTAGGCTGATTGTATCAAATTTATTACGTCACATGATTTAAATTAAATGGATCCAAACATGATTTAAATCATCTATGTAATATTTTTCAAAACTACAGCTTAAGAATCTAAAGATGCCTATTCAAAGAACACCACAGTGATGAAGTTTCTTACCTGCCGAAAATGGAGGGATACAATTTCCTTTGAACCAGAAAATTTAGCAGGGGTAACTTTACATGCATCGGCAAGGTGAATGTTGTGAACCTGCAAAATAAAGCATATTTTGGACATGTAAAATATCAATTTGCCAAAAAATAGTAGTCACAAAATAACAAAATCATTGGAATGCTCCAATAAGGTTAGTATTTAACGAAATACAAGTTACAAAAAGGAACAACAAACTGATTTGGATTTGAAAACCACAAAAACGAAACTAAATCTAACATCCAGATAAAGAAATGTACCCACAACACAGGACAGAAACACTTTGATGGAAACATTTGGGAACTGTGCGCATTATGAAAAGAGGGTCATAAAAATGCCAAGAGAATGACGTCTAATAGCAAATTGGGAATTGTTAATTGCAATCCAAAATTCCAATATTTGCTAGTTTTGTTAACTACAAGGCTTCTCATGTCCTGTAAAAAGGTTGTGTAGGCTAGGTGCACAATCATAATAAGCGACTCTTTCACCCCAATACACATACGTACTACAAAAAATGAAAAAAAAAAATACAACATGAATCTGGAGATTGTTTTATTTTCAAGTTGCCTAATCAACATTAGCTTCAAATAAACCAATTACCTGCTCAAAGAGATAAACATGACCAACTCTAACCGGAATTGGTATTACAACTAAACTAAGTAAAAAAAATTATTTTATTTGGATTCACTTTTTTTCTCCATGAACTTAATCGACCTTAATTCAAAACCAAATCACCGTGAAAATTGGGAGGGGAAAAGTGAATTAAGCTCATTATAAAAATATGCAGGCACACTCTTCAAATAACAACACTTCTATCAGGTTTTAACCATAGTGCTTCAAAGCCCAAAAAAAAAATTCCTCCCTATAAAAAAATAAACTCATAAATCATCTACATGTCCACAGTTCCCATTCAGTAGAATTATATTTTCGACCTGAAAAGCGAATGCAATCCAACCTACCAAATACATTGCCTCCTGAACCACTTGAAAAAACTGGATATAAATACAGAAATTACTAGAGGCGGTCGGCACTGTACCTTGGAATACATGACGAAGCATCGGAAACCAACCGACCAAACAGTAAAGAGGAACACGAGAATGTGAGAAGCCAAAATACCACCAAGTACTACAAAAGCATCGGCGAAATCTAAGCTAGGAGCTATTACAGCTGCCCAAGCGCCATATATAAACGCAAAAGGCCAAACGTCTAATCGCCATAGCCAGTGCCGCTTTCTCAACAGATCAACACTCTCCACCACTTTTCCACCCACTAGGAATCTCGACATCTGGATCTATACTAGTCCACGATCACAAAATCATCTGTAGTAAGAAGTAACAAACATACGTGATCCAATTAAATTAAAAAAATAAAAATACTCAATCATGAACTTAACTTACCAATAACGTGAATAAGAGAGATAAGCGATCGGCAAATCCTAGGGTTTAGTCTTAGAGTGCCGGAGATAAGAACCGTCCGAGGGCAGAGAATAAAAGGAAGCAATAGAAATGGGAAAGGTATAATTCTGAGGTGGCCAGACGACGCCGTCAAACTTTACGCGGCTATGTTTTATGCGCTTGTCTGCGAGATGGTAACATAATTTTACCGGGAGGAGTACAATCGCTGCCGCCTATCACGATCTTCTCATCGCCTGAATGTTTTCAGAATTTAAATGGCAAAGATATTCCTTTTATAACATTATTGGAGCAAAAGTTAATTCCTGACCTTAGGGCTCCCACCGTCTCAGATCTTAAAAATATTGTAGAAGATGCAAATCAGAAATCCACCGGTTTTCTAGGTTGGATGATAACCTATACAAGTTGTTTCCCCGCAAACCAGACATTCGGCCTAACATCAATACAGCATCCACACTATGCATGTATTTAATTCAAACTCTTGAATTTTTAGAATAAATCTCACACCGAATATCCTTTTATAACATTATTGTACAACATTACTAAGTCATCCAATGAAAACATGTTGTGTATACAATTCACAAATATATGTGACAAGTCACTATTCCATTGAATGCATTAAAAAATGACTATAATTCATTCAATGAAAACATCATCATCATCATCATCCGGACCCAATATGTCCCAACGATAGCAAAAACTATCGTTAGGGTCTGGGGAGGGTAAGTAGTAGGCAGACAATACATCTATCCTAATGGATAGAGAGCATGCTTCCAGTAAATTCAACAAATACAAAGAAAGTACTTTCGCTATTAAAATACACATCACGTATATATGTACAAGTAATGGAAAACAACGATATAACATATGCAACCAAGTGGAAAGTCAACCTAAAGAGTAGCTAGTGTCTACACCTATCTATGTCCCTAAATGTACTCTAAAGTGTCCCTATATATGCCCTATACCTCGTTAACCTTGATCTTATGTCTCCATGAACTCCTGTCCTGGACCATATCCTCAGAGAGGTGCAGATCTAGTAAGTCGTGCCTTATTTGCTCATCCCAAGTCAGTTTGGGCCTGCCTTTACTCCTGTTTCCCTCTACAATGAGGCTTTCAATTGCTCTGACCGACGACGTTGTCTGTCTCCGCTTGACATGCCCAAACCATCTCATTCTTCCCTCCCTTGTCTTATCTGCTATACTAGCCACTCCTAACCTTTCTCGAAACACTTCATTTCTAATCCGGTCTAGCCTTGTATGCCCACACATCCATCTTAACATTTTCATCTTTGTCACTTCCATCTTCTGTAATTGTGACTTCTTGATAGCCCAGCAATCTGTCTCATACAGCATTGCCGGTCGCACTGCCACCCTATAAAATTTTCCCTTTAATTTAGTTGGGAAATTTTTTGTCACACAACACTCCTGAGGCCGCCCTCCATCTACACCAGCCTGCTTGAACTCGATGTGCTACATCATTATCTATGTCGCCATTCTGCTGCACAAATGATCCTAGGTACTTAAACTTACTTACATGTGGTACCACTTGACCATCGATGGTGAGCTGACTATCATCACTGTCTGCTACGCCGCTGAAGTCGCAGTGCAGATACTCGGTCTTAGAACGGCTAATCTTTAACCTTTTCTCTCTAAAACACCTCTCCACTGCTCTACTCTCATACTCAGGGTATTTCTACTTTCTGCGACTAATACAATATCGTCAGCAAAAAGCATACACAACGGAACTGCCTTCTGTATCGGCTTTGACAACTCGTCAAGGACAACTGCAAAAAGAAATGGGCTTAACGCAGACCCTTGATGGAGACCGACCTCCACCGGAAAGAAGTCTGTATTCCCCAGAGCCGTACGGACGGTTGTTTTTGTCCTAGCATACATATCTCTAATAATGTCTATATACTTCATAGGGATCCCGCTTGCCTCCAGACTATCTCATATCAGGCTACGCGGCACACTATCACATGCTTTTTTAAGATCGATGAAAACCATATGTAAATCGCGCTTCCTCTCCCTATACTTCTCCATTAATCTTCTAAGAATGTGTATTGCTTCCGTAGTTGACCTTCCTGACACAAAACCAAATTGGTTCACCGTAACCTGAGTTTCTCTCCTAATCCGAGTGTCGATTATTCTCTCCCATAACTTCATGGTATGGCTTATCAACTTAATCCCTCTATAGTTCCCACAACACCGTGCGTCTCATTTGTTCTTATATAGGGGGACCACGACACTCTTTCTCCACTTATCTGACATCTTCCCTGTTTTGTAAATACGGTTGAACAGAGTAGTTAGTCATTGGACCCATTCCTCTCCTAAATACTTCCACGCCTCAATGGGTATGTTATCTAGACCGACCACTTTAGCTCTTCCCATCTTCTTCTGTGCTCTCATCACCTCTCCTTGTGTGATGTTCTGACAGTCGGAGTTATTTTGTTGCCGTTGTTGGTTAGTGGTGCTTTCTCGTTCTTCGTAGTCGGCACTATTGACGTTGAAAAGATTGTGAAAATATGTTTGTCATTTCAATTTGATGTCTTGTGCTTTGACTAACACATGTCCATCTTCTCTTTTTATGAACTTCCCACCTCCTAGATCCTGCCTCTTTCTATCCCTAGCTTTGGCATTCAATGAAAACATATCATGTGTATATATTTCATTATTAAGTATAATATATGTGGCACTATTATATTAGATGGATTAGAAAAATGCATCTAATCCACTTAATAAAAACAAACCACGTGTATGCAATCCACTACTGATTAATGTATATGACACTATTTAAAAAAAAATAAAGAAAGTATTCAAGTTCAAAGAAAATAAAAATTGTCGAGATTAATAAAGTACTCTTTCTCATTCTATAAATGTTACTTTATTTCTTAAAAAAGAAACATTGTCTTAATTTCTAAATTTTAAATGACTTTAAAATTTTAAAAATTTTATTTGAAAAGTAAGAAAATGAAAATACAAATAAAGTTGCCGCGACACAAATTCACAATTACACAAAATCGCCGTTGAGTCTGGTTCCGGTAAAACAGCGCCAGAAGTCTTGATCCACCACAAGGGTTTAGGATTCTTCCGCGTATTTTCAGAAATTGAAACGTGGGAGAAAGTCGGTGAAATGTGAAACCCAGAGAAGGAGCACGGACAAGCTACTCAATACGCTGCTGGAAAGGAATTGAAGAAGAAAGGGAAGATACTGTAGTGAAATTGAAAGAAAACGAGGAAATGAAGCCATGGGAGCAGCATTCTGCTGTGATCAGCATCTCTCTGTTTGACTACAATGCTCCTTCTCTTCTCCGCCACTCCCACCATGAATTCCTTGTCACATGCTCTATCAGTCTTTGGGTCTTGAATAGTTAATTGGTAAAGAAACGAGATTCAAGTTCATCTTTAATGATTTTCATATTTGAACCTTAAGTTGCACTTTGCATTTTCCTTCTATTTTACCCTTGTTGAAACATGTGAAGTTTTTCTGAGATGTGTTATTGTTAATTGCCACAACAGTTTATTGGCCATATGCATGGTGTGGAAGCTGAAACTTTTGACAGTTCAGATGCAAATGTCTCTGCTAAGAAGAGGATAATGTGTAATGATAAAGAGGGGGTTCTTGAAATTGGTTTAGAAACCGGATTCGATGTTGATAAGTCTGGGGAAAGAGGTAAGATTGGCTTAACAGGTTACCCTCTATTCTTTTCAATTATTTTGCTTTTCTTTCCACATGTTCATTGTCCACTAAAGTCATGTTCTAGGTTTCGGAAAGAGCTGATGAAACTCAGCCTTGTTGCTACCGTTTATGGCTTGGGGTGAGAAAAGAAATCAAAGGCTTTAGTTAAAGACTTGGCCAGATTTAGCAATTAGAGGCCAAGATATTCTAGAAAAAATCCAGCCGTTTCCGAATTCCTGGAGTGGAATTATGAAAGATATATCAAAGCGCAAATCACACTTTGTTATGTGTATAGATGTCAATATTTTTGCCAAAAGAAAAAGGTGCACAGACAATTTTTGGTGTTCTGGAGCAGATGATGTTCTGAAATCTGCTCCCTTGGTGTTCCATCACAGAAATCGTAACTTGCGCACGAAAAGAAAAGGTAAAAGATAATTACTTAGACAGTTGCTTTTTGTGTTTCTGTAGGTGCAGGAGCAAAAACAGGAAAAAGCAGCAACGCTTTCTCTGGTAAAGTTAACTGAGAGTTGACTGCTACAACTTCATTGCATCTCTGAATGGTGGAAGTGTTCCGTCACCACTGTATGTTTCTTCTCCAAGTATATGGGGAGTTTGACCGTGCATGTGTTGCATGCTTTACCTAGAAAACACTTCACATGTATTGCTTCTGAAATAGGGTTTTTATCTGTAGCCTTAGATGCTATTCTTTGTTTTGAGGTCATTGGCCTTGAAGTTTCCTTGCTACATGACATCTTTTAGATGAAAGTTTGTTTTTTCATTAATATGACATTTGCCAACTTCTATTTGTTTGGTTAAGAAGAGTCATACTTACTTGGGGAAAGGAAAATGATAGTTAGGTCCTGAAGGGATAGGAAAAGTAGTTGCTAGTGCCTCGAATACCTCACAGGAAGAGAAAGGTGAACTTAACAATATAAGAAAGGCCTACATTTCAAATGATTAAAGTCCATTCGGCATGTTGGCTATGTTAGATCTTTTTGAGTATGCATGCTGTTTGCTTTTGTGAATGACTTCTTTAGGCATGTCGTTATTGTAGTTGTTGGAAGGAGTATTTCTGACCACATAAGCATCAATACGGTGCTGCAGATGGTGTTATCGAATATTTCCTGTCCAATCTTCTTGTCTTCATGAGGAGGAGCTGCAAATGGTTGTATCTAGGCTAGTTAATCAGTTCCTCAATGACTAGCAGAACAAGGTTACAATGCCTCTGAAGGTTTGTCTTAACCTATTATGTCTTTTATAAAAAAAAATGTTGGAGTTTGGACTACTAGGAGTTCCTGTCGATTTCCATTTGTTGCATGAAGACATACATAGAGGAAAAGTAATATTTCGGTGAATGCGGGAACTGACCTATAGACATCATCCATCTGATAGGACCCGCGTAAAATATAACAAGAAGCTAAACAGAATTGTACCATTTAGGAATTGCATATGTAGTCTCCGAAACTTTTTATTGTTGTGTTTATGTGTTATCTTCACTGGCTGGAGTATACATAGAAATGATAGAATTAGCTCACTAAATTGACTACGCTTCTTATATTGTGAAGTAGCAGTTAACCGATACAGCTTGACGTAATTTTCACTATGGTTCATCGGAAAACAACATCTGTGTGTTTCTAATCCATGGGTATGGTTGCGTACATCCGACCGCCCCATACCCTGCCATAGGCGCGAGCTTCTAAGCCAATGAGGTAATGTTGTTGTTGTTGTCAGGTTGACATTTTGCAGTGGGATACAACCGAAGAGGCATTGAGGAGAATGCGAGGGACAAAATAGCAAGTTATAGTGGTGCTCCTGTGTCCTCGCTGCTGGATCGCAGCAAATGCTTTATTGTTGTAGAAGCTACTGTCAAAGGTGTAGTTGCTGATTCCGTGGTTGATCTGAAAATGCCCAGAGGTAAAAATGAATGTACTTAATTGGTTCCTTTGGGTGTTCTGGTCTCATGTATTAACTGTTCGATGTATTTGCAGCTCGCTGTGTTTGTTGAGGTATTGACGGTGTCTGGTATTCCTGATAAGAGAGTGATTGGTTGGTGTTTCAGTTCTACCACGAACGCTCATCAGAACCCAGAAGGGAAAAAAAAAAAAGAAAAGAAAAGAACACGGTTGTGTTAAAGCGTTGGCTTCAGAAACTAAATCGAGGAGTTCAAGAAAAGATAAAAAATAAATAAATTCTTTTTGCTTTGGATTCTTATTGAACAGCATGAGTTACTAACTCTGAGAAGAGGATCCTGGCCATTCTGTTTCTGTTCGACATCCATTTATCGAAGCCTAGGTTTTCTTTAAGATGCTTGATGACCCTTTAATAGTTTCCCAGGTTTACGATCTGAACCATTTTGCTCTTGATGCTTACATTTCTGCTTGACATCCATTTATCAAAACATTGTAGATTGACTCCAACAAATGATTCTCCAAAGACGAAGTGAAGGTGGTGTTGTAGTGTTTTTCATTATCGGTCGTCGGGAAACAACCTCTATGGATATGGTTGCGTATATCCGACCCTTTCATACCCGTTATAGACGGGAGCTTCTAAGGCAATAGAGTAATGTTGTTGTTTATGGTAATTAAGGATAAAAAGTAGTTTCACAACTTATGACTCAGAGTTGGACTCAATTTTTCACACGAAGTTAACTTGTTTGGAAAAAAAAATCCATTTTTTTAATTACACCGATAATTTATAAGCATTTCCTACACAAATCAGGGTGGGGATGGAGGCACATCCCAACAACATTATCTCATTGTCTTAGAATTGTCCGACTATGTCAGGATATAAGGGGTTAGAGGTACGTATTCATACTCATACGTTAGAAGCACACAGATGTTGTTTTCCGATGACCTATAATGAACATCGCATCAAGCTGTGTCGATTAACTGCTATTTTCGACACAACTGATACTTCACAATATAAGAAACGCAACTAATCTAGTGAGTCATTTTGTTTTATTACATTATATTAAAGTCAAGAAAGAGTGTGTTTAACTCCATTAAAAATGAAAACATCAACAAAAAAATAAGTAGATAATTGCAGAGTGAGCAACCCAACCGAGTAAAATTTTACTAAGTACCGAGCAAGCAAATATATGCGAGTTTCAAATTTCAAGAACACTAAAGGATTAAATACAGCTACAACTTCACCCCCAAAAGAATAACTGGAGCTGCATTGCTTTCCACTAAACGGAAAAACTTTGCATCTTCCACTTTCATATAGCAATTGAAAGGTTTAGATTAAGGTGAGGCCGCTGCATGGAAGAAGCAGGAGGGTAGTCTGCAACATTAAGCTTCGAATATGGCGAAATCGCTTCACTGATCTCACTTGTTGAAGATGCATTGTTGCTCATATCTGCAGAAGGGCGCAAAGAGAGCGACAATGACAACCCCAAAACATCAGTTTGATCATCAGCTGCACAATACCTTTCACTTGTATTTTGCACTTTCAGTTCTTTGTGCATGGATTCACATGTTTCTTGGCTAAGAACCTGTGACAAGCAGAAAACATGATTAACTCTTTAGGGCATTGCAAAAAAAAAAATAAAAATGCACAGAATCATTAGTTAGTTGGAGTAGTGTTATCCGGGGCCAAAAAGTGTTGGTCTGCTAGTAAATCTCATCACCTACAAAGAGTATCTCATAGGTAAAGACATTTATCTTTTATTAGTTGACTCTGTTAGTCAGTGAACATGGCACAAAATATTGAGGCTGAAGAACCTAATTAGTTTACGCGTTGACACGAAATTTTCCTACGAATATTGAGCCCATCATATTCTCTATTACTGTCATCTACTCTATGTTCGTGAATATAAATGTGATTTTGTCAAGAGAACTCATGAAATGGCATGATGGATGAAGTAAATAGGAACTGTCAGTATATTATCATGTCTTACTTTGTTACTTCAGAATGGGGACATAGAAAAGGATTCACAAGTGATAATTGTGAGAATTCAACAAGAAAAAGGTTGAAATTATTAAAGTGTGATACTTTCCGGGGTCTGAAACTTTCATGCATGAAAAAGTCCAAATTCCTAGCCCGGAGACTCGTATTGTTGCATCTTTATGGAACTGCGTGGATGATGTAAATAAAGAACTAAGCTGCTTATTAAATTGGTAATGTGTTACCAAACAACTCACATAAGAATAACTTGCCTATAACTCTACACCTAATTAGATGAAATTCAGATCTTTTACATCTAGATAGCAGTATTGTTGTATGCATTATTAGTTGTTCTCAAAGGCAAGGGGGAAAAGAATTGGAGTGAGAGCAGAAATTACTGTTGGGTGAATGGTCCACCTGCTGCTTGCATGAATAGGCAGGCACTATAGTTTTAAAATTATTAAGACTCCATTGCTCTACCACAATAATGTTCACTTGTATTTCCAATCTATAGCAACGCTTTGTTCATGAATGGGATCTCCTGACCCACTATACGGGACGGTCACAAAAGACCGCGCAACACGTGGCAGTCCAGGGATGGTAAGGCTGGATGGAGGTCACCCTCATCCAGCCTCACCACACTCCTGCTGTCACGTGTCGGGCGGTCACAAGAGAGGTGATGGAAAAGGGAGTCACGGGATCCGGACCCCTTTGTTCATGTCGCTAATAGAGACAAAAAGGGGCTTTATTATCAAACCAAAGTACATCAAATTAGTCTCGGACCATCTCAAATTCCACTCCCTCCACCCTTTGTCAAAGAAGAAAAACCAGTCTTAAAGCCTCCTGGTCAGGGTATTATGACATTTTGTAACTAGAAAAACAGTGTTAAAACATGCGAAATAGTCCTCTCCACCACCAGATGGTTGTTAAGTCGGTTTCAAGTGTGTAACTGACACTACTATTTAGGTGAGTGTTGAATTTTGAAACCGCAACCTATAGTTTTCCTCAGTTTTCGACGTCTGTTGATTTGCACTATAATGTTTTTCTGTTGTTAAATTTAATTTGTGAATCTTCTCATTCTTCTACAGGAATTTAAGACGATGGAAAGGGGGCGTTATCTGGCGACGACTTTTTTAATTCTTAAATAGTTACATACATAACTTAATCAAATAAAACACTGAAATAGCGAAAACGATAATATAAATGAAGCCAATACCATTATGAAAAACCAAAATACTACTAGTCAAAAGCATTTATTCAATAGGAAAAGCCACTGGACCGCAAAGAATAAATAGCATGTGAGCAAAGGTTGAAAATGTCCCATCCATTTTTCAACCGGCACGCTCCCTTTATTAGGCACGAGCTAATATCAAGGACGTTTAAGTTCAATCTTTCTGTGACTATTGGCAAAAAAAGGGCAGATCATTTTCAATATTCTCACCAAACACACCACCTTTTTTATGTCATATCATTGCATGCAATTTATACGAATCTCAATGCAACACAACACTTCTTTAGTTAAAAAAGAATTGCAAATATATATAACGTGCTCTAACTAGAAAGTTGTCCATTTATCAAGACACAACGTAACCAAACATGTAACGGAAGCGACACGTCCAATTTTTCAATCATTTATTCAAACTACTATTGATGCCAAAGAAAAAGACAATCTAATTTTTGTATTCACCACAATAAAACTTGTCATGTTTTCTCATGATTGATACGATTAAAATTTCTCTTTATATAAGTATTTCTTGCACTAAGTAGAAGCATAAAATGGATATATACACGTATCTGATTACATTTTACAAAGGGGTTGCAGCATCAGACACCTTTTTTATATTTGCTTTCTTACCGAATCCTTTTTCATGTTTGTTTGTCTTAATTTTTTCTAGGTAAGCAAAGAAAAAAAATGAGGTTCTAGAAAAAGAGGGTTTAGACTTTGGACAATGTACCTTAGGAAAATGAGAATCATTGGCACGGGTTTTGAGGCCATGAAGTAAACCTTGTGGCAAAGAGTTATTAACAGTTGTTTCCTTAGCCTGCTGCTTTCTGAAACACCTATTTTCCTTCTCCTTTTTCAACTCACAATTCTCACTTGTAGTCTGCTCACAGCCATCATCACTGTTCTGTTTTATCACCGGCCTAAATATTCTTTGGTTGCATAGCAGCTCTTCCGAGTCAAAACCCACCTTCTCGATTCGACCTCTGTCAAAAAGATTTGAAACAAAACCATGTCAATAACATTGATTGGACAAACCCACCAAGTCTAGTAGCATGGCATCATGTCACGTAGCGAGTACGTCACATGAGAAAATGTCAATATGATTTTGATATTTAGTTTGTAAAAGATTCGTCCTCATGTCATAACCCAACTAGTTCCGGACAGAAGTTCTCGAAAGGAAAGTCAAGGCTTCAATTCTTGCCAAAGGCAAGAGAACCTCTTTCCATCAAGTGCATAGTGTGGAAGGTTCTAGACCAAGCTACTGATACCGGACCGTTGGTTACCTGATTTACATCCCTACACTACTTTTGAGACTGGATGTCTCAGAGACCTTACTGGTTGGGCTTCAACCTTTTTTTATGTAAAACGATTTAAGATAAATATGGTATTGGGTAGAGTGACATCTAGATAGAGCAGGTTCTGCGTAGATCTTATAAAATTTTCTTTTATTCACTAGATTCAATAGGAAACCTACCAGATTTGACCACAACAAAGGCGTATCGCTGGAAATACTCAGCTCGTGACATAAGACGATGGAGAAAAAATACGAATGTTAATATAGTGTGTAAGTGGCGTAGAAATCCTCGAAAACTAAAGCAAGATCAAAAGTTGACAGTACATTAATACATATTGAATATGAAATAAAAATACTAAAAAGTTATGTGTTTTAGACTGAGATGACCGGAATCTCGAAGATTTGAAAAGAGAAACAGAAGCAAAAGAAAAAGATGTAGCCTAAAATAACCTTTTTGTAGGCAGAGGGCTATAAATGAAGTGAGCATCTGAAGTCTCGGCGTGATCTAAAGAAGAAAGGCATCCAATGATTTTTCCTTGTTCAAGGCTACTACCTCCATGACATTCTTCAATGGGGTGCTTCATTTTATGTGTGCTGCTTCTTTTTAAAGAATGTCCTGAAAATAAAAGGGCAAAACAAAAGTTGCATTAAATGGGATAAGAAAAAAATTCACTACCATCTGGTTGGATAACAAATATTAAAATAGTATTAGTAGTCGGATTCCATAACTATAAACTTTTTGCTGCAAAAGAACTTTTTTGGGAAAGAAATAATAAATGGAAATATAACTACTTAGTTTGGAAACTGAGAGGGAGAGGCTGCTTAAACTCTTCTTATCAAAAATAGAAGTTTGGTCCACTCAAATATATAGAAGTTTGGGAGAGAAAATTTGCAATACTTTAAAAGGCCTATAGAAGGAAAAATATCCTACCTTTCGTGCTCACATCATCCTTCATGCTTCTGTACATCTGTAGAACAAAGACAGCGAAAATTTCAAGGTCACAAAAAATGGTTACATTCATGAGACTATTGAATAATATGAAATAACTAATCATATATACACCAAGGAAGAATCACATGCAAATTTTAAAAATAAAGAGAAACCTGGAGATGGCTTTTGACATGGGAAATGGTGAGTCCTCTAACATCCATCATCTGCAAAACAAGCTTTGGAGTTGCCTCTGCACATTTTCAATCACAACTCATCAAAAACCTCACAAATTAAAAGGAAAACAAACAACATAGAAGGAATAAATAAGCATAGAAACAGAGGGGGGGGGGGGTGGAAGGGATGTTATTACTATCTTGACCACCAAGTCTTTGAATGGCATGAACAAAGCATTGATGAAGATCAGGAGTCCATCTCAGTCTTGGAACTTTGGATCTAATATACTGTCTCACACCTCCATTCCTTCCACAACTCCCCATCTTCTTCTCAACACACACCTTCAAAAATCTTTACATATACTTCACATATAAGTTCTAAGGTGAAGGAGTTGGAGTAGGAATATTAGAGAAAGATGAAGAAAGTAGGAGGAATTGAATGATGATGAAGGAGAAAGAAGGAAATCAGAATCACGAGTTTTTGTAAATCTCCTGCACGAAATCATTACCAATACAAAAACCAACACCTCCTGTTCGTACTGCTCCTGCTGCTGCTGCTTTGACTCTCTAATTTTTCTTTATTCTTTAACCTTCTCTCTCTTACTCTCAAAGGGCTTTTCTTTCTCCAGAATCGTATCAAATGCGCCAAAAGTTATCATCATTTTTTCTACTTATATTTTCCACTTCTTTTCTAAAATTTACTATTTATCGTGGACTAATGATTTATAGCATTATTCTGTAAATACTATTTTAAGACAGTAGTGATATGACTAATAAGAAAACAAAAGAAGATATTTAAAAAAAAATTGTTTCTACATTTTTTCTTCTATTTTGATTAGTCCACATCAGAAAAATTGTCAAATTCATGTTTTCAAATCTACTCAAAAAACTAAAAACTAAAAACAAAAAAGTAATGTTGTCATATGGACGCAATCTTACTCAGAAAAATCGAAATCTCTCGTCTTGGACTTCTACTATCTCAGCCTTATTGAGCATTTTGAAGGATGTAAATTATGTGTCTAGCAGCTTTTTAGGTTGATAAGCACTCACGCAGTAACCTATACAAGTTGTCTCTTACAAACTTGCAGAAATGGAACAATCACACTCTGGGTGGTTCTGGATTCGAACTCTTGTCTTTTTGGTGATAATTCTCAACTCGAATACCAACTGGACTACGTTCCGAGCGCCAAATGAAAAATCACTCTTGTTCGAAGGTTTTAGATTGGCCGAAATACCCTGAAAAATACATATCATAGTAAATGTCACATTGACATGGGTGACTGTGAACATATTTTCGTCAGATGTATAACTATTACTATCATAGTGACTATTACTATCACCTACAATACCCTGAAAAATACATATCCTCTTTATAATACCCTGAAAAATACATATCCTCTTTATAATATCATTTCCTTCATTATAATGTTTTATTTTATTTGATGATGACCAACTATGTTAACATTGACCTAGTAAGTCTCTTTAGCTTTTCATTATCTGAGACTACTACTATTATATTATATTACTAGTTGGTTCAAAATCAAGATAACATTATTCTATAGTTCAAAATCAGGATAAAAGCACTCTATAGATAACGATAATGACTACCTTGTGCATTAATTTAAACAAAATTGTTTTATCTTTATAGTTAATTGGTGATTAGTTCCTTGAGGATTTGTCCTCATAAAGAAGGAAGTTAATACTACTATCTTGGGAGCCAAACTTTTTATTCAACGTCTGTGGAATTACTGGGAAAGGATTTTGATAGATATGACATTATAAACTAAAAAATAGTTTGTTTTGATTTCTTCAAATGAAATTTCATAAAAGAGGCGTGCACCGAACGTAGAGGGCGGAGTTTTGAAACATTTGGTAAGGTTGATGTTTTGTGACCGTGCAAACAGCCTTTTGCATAAGGGCAAGACTGCATATATTAGATTGAGAAGCGATCCGGACCTTTTCCGGACCATGTACAAACAAAGAAACTGGGAACACCCCCTCATACAATTCAATAAAAAAGAAACACCAATGATACGTAACAAAAGGGTCGAGCAAGAGAATTAAGCTGCCGTGAAAGACATAAACAAGTTTCCATGTTAATCATTACACGTAAAAGATTATGAAACCATCAAATATTTTCTTACAACTTCGAAACTTTGTGATTCTATTGAATCAGAATCATATGTGCAACACTTTGTTTGCAAAGTGCCGCCACGTCAGTAGGGAAAAAAACTAGAAGCATAAAAAATAGAGACAAATAGTTAAATTACGAACGAAAAAGAGATTGAATTCTTTTTTTTTTTTTGTGATAATACAGAGATTGAATTCAATAGCTTCATAGTAACAATGAATAAAAATAATCCTAATTCTGCACAAAAGATAGCTGCGAAGGAAGAGGGGAAAAGTGCGATAAATTGTTTCCACGACCGTTGAATTATCAAAGATGCAAAAAAAAGGGAAAAAAAAATAAGAGAAATGGAGTGTCGTTTAAGGCAAGTTTAGACGCCCCCTACACATAAACAGTTGCTAATAAGTATACAAAGTATAAATGTTAATGTAACAAAAATAAAAAAAAAAATAGAAGTAGCATATTCTTAATATAAGATGATTTTCGGAGTCCGTCTTTATTATTATGTTTTATATTATTCAATAAATAAACAACTTATCAATTAATCATCATAAAATTTATCTTATTTTACATGGTGCAACTATGATGCATTTTGGTTGCGGAAAATTCATTTTGCACAAAATCTAGATAAACATGCATGGAAATTAGAAAGCAGTATTGTTTGACGAACAAGTTTATTCTTTAGGTTGCCCGTCATCATCAGATTTATTAGGTATGCACACGTTTTATTCGGCTTATTTATGTTTTGAGCGCATTTCGAAACAAAGAAAACATTAATTTGAGAGAATGAATGATGTGCAACTCAAAAAGAAACATGGTATTGAAAATATTTTTTTCCATTATCTTTTTTACTTCTTATTGATATACCTCATTCATGTTATAAATTTATGATTCTAAGTTAATGTTATATAGCAATACTCTATGTTTTATCACTTACGACGTGATGTCTTTCACACAGACATATATAGATAAACAGAGGGGAGAGGGTGTGACGATCCAAAATATTATTTTTAAAAAGAGGGCAAAATGGTCATTTACTAACTACACATAATTCAGTGATTAATAGTTTAGTATTAAGGAAAGGAGATGTAATGACTATGTTACTAGAAACTAAGCATCAGTTTGTGAAGAATCAAAATACTTAAAATAAAAATAAATAAATATTAAAGGAATCTTGTTAGGAATCCGGGCGTGATCAGAACCACTCATGAATCTTAGGCGACATAAGAATGAGAATGGGTATAGATGATTAAGTGTTACATAGTTTCATGAAATATACGTATGTACTTATGCATAGCTAAAGTTACATTCAGGTTATTGAATTAGGATTGTAGAATTTGAATATGGAAAATAACGTTTATGTTTTGGCAAGTTTTTAGATAAAAAGACGCACGCATAAAAGTCAACCACGTGAACAGAGGACGGTCTGCATACACTTTCATTAGCTGTAGGGATAAGAATTATTGGCACATGCATATGTCAAAAGTTGATTCCAATTACACGTACAATATAAGTGTTTTAGTTAGAACGAAAACTTAGTTTGTGGAGGACACCTTGTGTTGGTTACTGCGTAAGTCCTCGTTTAATCTATGAAGCTGCTAGGCTCCTGATTTACCTCATACAAAATGTTCCTTGAGACTGAGACAGTGAAGAACTTCGGTGCCAAAATATGGTCTTTTGCACTAAGAATTATTGGCGTCTGAACCACAGTTTTCACACGACAGAATTTTTCAACTTTTCTTTTATATATGTATAATAAATATTCAACTTTGGGAATTATCTTGTACGAAAATGATAAGCAAGCAAGTCCTTTTCGTTGTATTAGTTCAATGGAATCATGACAACAAACTAGATAAAAGGTTTAATTGTCATTATTATGTTATTTATATGTTAACTTCGTTCGCTAGTCAAATATGACAGTAACCTTATATCAAAAAATTATGTCAACATTCTCTTTGCTGACCATCTCTCTCGAGTGCAATTGTTTATAAGAAAATTTTCTACATCTATCTCTATCCTATATTTTGATTCATCTAAACAGATTATGCCATTAAAATTTTTGTATAAGGCAAAGATCTTCTAAGTTATTGGTCTTTTATATTCTAATCAACTTAATCTAATCATGTTGCATATATAAATTTGGAGGGAATAAAAGATGTGTAACACGCTTCTAACTAAATTGGTATGGACATGTAATGCCTTAAGATATATAGGAGATTTATATATTAGTCTGATAAAACTTTAACAGTCATCACACAATATCACTTGATGGATCAGAATAATAGATTAAAAAAAGGGTTAGGAGTTCATTGCCAATTGTTTAATATAATATTTTAACGGATGACAACTGACTTGTTAGGTCCCTTAGAACACACTAGAAGGGGGGGTTGAATAGTGTGTTCACCAAGTATGGATATTTTGTGGCTATTTTTCGTTTTTGAGTGCAACCAATACTTGGATGTGTTCTTTAGAAAGATAAAACTTGAAAGACAAGAAAGAACACGAGTATGTATAGAGGTTCAAGTCAAGAGACTCTACTCCTCTACCTTCTTGATGTTTCACAAGAAGGATTTTGAAATGGGGATTGTTATTTCTTTTGGGGGAAACAACAACCAAAACAAAATCAAAAGAATACAAACTAGGCACCTTGCCTAGACCACAACCAAGAGTTCTAACACTTTGAAGTTTTGCCTCCAAAGATCTTCTTTGCCCTCAAAGAAATCTTGTAGGGAGAATAGTGCACCACACACTATCAACAAACCCTTCAAAGTTTAGAAAACTTAAACAAAGAGCACCCTTGCTCCTTGACCAACAATCTACCAAATCTCTCACAGAGAATCTCACCAAGAAGAAGACTCTTCTTCTTACAATAATCACTCTCAACAATAAAGTAAAAGTATACAAAGATTTACAACTATTTTGAGAGCTTGAGCTTGAGAGCACTTGAGAGCTTGTGAAGTAGAAAGTTGAAGAAGAAGAATGAACCAAACCCTTCTTTTATCAACCTTCAAGAAAACTTCCCGTTTGAAACCATCTGCCCAGCCAATAATGGGATTTGGAAGCTTGTGAAGGACTGCAGCAGTCTTTAAAAACAATTCTTGGCATGTAGCAACCATTTAGAAGAAGATTCAAAACCTTGGCCAAGAATGGAAACCTGCAAACCTTGAGTGAGAGAGAAAGCCTGCTGAAACAACACTAAAAAAAGAGGGTACAAAGAGTCAACAGGTTAGAAAATGAAGCAGAAAGATATTTGTACCGTTGAACACATGAAGCGCTTAATCTGTCCAAAGAATAATCGTTCAAAGTGGGATGAAGCGCTTAATGTGAAAGAGAACATGCGTTCGAAGTCACATTAAGCGCCTAATGTTGGCAACTGAGTGCGTTCGAAGTGACATGAAGCGCCTCATGTAGCACTTCATGCTTGTTCGAACTAAAACTGACATTTTCTCAGAACAAGGCCTTGGGAAAGCGTGCTTATTCAGAGAAAAGTACTTTTGACTTGGTGAGACACTTGAAGCGCTTAAAGTAGCGTTCGAAGTGTACGTATATTTTATCAGGACACATGAAGCGCTTGATGTAAGCGTTCGAAGTGTCCTGACTTTCAATACAACACATGAAGCGCCTGATCAAGGCGTTCGAAGTGTTCTGATCATCACCAAGACACATGAAGCGCCTGAAGTGAGCGTTCGAAGTGCACTGACTTCAAACCATCAACTTGAAGCGCTTAAACAGTATTTTCAAGTGCCAACCTTGTGCAAATCATCAAAACTAAATCACATTCTAACATTCTCCCTCTTTTTGATGATTTCACAACATGCAATCATTTTAATTTACTCCCCCTTAGCATATGCTCCCCCTCACAAAGTGCATTTAAATTTTTCAAGAGAAGTACCATATAGTCCCAAAAAAAACTTTACTTAATAGAACACTGTTCATTACATCTATCCATAGCAGTAGGAAAATCCAAATAACATTCAGGGACGGAAAAGTTTCTAGGCAATGCAAAAACAAATTTGAAAAAGTCAGAAGGAACCAAAAATCAGAAACCAACTACACTCCACCACCAGATCCAGCACCACTTCCACCAGGATGCTGCAAATCACCAAAATTGAAGGGACTTGAAGCATACCCCGCAAAACCACTCATTTGTTGGCCACTTCCACCAGCACCACTTCCACCAGCACCACCAGCACTAGTTCTTGTATCTCCAGCAGCAGCAGTGTTAGCAGCAGAGTCTCCCCCTAAATCATCAAAATCAGAGGGAAAGGATGCCCACGGCATTTGTTGGAGAATAACGTCCTTAAGGACGCCAAAACGATACTCATGACGCGCATTGCTAAGCTGAAGGTGCTGAACAGACTGTTCCAGAGATTGAATTTGAGTACGCAGCTGGTCAATGGTACTTGATTCAACATTTGCTTGAGGCTCAGCTTCTGCCTCATCATCAAGACCGGGAATGTTTGTGGCTTTACGTTTTTGAGAGTCGATGGCTTGGACAATGTTGTAGTTACTGTAATAGTCCGTGTTTGCCACCGAGGTGAGCTCATTATCAGGAATGACAACACCTTTGGACTTGAGAAGGATGGTGATGAGATTGGCAAAGGGTAAGGCCTTGGAAGCTTTCCGAAGAGCAGAAAACATGACCTCAACCATAATCCAGGCAAAATTTAGTTGGGTTTGATGTTTGATGCGGTAAGTGACGTAGAAATCCATGTTGCTTGGATTTCTTGTCGACTTACCATTCACACAGTAAGTGACAATGGCTAACAAGATGCGATCAATGAGAGCCATGTTTTGGGTCTTTCGGGAAGGAAAGAATCCCAGATCGAATTTCACATCTTGTTCAGGAATTCCGTATTTACTGCTCCAGTCAAATACGGAAAAGTCACTTAGGCCTTCGTTGCGGATGCGGAGAATTTCACAGATTTCGGGAATAGAAAAACTGAGGGACGTACCATCAACAACAGTGTTGAGCAAGAAGGATTGAGATTCAGATTGTGGGGTAATCCACAGATTGGCATAAAACATCCGGGTGTGCTCCCGGGAGAAACTGCGCATGTCAAGCCTGGACCAGAGGGAGGTCCAGCCTTGGAATTCGAGCAGAGACACGATCTGATCCATGTGAGTCTCGGACAGGTCACTGAGACTCAGAAGTTTGAGAGGAACAACAGGGCGATTGTTCGTGTGCCATTCTTCAACGAGCATGTTAGAGTACAGAGATAAGTGTACTCCTTTGTCTACAGGGCGAGGAGACTTTTTGATATCATTGTCGAATTTTCTCAACCAAGGAAAGTTTTCCTTGGTTAGCCCTTCACGGATGGTTTTGAGTTCATCGGGTTCCGCAGTCCCGAGCCCAGCAGTTTTCTTTGTCCTGTGAGTGCGTGGGCGTTTTGACGGTCCTGCAGAGGCCATTTTTGAGGGATGAGTGAACAGGTTTTGGGATTTTGAAAGGAGATGAAGGCTTGAGTGAATGGAGATGAAGGTTTTGAGAGAGAGTTTATAGTAGAAGATGAGGAAGATGAAGAGGTAGTGGGAGTAATTGATAGTAGAGAGTGGGAGAGGTGGGGGAGAGAAAGGAGGAAGATGAAATGAATTTGGGAAAATGGAGAAGAGATAGTGGAGATCGTGGGAAAGAGGGAGAGAGAAAAACTGGCGCAGGAGTTGATGGTCATTGAATGGCGCGAAAACTGAAGAGACGGCGGAAATGACAGTGAAGAATTAGGGTTGAAGCGCCTCAAGTGACTTCGAACGACTTCATACAAACAGATGAAGCGCTTAAAGTCACATCGAACGAATGAGGAAACTCAGATGAAGCGCTTAAAGTCACATCGAACGAGTGAACAAACTTGGATAAAGCGCTTGATGTCACTTTGAACGAGTGACATCCTTAACATCAAGCGCTTGAAGTGATATCGAACGCCTTAACAATCTAAGATGAAGCGCTTCATGTCTACTGATATTGAAAATTTTTGAAATTTTCATGCTCAAAACTCAAGATGGTTTTGTCAACCCATATTGAGCAACCCCAACCTACTTCTTATAGATAAGAATACATCACTAGGCAAGGGTTTCGTGAAAATGTCCGCAAGTTGGTCATGTGTAGGAACAAATTCTACACTTACCAAGTTCTTTTGTACACAGTCACGGATGAAATGATACCTCACTTCAATGTGCTTGGTCCGACTATGTTGGACGGGATTTTGTGCAATATTTATGGCGGACGTGTTATCACACAAAATTGGCACCTTTGAGAAGTGAATGTTATAATCATTTAACGTGTTAGTCATCCATAACAATTGTGCACAACACGAGGCGGCCGACACATATTCGGATTCCGCCGTAGAGAGAGACACACTGTTTTGTTTCTTGGAGTACCAAGAAACGAGACAATCTCCAAGAAACTGACAAGTTCCGGAGGTGCTCTTTCTATCAACTAGACTCCCCGCATAATCGGAGTCACAATAACCTCTTAAATCAAAACATGCATTCTTAGGATAAAATAAACCAAATTTCAAAGTACTTCTAAGGTATCTAAGGATGCGTTTTACCGCAATAAAATGCATCTCCCTAGGATCACTTTGAAATCTAGCACATAAACATACCGCATGTAAAATATCGGGTCTACTAGCCGTTAAGTAAAGTAGACTACCTATAATGCCACGATACAAGGTTACCTCGACATGCTTTCCTTTTTCATCCTTGTCAAGCTTTGTACTTGTGCTCATTGGAGTGTTCACCTCTCTTCCTTCACCAAAATTGTACTTTTTGAGCAAGTCTCTTGTGTATTTGGCTTGGGAAATGTACACACCATCTTTGGTTTGCTTGATTTGTAATCCAAGGAAATAATTCAGCTCGCCCATCATGCTCATCTCGAACTCACCTTGCATAAGACTAGCAAATTGCTCACAAAGACAATTGTTAGTAGCACCAAAAATAATATCATCAACATATACTTGAACAATCAAATGATTCCTACCTTGTTCTTTTATGAACAAAGTAGTGTCAACTTTACCTCTTGAAAAACCATTATTAAGAAGAAAAGTACTTAACCTCTCGTACCAAGCTCTTGGAGCTTGTTTGAGGCCGTAAAGAGCCTTTTTAAGTTTGAAGACATGATGTGGTGAATCATGACATTCAAACCCGGGAGGTTGTGCAACATACACTTCCTCTTGAATAACACCATTCAAGAACGCGGATTTAACATCCATTTGGTAAAGTGTAAAATCTCTATAACAAGCATATGCTAATAACATTCTAATAGCTTCAAGTCGTGCTACGGGTGCAAATGTCTCATCAAAATCAATACCTTCTTCTTGACGGTATCCTTGAGCAACTAACCTAGCCTTGTTTCTAGTGACATTACCTTGATCATCCATCTTGTTACGAAAAACCCATTTCGTACCAATAATAGGATGATCGTGTGGTTTGGGAACTAACTCCCAAACATCACTTCTTTCAAATTGGTTTAATTCTTCTTGCATAGCCAAGATCCAATTTTCATCAAGAAGTGCGTCTTTAATATTTTTAGGCTCTATAAGAGAGACAAATGCATTCTCTCTATATTGCCTTCGTGTGGTGATACCTCTATTTGGATCACCTATGACTAACTCTTGAGGGTGAGAACTTTTGTGCTTAAATGATCTAGGAAGATTGGATACATCACCTCCAACTTCCTCTTGATCATGTTCCGGAAGAGATGAACCTTCATTATCATCATGAACCTCATGTTCCGGAATTTTTGATGCATTTTCTACATTTTGTGAATCAACATGAGTAGAGGAGACACTTCTACGTGGCTCACTAAGTTCATTTACACAAGGTGGAGGAGTGCCATCGAGAGGTTCAACTCTCAAGTCAACGAAGATGTTTCCATTTGGAGGATCATCAACGATTTCTCGTTGAGGAACAACCATAGGAACATCCTCAAAAATTTCTTCTTGAGGAGTCACATCTTCATCCTCTACACAATCCTCATTAAGTTTAGGTTCATCACTAAGTGACTCATTAAACTTAACATGGATTGATTCTTCCACCTTTTGACTCCTTTTGTTGAAAACACGAAATGCTTTGCTATTTGAGGCATAACCTAAAAAGATACCTTCATCCGCTTTGAGGTCAAGTTTGTCCAAAGTATCTTTGGTATTAAGTATAAAACACTTGCAACCAAAGACTTTGAAATACCCAATGTTGGGAACTTTTCCATTCCAAAGCTCATAAGGTGTCACATTTAGGTATGGTCTCAAATAGACACGATTGATCACATGGCAAGCGGCATTAACCGCTTCGGCCCAAAAATACTTGGGCAATCCGAACTCGTTTAACATTGCTCTACACATTTCTTGTAGAGTTCTATTTTTCCGTTCGGCCACACCATTTTGTTGAGGAGTTCTAGGTGCCGAAAGGTCATGAGAGTATCCTTTGGACACACAAAACCTTTCGAAATCACCATCGAACTCACCACCACGATCACTACGGATGGTTTTGATGGTGTCACCCACATGATTTTCTAATCGTTTACTTAGACTTATAAACTCACAACATGCATCACTTTTCTTAGCAAGAAACATCACCCACGTATAACGAGTATAGTCATCTACAACCACGAAGGTGTAATGTTTGCCACCCAAGCTTCTTGTTCCAACATCCCCATACAAATCCATGTGAAGCAATTGTAGGGGCTTGGAGGTGGAAATATTTGTCTTGGGTTTGAAACTTGTTTTCACAAGTTTCGCCTTTTGACAAGTGTCACATAAGTCATTGTTTTCAAAACTCATTTTTGGAAGGCCTCGGACTTTATCATTTTCGCAAATAAATTTAAATGTTTTGAAACATACATGTCCGAGACGTCTATGCCATAGTTGCGTCAAATCATTCTTAGCAACTAGACACGATACATTTTGAGAAACCAAATCATTGATGCTAACTTTGTAAATATTTTTGAAACGCAAAGCCTCAAATAAAATCTTTTCTTCCTTTTTCACGACACACTTTGTTTTCAAAAACGTTACCTCATAATTAGCATCACAAAGTTGACTGACACTTATCAAGTTAAACTTAAGACCTACAACATATAAGACATCACTTAGAGAGAAGGAATCGTTACCCACAATACCATGTCCTTTGATTTGGCCTTTGCTACCGCCAAAGTGGACAACTCCTCCGTCTTGCATAGTGAGTCTATGGAAGAGACGTTTGTCTCCCGTCATATGGTTGGAACACCCACTGTCCACGACCCATTTGACCTTCTTGTCTTCGCTTTCTCCATTGAGTGCTAGGGCCTACAAAAGAACCATATGAAGTTGGTACCCTTTTTGTTTTGGGTCCTTGAAGGTTAGTTACCTTCATCTTGCCTTTCGGCACCCACACAAGATTCTTATTATTCTTAGCTCTACATACTCTCTCTACATGACCTTTCCTATTGCAATAAAAACATGTAGGAGTATGCTTGTGTGTTGGTGCATGCTTGTGCGAATGTTTGTGCATTGGCACATGTCGTGTTTCCTTCTTAGGAACCACCTTCTTTGGAATAGTAGAAGGTTTTTGTTTCACAACATGGACCAAAGGTTGTGATACCTTTGGTGCATTAGCCTTTGGTTTAGGCATGTGCCTTTGCTTTTTCAAGGAGGTTTTAGACTCCTTGATCACTTGTGTTTGTTCCATTTTGTTTCCCTTCTTAGATGCATACATGACACTAGGTTTGACTTTCATGCTTGGCCTAGATGCATCTTTATTCTCTATCTCTTTAGCACCTACCCTTGAAACATTTTTCTTATCCTCAAGGGCTTGAGCACATGATTTCATCAAATCATGTTTCTCTTCAAGTGCAATCACATGCATTGTTAAAAATATGTCATGCTCAAGTTGCAATGCAATGTGATTTTCTAACGTGTCATTGTACTCATTTATGCATGCTCTAAACTCTTTCTTGACACGTTGATATTTTAAATCAAGGAGATCATTTTCTTGTATTAAATCATCTCGTTCATCAATAAATTTATAATGAGATGAAATGTTGCATACCTCCTTGTCATCGTCGATGGCCATTAGTGCAAAGAACTCCTTGTCGAGATCATCTTCCACCACCCCCGTGAGTGCAAGATCATCCCTATCGCCATTGTCGCTTTCGGATCCGGAAAGAAAACTCTCCCAATGGGCTACCTCTGCTTGCAAGGCCTTCTTCCTTTGGTAGATGGCCTTCTTGTCTTTGAGTTGCGGCTCTTTCACCCGACAATCCTTCATGAAATGACCAAGCTTCCCACATTTGTAGCATTTATTCTCTTGGTCCTTCACCTTGTCCTTGGGGTATCTTTCCTTGACGAATCTCCTTGCTTCGTCACCATTTTTTCTTGCAATACGTCGGAATCTTTTGACAAGAAGTCCGACTTCATCATCCGAGTCCTCCGACTCTACGACCAACGCCTTTGAGGATTGGCGAATAGGATCATTCTTTTCTTGTGCATCTAAATGAATCTCATAAGTGATGAGATTCCCGTATAACTCGTCCAAGGTGATTGTTTCAAGATCCTTGGACTCCTCGATGGCCGTCACTTTTGCATTCCATTCTCTTCCTAAACTGTTTAGGAAGCAATGGTTTAAATCTTCTTGTTCTATCTTCTTGCCAACTGCTTTGAGAAGGTTGACAAGTTTGGTGAATCTTTGGATGGACTCTTCAATCTTTTCACCTTTGGGGACAGTGAAGTTGTAAAATTGTTTTATCAACTGTCTCCTTTTGGCCTTTCTTACTTGAGAAGTTCCTTCGTGGATCATCTCAAGCTTTGTCCAAGCTTCATGTGCGGATTGGACACCTTGAATCTGAGCTCTCTCATTTGTGGAAAGAGAGCTATTTAAAATAGCAAGAGCCTTGCTATTTATGGCCAACTGGAACTCCTCCTCCGGGGAAGGATCATCAATATCAATGGGAATCAAAGATCCTTTTGAGACCTCAACCCATATTCTGTGAGAACAAGAACGCAAGTATGTTTCCATGTTTGACTTCCACAGTGGGTAGTTCAAAGGGTCAAACATGGGAACTTTAACATGAACATTTGAGATAGAAGGGAATAGGGTTTCCTGCCTCCTTCTTCTGGAAATATCAGCAGCAGGAGAACTCACATCCTCATCAACAGAGGCCTGCCTCCTTCTTCTGGAGGTTTCAGCAGTAGGAGAACCCAAATCATCAAAAACAAAGGGATCCATACTAGAAATGATCAAATCTTGTATTTGGACTCAAATAAGCAAGATGAGGCTCTGATACCAATTGTTAGGTCCCTTAGAACACACTAGAAGGGGGGGTTGAATAGTGTGTTCACCAAGTATGGATATTTTGTGGCTATTTTTCGTTTTTGAGTGCAACCAATACTTGGATGTGTTCTTTAGAAAGATAAAACTTGAAAGACAAGAAAGAACACGAGTATGTATAGAGGTTCAAGTCAAGAGACTCTACTCCTCTACCTTCTTGATGTTTCACAAGAAGGATTTTGAAATGGGGATTGTTATTTCTTTTGGGGGAAACAACAACCAAAACAAAATCAAAAGAATACAAACTAGGCACCTTGCCTAGACCACAACCAAGAGTTCTAACACTTTGAAGTTTTGCCTCCAAAGATCTTCTTTGCCCTCAAAGAAATCTTGTAGGGAGAATAGTGCACCACACACTATCAACAAACCCTTCAAAGTTTAGAAAACTTAAACAAAGAGCACCCTTGCTCCTTGACCAACAATCTACCAAATCTCTCACAGAGAATCTCACCAAGAAGAAGACTCTTCTTCTTACAATAATCACTCTCAACAATAAAGTAAAAGTATACAAAGATTTACAACTATTTTGAGAGCTTGAGCTTGAGAGCACTTGAGAGCTTGTGAAGTAGAAAGTTGAAGAAGAAGAATGAACCAAACCCTTCTTTTATCAACCTTCAAGAAAACTTCCCGTTTGAAACCATCTGCCCAGCCAATAATGGGATTTGGCAGCTTGTGAAGGACTGCAGCAGTCTTTAAAAACAATTCTTGGCATGTAGCAACCATTTAGAAGAAGATTCAAAACCTTGGCCAAGAATGGAAACCTGCAAACCTTGAGTGAGAGAGAAAGCCTGCTGAAACAACACTAAAAAAAGAGGGTACAAAGAGTCAACAGGTTAGAAAATGAAGCAGAAAGATATTTGTACCGTTGAACACATGAAGCGCTTAATCTGTCCAAAGAATAATCGTTCAAAGTGGGATGAAGCGCTTAATGTGAAAGAGAACATGCGTTCGAAGTCACATTAAGCGCCTAATGTTGGCAACTGAGTGCGTTCGAAGTGACATGAAGCGCCTCATGTAGCACTTCATGCTTGTTCGAACTAAAACTGACATTTTCTCAGAACAAGGCCTTGGGAAAGCGTGCTTATTCAGAGAAAAGTACTTTTGACTTGGTGAGACACTTGAAGCGCTTAAAGTAGCGTTCGAAGTGTACGTATATTTTATCAGGACACATGAAGCGCTTGATGTAAGCGTTCGAAGTGTCCTGACTTTCAATACAACACATGAAGCGCCTGATCAAGGCGTTCGAAGTGTTCTGATCATCACCAAGACACATGAAGCGCCTGAAGTGAGCGTTCGAAGTGCACTGACTTCAAACCATCAACTTGAAGCGCTTAAACAGTATTTTCAAGTGCCAACCTTGTGCAAATCATCAAAACTAAATCACATTCTAACATGACTTATCTACCAACGTATCTTTTGGGAAATGTAAACTAATTACTCAATAATATCTACCATCAAATAAAAAGATATACTAAGCTTCCGTATTTGTACAAGGTCCGGACAAAAGCGGATCGCTTTACGATCTGATGTACGCAGCTTACCCTGAACTCTGTAGAAGAGACTGTTCCTGCAGTTCGAACCCATAAATTCAAAATCACAAAGCAACAATATCACCCGTTGTCACAAGGTTCGCATTCATATCTACGTATCAAATGAGATGATCAATGTACCTGGGGCACGGCATGTAATCACTTTCTGTGGAAATGTCTTCTGTCTGAACATTCTTTCTTCTTTGAATGGTCTCTATTTGGGATGTCAACCTTGACTTGATAATTGCATTAAGATATTTCTGAGCTTTGTTAAGTGAAAATTATTGAACCGAATCAACTTATTAACTGCCAGTATAAGTTAATGTTGTATATATATCTGGCCTTTCAGTTAATATATTATATACATAACTATGACGCATCAAGATATTAGAATAGAAGAAACTGATTAAATTTTTCAAATTGAGTAATTATTTAGTATTCCAAAGTTTAAAAGTGCATATAAGTTGTAAACACAATAAAAGTAGACATAGAAACAAACAGAAATAAAGCAACTTTGTTTCTACACTTTACGGCGGATCTCACGGCCATATTCTAACCTTCTCCTAATCGTATGCTACTTGGGAATATTAAATATATCAAATGAACTTTAGGAAAAGAACATTAAAGAATTTAATCTGAAACTCAGCAATCTGACTTTATGCTCGTAAAGAATATGTCTGTATACGTCTTGAGTTGCTCCTAAAAATCACTTTTTTAAATAGAAAAAATATGCTTAAAACTTTGGGTATTATGGACACGAGGTAAATCATTATATTTGTTACAACCCGTTAGACTATGCTTCGGGATTAAAATAAGCTTGAAACTTTGATTTGTTATACATTGCATTATCCATTACAACAAGGACCAAAGAAAAATGGAAATGGATTAAGAACACTTGCCCTAGTACTAAAGACTCTTATATTGCTGAGTGAAGTCGGATCCACTTATCAGTAAATTAGTGGAATTATGCCACTCCGAAAAAAAATCCCTCATGCGCGTGGGGCCAAGCAGTAATAAACCCTAGGTCCATGCCAAAAGAGGGTTTCAAGAGTATGGGACCGTACTACAGTGGGACCAGTCACATTAAAAAGTTTACCCAACACAGTTTGCCCCAAAACATAGCTCAATTGATGCTCGAGTTGAGACATTGCTCCAGAAAGACGTATGTTCGAAACAGAACACGCGCAGCATGCGTGCTTTACTGCTATATGAGCCAGTGGTGGCTATGCTATTGTATCCAGCCTAATTAGGTTAGAGGGTTGGTGATCCGTTTGCAGTAGACACCTTATGTAGTATCCTGATAATCCTTGTCAACTTAAAAGGCTGTTGATCTCTTAATTTGTATCATCCACGAAGCTTTTTATGACTGGGACGGTGGGGTCTATGGAGTCAGAAGTATTGACCTTTTGCTCCATAAATATAAATGGACTAGAAAATATACAAAATTATTAATAAGATATTACAACGAAGCAACCCTACTGTTGAAAATAAAATGTGCTTTAACACAAAAGTAAACAAAAAAGAAACTGATCCATTGATTGTATTATTTTCATATCTTTCATATAGTTTTACAATTTTTCTCCTAAATCATGAGGAAAATGTGTCATCTTGCATTTAGTTGAAGATCCAACCCCAAAAAAGAGAGAAAGAGCCACGTGAATATGGAACAGTGAACAGCACAGAAAATTCCTTTTGCCTCTTAATAGCGATGATTCATAAAGTTGCAGACTTAAATGCATTCCTCCTGACAACTCTGGATTTGGGAGGCCTAAATTTTTACCTGACCTTGAATTCTCTATTGTCACATTCTTAAGAAACATTGTAGGAGATGTAAATCATCAGTTCAACTGTCTCTTAGATTGAATAAAGAATTACGCAGAGAGCGACACAAAGTGTCCCTTAGAAACTAAGCCGTCGACCTAGCAATATTAGAATACCCACATTGTGCGTGTCCCTATAATCGAACTCTTGAGCTCTTAGAACAAATCTCAATCCGAATATCAACTGAGTTATGGGGTGAGGGACCTAAATTTCCAACCTTAGTGCGTGTAGTGTGTGTTCTTATGCCTCTCAGCGCTGTCCAAAGACGACAAAGAATAAAATATTTATATTCAGACAATAAATGATAAATGCATATGAAAATGGGGTTTTTAGCAGTGCAGTACTGATGCAAGAGTAAACCCATGGATCTTTCCCCTTCTGCACAGAGATTGCTCATTCCATTATTCAGGAATTTTCATCATTCTCTCTGCCACCCTATTCAATGCCTTCTCCACTTTTACCAATCCCACAACTTTATCTACCCCTGGAATCTCCTACTGCCTATGAAGATACACCAATTTACTATACTAACAATCTTTCTTTAACTTGCTTTAAATACCCTCTCAAAAAAGAACTTGCCTAAAGTACATTCATATATATATATATATATATATATATATATATATATATATGTGTGTGTGTGTGTGTGTGTGTATATATATATATGTATATATATTTATCAATCATACACAGTATATTTCAATAACATCAAAAACTATCGTTAAGATTTGAGAGGATGAGCGGCAAACAAATAATAACTATATCCCAAGTCTCGAGTTCGATTCCTCTCCTCAATTTTTTTAAATATGTATATATATATATATATATATATATATATATATATATATATATATATATATATATATATATATATATATAGACACACACACACACACACATACATAAAACAAACCATATGCTTACATAAGCACATTCCGTTGAGAAAGTAGCATCATACTACAGCGGTAGCCAAGATAGATGACGTGAAGGTTTAAATCTTTGTCAATGTCTTAAATTTGGATTTTTTGTAAGTTTGTCAACAAATTATTAAGGATTGTTTATTGTGACATATTCTTCAATTTACATAATTCACAAAATCTTATAGGCACGAGATCTAGATTATTTGAGTTGGAGATTTAACATTTTATCAAGCCAAGCCATGCTGTTGATTTTAGTCGGGTTTCACAGCATTTTATGTTTTATACCTTTGCACGTTTCCCAAGTGTAAAGCTCGAAATTAAAATAGCCTATGACATTATGTCGTCAAAATACGGGCATTGAACTATACACTATAGCGGGTATTAAAAAAAGACACAGCAACTCACCTATCATATATTATACTGCTATTATATGAGACTGAGTTGTAAGTTTAAGGTTAAGCAGCTGGTAAGAGGAATTATTTCATAGGCAAGTTGCTTTGTGTTAAATTTTTTTTTTGATTGGCTCATGTCTAATGGGCTGCAGAATGAAAAAAGAGCCCCGCCATCTTTCCCTTGGGCCGAAATGTTTCAGCCCGTTTGATAGTATAGTTTTCAGTTGGCAAAGAGTACAATGGGTTGAAGTTCCATCTTCATTTTCTGTCGTTAGCCAAACATTGGAACTTCAAAAACGCGGCAATCCCTAGCAAAGACACTCCATCCCCTTTTGGTCTTCCCCTTTATTTCTTTTCTGACCAACGGTGTGTGTGGGAACGGTGGCGTGAATGCGGCAGGGCAGTGGTGGCTGATGGGGAGGGAGGCGGCGGAGGTGGGGAAAAATAAGCAGCCTTTGCAGTAGTGTGCTTACAAGCGGACCGGTAATATGGCATTTCTTTTGAAAAGAAAATTTGCTTACTAGTCAATGAATGACCAAATGCATAGCCAAATCCAAGAATGGGGCAACATATTGTTCTCCAAAACTTGGGAAAATGGGACCAGCGTATGTGAACTTAAATACAATGTGACACAAAGATACACACAAATAACTCAGGTTTGGTATAATCACGAAGTTTTTCAGACAGCTAATACAAATATCTTGAAGGTTTGTGCTTAAGATTTAACAATTGTATCTAGTTTCTTCAAATCAAGGATATCATCATCATCAATCATATCCAGTATATCCCAACGAAAGCAACAGCTATCGCTAGGATCTTGGAAGCTAAGCGGCAGGCAAACAATATCTCTTGAGCTTAGCGGCAGGCAAACAATATCTCTATCCCAAGAGATATAGTGAGACCCCGGCTCTATATGTACCTGTACAAATAGCATAATATAGGAATATGATGTGCTAGTGAAAGAACTCAGTAAATGCAAAGAGCAGGCTGTCAGATATTCAAATCAAGGATATGTACACCTTTAATTTAAAACCGTGTCAAATGTACATCAACATGCGATTGTCGCTCCCAAAAATATGATTTTGACGGAAGCAGCTACCCTGACTCTCGAGTCTGATGGACATTCGTCTTCTTAGGATTTTCTTCCATTCAGAAAGAAAAACAGAGGAGGCCGGACACCTTTCGCCCCCCCCCCCCCCCCCCCAAAACCCCACCACACACACACATATCCCGTGCTGAGTTTCAACATGTTGAAGGGAATAAAAATTCACCCTCTTGGTGGTCTAGTGGAAGCATTTTTCTGCACGACAATTTTCCTTCAATTTGAATGTACCTGTTACCTAATGTTGATTTGGGAATTTGCGTTTTACACTTTAGTACAGCGTTGATGCAGATATCAAGCAGCATCGGCATCAGGATCCAGTTTCTCGCGGCTTACAAGAACTCCTTCCTCCCAAACCTCATGAAACCTGGCAATTGTCAGGAAAATAAATCCATCAGAGGCAATTACCAACTCACAGGATTACGAGGAAAATGTGAATACGCAACACAAAAGTAAACAAGTGCCTTCCGACTTTGAACAGCATCCAATAATTCATCTACCAACGCTTAAAATTGCAGATTTCATGATTAAATAAATAAAACATAGTGGTGCGTAGTGCATATATCTGCTGTCCAGGGACATCCTCCACACCACCGATGCTCGCATACAAGTTTTAAAAATAAAATTATAAGTGGAGTCTTCACCGAATGATGAGTTTGTTGCAACAAGTGTAAAACAAGAAAATAGTAACTGTACCTTTCTCCATCTTCAGTGATACAAAGGAAGCTGCCGTGCCGCCAACCATCTTTGAATTGGCCAAAGAACACATCACCAAGCTTGGAGTAGAATCGACCTTCACCATTTGCCTTCCCTTTCCAAAAGTTTGCAAACCACCGATCACCAGAGTGAAAGTAGAACCACCCCTATAAAGTAAAAGGTGAGCAATCTCTTCTTAGGAACATAGCTGTACCAAGGATATTTTAACTAGTACTCAATGTGAAATGAGCAAATAAGGCCATCTGAATCTTAAAAATTAAATCCACAGTGCATCTTTACAAGATACAAATGTGTATCTGCTTTGAATACAGTAATTTGTCCCAAGGGTAAGAGAGGGCATAGCTGAAAGAATTTTTGAACAGTAAATAAATTTGTAAAAGTTATTTTGTAGTCACTTGTAACATCTTAGCCAAAGGAATACATGGCCCAAAGTGATATATTACCTTCCCATGCATGGCATCATCTCTCCAAGATCCTTGGAATACATCCCCATTATTGAAATAGAATGTACCAACACCAGATTTTTTGCCAGAGCGCCACATCCCCTCGTATACACTTCCATCCCGAAGAGATAAACGACCCTGCAGAATATGATTTGTCGTTGTATATTTAGGACATTACAACAACAACATCATTGTCTCATTGCCTTAGGGGCTCCTACTCATGGCGTGGTAGCGGTGGGGGAGTCGGGTGTATGCAACCTTCCCATATGTTGTAAACACAATTGTTTCCGAATGGCCCATTAGTCGTATATTTAGGACATTGATAATAAAAAAAGACTCCAATAAAATATTTTTCCCACCGTGAAAGCATCAGGGGAGTACCTTGCCATCAGGAAGTCCTCCTTGGGATCTTCCTCTGTATGTTCCTCCTCTATACGTCATTTCCACCACAGGATTCCATTTCTTTTCTGAATCTCGTTCAGCTTCCTAGCGCCAAAAAAATTGCAAAGCAATAAGAAGATTTCTGAGGCAAAAGAGCGGGAAAGCATGTTCCTTTTATTCAGTCACATATATATTAGTGCAGACATTAACAAAAAAGGTATACCACTTCTCATCTGCTAAGTAAAAAAATCTAGAAGTTGGCAAGATAGTGAGTAAATTCTTTGCCTGTTACCTCCTGAAAATCTTTCACCCATTTCCAGATTCAATCCGACCACTCAATTCGCTATTGCCTTTAAGTTGGTAAGGTATATGAATCTTTTCATGTCCATTGTGCTTTATTCTATACCACATCCTCTAACATCTGTCATACTTTTCAGTGATGTTCATCCACATCTTACATGGCCTTCACCTCAATCATCCCTAACAATGCCTAAACAGTTCCAGCCATGAATTATCTTTGTACATGACTAAACTACTTTTAGGTGCATTTCCCTATTGATGTGTGTGTGTGTGTGTGTGAGAGAGAGAGAGAGAGAGAGAGAGAGAGAGAGAGAGAGAGAGAGAGAGAGAGAGAGAGGGCTTCTTTTGATGCGCATCATTGGACGCTGATCACTGTGATTGATAAGACAATGATGTTGAGTTCCTACTTGAAATTGCTGATATAGGCTGTTCAAAATCTCAACATGTTATGGCCCTAAATAAATATTACCACCTTCTGCACCAAGCCTAATATCTAAGTTAACAAAATATTGGAATCAGTTCCGCTGTTCAAGTATCATCATCCATCAATAGGAATGCAATGAGAAGATTTATCAATGAAAATGCAAAATTTGCAGATTAATGGAGGTTCCGGAACTTCAAAATTTGCATAATTTGAAGCCTCATGGCTTGAAGACAAATGGAAATAATATGGTTCACCAGCTAGCTTGTTAAGAATGGTATAGACCTTTGATGCCCATCGGCTGCTAAATAATTTAAAAATGCTGGGAAAATAAGTCGCAAAGGGAAAAAGAGCATCTTGGAAAACTGTTCCTTTCAGTCCAGAAGTGGTTCATAGTAATTCAAAGTACTTCTAGGAGACAAGAGTCTGTTGGTCTTTTTATACGTTCCATACTGTGGATGCATTTTTATGAAGATTATTAGTTTAGTCATAGTTAAAATTTTACGCAGATGAAGTCTTCTGACTAAAATAAAATTTCTTAGGCATAGCAGCTTCTTTCTAACAGTTTTTCATAGTAATCACCATCATAATTTTTCAGCAGGGAGAATTAATGAAGTCAAGATTTTCTTGTCGAGTGGTCAGTTGGAAGTTCCTCAGATTTCTTTTTCTTTTGTTTCTAAAGTTACTTTGGATCAGTCCCTATATCAGAAACCTTAACCCGAAATTCTCCTTGTTTGTTTCCTTAGAACTATTGCCTTTCTTCAATGTCATTATTTCTTTCTTTCTCCCAATTTTCTTTTCACTGTTTATAAAGCTCTAAAGTTAAAGCTTTTCACACAACATGCCCACCAATTTTTCCGACAGGAATCTCAGTCAATCAGTCTGCATAAAATTTACCAGCATTGATGAAGCTCGGCTTGAAAGAACCCCTTGCTTATTAGAATCTGAAGCATAATTCAAGCGGTCTGACATAGAAATTCTACTTGACATAGTTGCTTCAGGTCCCCCATCAAACACCCCCCTTGAAGAAGCCATTGGAATAGCATCCGCCTGGTCTTCCCCAGAGTCCACTCTCCAGTTGCTTTGATGTGCAGTAACCACAGGAAAGTCAGTATTATGTCCCACATGTTTTACGCCAACTGGGAGTCTATAAATGTTCATACTATCAAGTATAGGAGCAATCTCCTCGTCAACATCCCTTCCTAGGGATCGGTCATCTGACTTGTGATCATCTGGCCCCAAGCGGTATCTTGTGAACAGTTCCTCTGGAATGGATGACACACCTACAAAATAACACAGGTGATAAGTAAAATGTTGTGATTTATTAACACTTCAATGAGCATCTTTCAGTTCGTTACTTCTTTTACAAATTAATTAAGATTTTCACATCTGTCATTTTTTATTTTTTATTTTTGGTGTGAATAATATGTCAATACTTTTTAGAACTACTAGAGGCCAAAAGAAACAGATGCAGCAGTACCTTTAACATTTAGCGACTGTGTGAGTGATGAAAAGTCTGCCTCTGAATAAGGGGTGTCACCTTGTTCAGAATCTCTCAGGTGATCCCTACAAGTATAATGCATACATAAATGTATTATTAAAAAAAATATATATAAAGGATATCTTTTTATTCATCAAAAGAACCTGATAAAGTAAAGTAACCTTAAAAAGTGCACTTGATCCTCCCTAAGACTCGTAAATGGTTTACTTTCTTTGCTGTCAGCAACGTAAGCTTCAGGCACAAAATTCACGTTCTTAAAGGGCACCTCATTACCTCCGTGCATGGGTATTGTTTCAGAAGGATGTGGGCTCTCAGATGTACCACCTCCCTTCTGCTCAAGTGATTGCAAATTTTTCTTCTTCAAAATATCAAGAACGAAAGGAAAATGATGAGCCAGTCTCTGAAATAAGCTAGTCTTCTGAGTTGTCTGTTGACCATGGTATCTGACAATAAAACATCTCAAAAGCTCCTTTTGAGTAGATCCAACAAGCTTAAGTGCAATAGACTTAACACAAATTGTTACATAGAACATAAACAACTTACACGAATGTAAGAATTGTAGTTACAATCAAATTTGGCTCCAGACTTGGCTGATGAAGAATAGATACTATAACATCCTCCTTGCATTTTAGGATAAGACGAATAGTGTGCAAAATGGTATCTGGACATACTTGACAATCCGTTTCTGAACTAACAAGAATGCAAATAATTGGACCATCTGAGTCCTGCGCACAGAAAACAGAAAAAAGAAACAACAACAACAACTTGCCTCAGACCAAGCAGATATGGGAACTACATACAGAGTGTGCCCCCTTGAAACAAAAGCCTTTTATTATAATTAAATTTACTTATTCTCTTTCTAACGAATACAAAGTTTCATAGCTTTTGTAACTTACAAAGTTCCGTTCACTACGCTATGAATTAAAATATTGCTTAGAAGGAACACTAAGCTAAAAACCCAATCATACATAACATGGACCAAAAAGGAGAATTACCGAGAAGGAACGGTGGAGAAGCACATAACAACAGGAAACAAACTACAGAGCTTCTAAAGCTGGGTAGGTTTTATCAGTTCTCTAATGGAGATGGCTTCGAGTATTTATTCAAATATGCGGAGACTAGTTAAAGCAGGTTCAACGTTTTCAGTTTATGGTTACAAGCGGACTGATATATTTCTTCAATTTCTCACAGCAAGTCTATCCTAAAACTTTCCTTTAAGGACACAAAACAGATTCAACAGTAAAAACCAAGCTTCTTCCTCACATTGCATCACATTCTCCCCCAAAAAACCAACTGCATAGAAAGGGAGAGATGCTGCTTCTATTTAGCTTCATCACGCAGAAAGAAATGCAATACACGAGAATATGCATAATGAACAACATCCACATTTCAAGTTTGTCCAGCATCCTGGTACACAATACCAGCTGCAAGTATAAGAAACAACGAAGAAGAAAATATGTTTTATTACTATTAATTAACATGCATTTGTTAGCCTAAAAGAACATTGCCATGAAACCAAAAGCCCCTTTTCTTTGTTATTGGTTTGTGAGCCTTTTACTAAATCACTGAAATAAAACTATTCACCAAATTCCTCAACCATAACTACAGATTCAGTCGCCCAATAATGCAAATGCAAGAAATAGTTGCTTAATGCGCAATAGTCCATTTGAAAATCTAACTTCTTCAAACCTTTACACTGGTGCTCAATAAGGGACAATCATTTATGGCTCGCAACACTGAAGTTTTAATGTCACTTCCAGCTCCAAAGGCAATTTTAGCTTCTCTGTGTCTCTCCAGAATCTGCATAACATATTAGACAAAAGAATTAGATGAAGCACACAATAGAAGAAAGCGGCAAGATAAAGTGGAACAAAAATTCAAGATACATGCACGTAAAGACTAGAGGACTCTCAGAAACTCACTTCCCCAATTTCTGACACTTTAAGTTCTTTGAATCCATTATGTTCTCTGTGCAGAAGCTTTGTGTGCTTCTCCTGTTACTGACGCAAATTAGTAAAACATAAAGGTGCTGACGTCTTCAAAAGGAGCAAAACAAATCTCCGATTCAGGATTACAAAGGAAGCAAAGAGAACTCAAGGACAAGAAAACTTACAGAAATGAGGATAGATATTGCATTCATTGCCATCAACGCAGCATTATTTGAAGTTTTCAAAGCCTCATCTAAGGTCAACATATCTTTTCCAAGGAGTGCATCAGTGTCAATAGCTGCAGGCCAATAAAAAAAGCCGTATTAGTACATTAGCTTGCAGATTTCCGTAGAATATTAAAGCATGTGCAACTCAGAAATTATCCATTCACTTATCAGCTTAAAATTTTCATCCATTTTTTATGGAACCATCAAATTGTGCAACATACTATTCACATGGCACAGGGAACCAATACCCTTGGAGGGAAACTACAGACAAACTTTGGACAAACAAGCGGGTACTAAGAGTACAATTCTGTGAGCTTGATATGTTCTTGGCTGCAAATTAGCAATATTGAACAAGAAAATAAAATAATGTAACATATATCTGACATAAGGCCAGATATAAGCTGATTCCTACATATTGTTTGAATGCGCAAGCGACAAGCATACATGGTCAGTCAAAACTCGGAAAAGATAAGGGCTCACCAATGTAAAAGCTTCCATGCTTTTGAAGTTTGCCAACTAAAGTATTCACCTAAAAGAAAGGATATCAACATTTTTATAAATCTGTAAGAAGGAAAGGAAAGCTTTATCTGATAGAAAATGAACAGAAATCAAGCAATAAAATGAGATTCTTTAATCCCTTTGTAACGCTTTTTTCTTTAAAAATAAAAAATAAATAAATGCACATTATGTAAGGAACCAGTTGCTTCAGAAAATAGCTATATAACAGATTACAAATAGCTTGCAACAAAGGGATTTTCCAGCAACATAGTCAACGGCCACGAGGAACTTCAAAAGTTTGAACCACGTATTATTAGCCAAGTGATGGGCAAGCATTTAGGAGATAGCATATTCCAGAACAGCAGACAGAAAAGGTCTGTGAAGCTGCAGGGATTGCTATTCTGGTTAAGTGACTCCTACATGTTAGCCCCGCACAACTAACCAGAATAGCAGACAGAAATAACCAAAAGGTTTGTTAAGAGACAAAAAAACGTAAGCACATAAGCACAAAAATACCTCTTCATGGCGCCTTCGCCCTTCAAAGCTAAAAGGCTTCAAAATTATACCAGCAGCTATCTTACTTGAAGAGTTACTAATCAGAAGGGTATTGAGAGCTTCAATATCATCTGACCCATATCCTGCACCAGCCACCTACACAATGGAAAAGGATGGATAGGCCATTATGCGAGAACCAAAATTATGACTAACCAAGAGCAGAAATGATCTGTAAAGCTGGATTAAATGACGGTCATTGAGAAGGATTCTTCCTTGCATAAATTATTCCACAAACATGACTCATGAATCAATCAGACGATAAATAACAAGTAAATAATAACAACAACAACAATACTAATAATAACAATAACAATAACAATAACAATAACAATAACAATAACAACAACAACAACAACAACAACAACAACAACAACAACAACAACAACAATAATAATAATAATAATAATAATAATAATATTAAATACAATAGGAGGAGGAAAATCATATGGAAACATAGGGACTGTTGTTTGTCTAGATGGTACATGACTATTATGAGGAAAAGCTTGCCATGAATTTAGTGGAAGGAAGACAAAGGAAATCCAATGGTTCCTCGAAAATTAAGCAAAAAGAACATAACTAGCTCATTCAAATCATCAAGCACCCTAAGTGAAGAGATATGACATAGTTAACCTTTGTGGTGTTCGAAAATTTGTAGCAAACTGCAAGTTCATATCCCTAAACTAAAGAACAGAAAACACTTCATGCATCATGATACACTTTATGCATATGCTAACTCCTAGGTGCTAGAATTGTTCGCTTGTCTTGCTGCTCATGAACCTGGTTGCCGCACTCACTTTAAAGATTAGGACAACATAATCCTGGTTTATGCACTTCTTCTCCTCTTGAAGCCTGTCTCCAACATGATGATATCAAGGAATAGGTTTTGGTTCTTAATACTATAGTCCATATGGTTTGGGTCCTTACCGTTGGTATAAGGAACTGTTTGGCATTATTCTAGGAAACCCCCTGTGGGGACAATACTGTTAATGTCAAACACTCCTAACTACGGCCACCTATTTTGTTGTTACTTTCGGCAACTTTTGTACATGTTTGTAATTTCCATTCGTATTTTAATTTTAGGATGCTTAGCTCATGTGGTCACTTTATGGCTACTTTTTGTAGAGGTTGGCACTAGTTATAGAGAATACATTGTAAGCCAACTATATTTCGCATTGGCTAAGCTAGAAGTTGCTCTATGTCACCTATATCTATTATAAATTTGTCTTTTTTGGCTTATATATGAAAATTCAACTTTAAAAAACATAACACACAATTTCCTACCTGGGACATTCCAAATTCTATACAAAATTTACATTCTCTAACACCCTTTAAAGCTTTCACACAATATCGACATACTTATTTGTAATGTTTTTCACCAAAAATATTACATATAAACGTAGTTATTGATGAAAGTGTTGAATCTGAAGTGCATAAGGAACAGAGCATGTACAAACAATTATAACAGCTTCCGAACATGATCGTGAAATTGATGGAGCTTCTACAATTCTGGGAGCAATATCTGCAAGTAAATCCAAGAAACATAGAGCAGACATTTAACAGCGGAACAGTTCCAACAAGGAATAATATCCTTAACATAGACAGTAAAAAATAAATTAAAAAGAAATAGATGTAAATAAGATTAAATAAAGATCTTTATAAAGTAGAAGTAACCTTAAGAAAGTATACGCCTAACAAGAAGGACACAGAGAACTTTGGAAAACAAACATCATGAATGATTGAAAGAAGTAAAGTGCAACAATTGAATGACATCTGTTTTCACTGATACATCTCAATCTTCAAGACCCAGAGCACCTTCCATAAACAATTTACCAAAATTAAAAAGGAATTTAGAAGTGCCATTTTGCCGAGGAATTCAGTTTCCACATACATATCCAAAAGTGTTCTACTCCTACAATATTTGATAAAGGAGACTTCAGCAGAAATTATCCGTTTGCCAGCATCTCCCCCACATGGCCAAGTGGATAGCATACTTTCATACTCTGTAACTACGGCCTCGTACTTATCTAGTAACTTCACCTTGCAGCTTGGCAGCCAAGAAAATATGGCTAGAGGTAGCAAGACAAACAAGTAGAAGATTGGCAGTTTCCGTATAATAGATGTAAGTCAAAATTTTAACCATTTAAAACTATTCAATTAATGGATCTCATTGACGAATTCAATGTTTAAGCCTACCATTCGTTTATCCATTCAAAAATTTGTCTACTAGATATTGATCGGCTGAACATGCACCATATATTCCCAGACATTTTGGTGGCGTACCACATATAAATTAACCCATTACATAAACTATGAAAAGAATCCTCCTTTACTGTTTCGTGAAACTAAAAAGAACATTAAACAAGTAAAAGAAAAAAAAAAGCAATATAGACCTTGAGTGGGAAACCATTCCTGCAATTGAACCTTGGAGGAATCCACATCAACAAAATTCCTACATTAAATTCGAAAATCAACAGCATGATCATCACGCTATTACATGACAGGAGAAAAAATTTAACGAAAAGAATGATATAATCCTAAACTACCAGAATCGTAAAGCGGGAGAGAGAAGTGGCGAGTTGAAGCAGAAATCGAGGACAGCCTTGCTGCGGCTGCCTACTCCAACTACGTCTACATATTCAATTTCTCCACAAAAGCTGGCACAGTCAGTATTGTTACTCGAAGGAACGAACTTTCTGCTTCCGGAAGGACACTGTTTTTGGGGATTGAAGATGACAATCTTGGAAGAAATCAGTTGAGCAATAAATTGAGGGCTGCGGAGAGAGAAACAATAGGATTGGATGCGAGGGAGAAGCACATCAGGGAAGAGTTGAGCGGGAGAAAGAATGTGGGTATGGGCTGTAAAGACTGGGAAAGCCATGGTGGGAAGCCAATGCTTGGTAGCAGTTTTGAACGGGGCATTATCAACTGCCGAAACAAACACCGACGCCACGTGATACAAAAAATTTTACAAAAATATCTTATATATTGGTCCATTTTGACCTTTTTACCTATTATAAATTACATAATTAAAAGAAAGTCAAAAATACACTAATTTAGGGTGGAAAAATTTCATATCTTTCTCATATTATCCCTACGAAAAACTAATATTGTGATATATGCATTGATTTAGTTGCACCTTGTAAATACATGAGTTCACATATTGCAACTAATAATGTCTTTAAAATATTTCTTAAAATAATTTTGTTTTTTAAGTTATGTTCAAATCAAATTATAACGATATTTTTGAAAAATAGACAATAATATGATGTCTTTTGGACGTAATGATCAATCCAAGTTTTTTTTTTACCTTCAGTTTTGGTTCTTTCATTTTCTAAGTATTTTTTTTTCAAGGTAACATTTTTGTTGAAATTTTATGCTTTAAATTTTTTTATTCTTACTTTTCCTTACTGCTTTTTTTTTTATTTAAAATAATACATCGATGGAGTAGTATCGTGTAAAAAACACTTCACTATATGTATATTTGACAAGAGGCGCCATATGAGGGGCAAAGTGTATAGAACAATTTTTAAGGGACAACTTGCATACATATGAAAAGTAGATAGGGAGAAATTACATTTGATCGAGGAAGACTAGTATTCTTGTATGTTTAGCTAAAGTCTTTTGTGGTTGCCTGTTTTACATTTTTTGAAACATTTTGTGGTTGCCTGTTTTACAAATTTTTTTTATTTTTTAGTTTATGTTTCCTCATAATAAACGATAACAGAACCCTACGTGCATTTAACCAACAGATACATCCATACAGGTTTCCAAATTCCAGAATTTACAACTGACCACAATCATATTTCGTATGACCACTTAAATCACGGAACCAAATCACCATCAAGATCAAAACCAAGAATTTCATCATGGAAGATGTACTTTCCAGTAAGAGAAAACCAGTGAGGAATGCTTGTGTGGACAAGCGCACCACCCTCATTCTCCTCTCCTTAACGAATTCTTGAAATGCTTTTACAACATTCTCAACCATGTCTCGTGTTTCTCCTTCAAACACATCTTTCCGAGTAAGCCTCTTGGCTAGATTCCTCGCGAGCACTACCGCGTCTTCTATTCCTGAGGAACCACCCTGTCCTAAAAACGGACCCATGACATGCATTGCGTCTCCAGCTACTGTTATTGGACCCTTGCAAAAGCTCTCAAACAGTAAGTCCCATGGCGCACGATATCTCAGATGTGTCAAGGATATCGAGTCTCTGTCACTCTTTTCTACCATCTCTACCATATCAGAAGGAAAATCAAATATTGTATCTAAGGTCAACTGTTTGATGAGCTCTGCATCCTCAGGGAAGTTTGCACCTGCAGCCAAGAACAAAGATAGAAGTGGATGAGTGACAAAAGGTGCTCGCAGTTTGGCTGCTCCATCAAAAGAATGACCAACACCTCAGGGCATGCTGGATAATTGAAGTCCCTCCATCCCATTTTAGTAGTCCTTTCAACATTTAGTCTTAAAGATGCTCTTACTTACTATAATAAAATTAGTCATAACTTGGTCAAACTAAGGTTCAATTATAGAATTGTCCTTGTAACTAAAGGAAACTATACAGTTGATTCGTTTTTCAATAGAACTGTATAACAAAGAACAGAAACAAGAGTTTGTAATGGTCTACATTGAGAGAAACAACATATTGCCCCTTTTTAATAAGTTTGAGCTAAGAAAGGGAGACTATTATGTTAAAACTAACGAGAATCAAAGGAAATATAAAAGTGAAAGCAAGCAACTGGAATAAAGGATCAAAAGATAATGATGCATGAATACTGCACTTTCTTATTTTCGCTTGCATAAAATTTGCCCGTGCACCATGCACGTACATAAAACAGTCGATCACGAAGAAGAAGCAAACCACTTTTTGCCACTTTCCTACAAACTAGGAACCAGTAAAACTCAACTATCAACACTACATCACTAACTCCCCAAAAGTAGGAGTTTATTTCAAGATAATTACAAATTAACTAAAGGAGATAAATATTAACCAAACTATGGATAACACTTAACTAAACAACTAATTATCTAGTTAGGTGTTGACCATGTCTTCACTTCTCCCCCTCAACACCAACTCGCCGCAACCATCGATTTGCGCCAAGTTCTTCATGCCCAGTTGATGACGAAAGTGCACTAGCTTGTTTCCATTAAACCCTTTTGTAAACACATCTGCAACTTGATCTTGAGTATTAACATGCTGCAGTTCAATTTCTCCTTGCAACACTTTTTCTCTAATAAAATGATAATGCACTTCTACATGCTTAGTTCTTGCATGAAAAACTGGATTCTCAGCTAGTTGAATAGAGGACAAATTATCACACAACAATTTAACACTTCCGCCGTCATGTAGATACAAGTCCTTAAGAACTTGCACAAGCCAAACACACTCTTGGGCTGCCATAGCTGCTGCTCTATATTCTGCTTCTGTGGATGATAAAGACACTGTAGGTTGACGTTTGCTACACCATGATATTGCACCGGATCCTAACATGAAAACAAACCCTGAAGTTGACCTTCGAGTATCAAAATCACCAGAGTAATCAGCGTCACAAAATCCTATCAGCTTAAGCTTCACTTCACGTTTATACATCACGCCATAGCCAATAGTCCCCTTAACATACCGCAAGACACGCTTAGCCGCTTCCATATGCGGCTTCCTTGGACTTTGCATAAATCTACTGACTACTCTAATAGCACAAGAAATATCAGGCCTAGTTAGTGTTAAATAAATCAAACTTCCAACCAATCGCCGATACATAACAACATCATCAACTTCTTCTCATTCGAAAGCACTAAGCTTCACATTCGGTTCTAGGGGAGTATTCACAGGTTTACAAAACGACATACCAAACCTTTTTAACAAGTCAGTAGCATATTTTCCTTGATGTAGCAAAATTCCATCTTCCATTTGTTCAACTTGCAATCCAAGAAAATGTCTAAGATGACCAAGTTCTTTCATATAAAAACGTATAGACAAATTTTGCTTTACCTACTGCATCTCTTCATGTGCATCTCCGGTAATGATTAAGTCATCAACATACACCAACACCACAGCCATTTTTAATCCAACTCTTTTAACAAATAAGCTTGAATCTGAGTTGGTCGTTTTATATCCACAAAAAACAAGAAATTCAGCAATCTTACCATACCAAGCTCTTGGAGCTTGCTTTAGTCCATAGAGTGCCTTTCTTAGCTTGCATACATATTCCGGATTGCTTTTGTCTTCGAACCCCATAGGCTGAGCCATAAAGATGTCATGATCTAGTTCACCATATAGAAAAGCATTTTTCACATCCATTTGTAACAAACTCCAACTCTTGTTAGCAGCTATAGCTAACAATACTCGAACAGTTGTTATTTTTGCTACTGGGCTAAATGTTTCTTCATAATCTAAACCATACTGCTGAGAAAAACCACGAGCAACTAAACGTGCCTTGTACCTTTCAATTGAACCATCAGTTTTTCTTTTTAATTTGTAAACCCACTTACACGAAATAGGGATTACCTCTTCAGGCTTAGGTACAAGCTCCCACGTTTGATTCCGCTCTAATGCTGAAATTTCTTCTTCCATGGCTTTAACCCATTCAGAATTCTTTACTGCAACTTCATAACACTCAGGTTCATCAGCTTCTTCTACAATGGCTGCGTTTGCATACCTCGGATTTGGTCTCCTGGTTCGTTCAGATCTCCTCGGTTGGACACTTGGTTCGCCTTCTTCGGTTGGGGAATTTGCATCAACATCCCAAGGATTAGAAGGTATAATTTGATCATCACCTTCGCTGGCAATATCATCATTTTCGAAAGGAATATGTGTAGCTTGCAGCTCACTCTTAGACTCCAAAGACGTGCTGGGCTGCTCTTGATTATTTGCAGTCCACCATGCAGTTGCTTCATCAAACACAACATTCCTTGATACGTAACATTTTCCTGTTAAAGGATCACAACATCTCCAACCTTTCCTACATTCATCATATCCTACAAATATGCATTTGAGTGCATTTCTCTCCATTTTACTTCGTAAATGTTGAGGTACAAAAACATAACAAACACACCCAAAGACACGAAAGTAGCTTACTGTTGGAACTTTGTTCATCACAATTTCATAAGGAGAGAGAAAGTTAAGGTTTTGTTGAGGCAACCTGTTAATGACATAACACGCGGTTTTCATAGCCTCCGCCCAGAATCTACCGGGTACATTCTTACCATGGAGCATACTGCGACATGTTTCTGCTAAATGTCTGTTCTTGCGCTCTGCAACCCCATTCTGCTGTGGTGTGTTGGCACACGTTAACTGTCTTTGGATCCCACTTTTGCGCAGAAGAGTGTGGAATTCTTCTGAAGTATACTCTCCACCATTGTCAGTTCGAAGACACAAAATTTTCTTGCCAAGTTTTGCTTCTACTTCTTCCTTAAACTCCTTAAACCTTGTAATGACTTCAGACTTTTCTTTCATAAAATATAACCACACATATCTTGAACAATCATCAATAAATGTGATCATATATTTCATACCTTTGAGTGAGGGTTGCTTTATGGGTCCGAACACGTCCGAATGTACAAGCTCCAAGACAGCCGAAGCTTTGTATTTAGACTCTCCATATGGCAATTGATGTGCTTTGCCATATTGACACCCAGCACACGTCTTTTCTTACCTCAAGATTAGGTAATCCTCTCAGCATAGATTTCTTCATCATGATGTCCAGCTTGCTGTAACTTACATGACTCAACCTTGCGTGCCACAAATCTGCAGATTCGGTCCTTCTTGTTTTATCAACATACACTGCTTCTGCTGACATTACATATACAGAGTCCACTTTCTTTCCTTGCATAACAGGATCTTCTTTTATTTCAATGTTACGAAACACCTTAACATCATTTGGACCAAACACTACATGATGTCCAGCAGCAGTTAATTGAGCAACTGAAAGTAAATTTTTCTTCATACCTGGCACATGGTATACGGTTTGGAGGGGGATGTTTTCGGCACTATGTTGTGGTGACATGGTTGCCTTTCCCACGTGTGCAATTTGTAACTTGTTATTGTTAGCAGTTACAACCACACGATTACCTTTGTATTCTGCTACATCTTCCAGCTTTCCTTTGTCACCAGTCATATGGTTTGAACATCCAGAGTCTACTATCCAATCCATCTCATAATTAATGTGTCTGGATGTAGCCATGAGAACATGTTCTTTGTCACTCATCAGCATCTCTTCTTCTATGGCCACCATTGCTTCAACATCCCATTCTTCCTCATCTTTAGATGCAGCTACATTGCTTTCTACTGCTCTTTTCTTAGACCAGCAATCACGAGCTCTATGCCCTTTCTTTCCACAATTGTAGCATTTACCTCCAAATCTCCTCTTACTTTCTTCAAGTTTCGAACCCTTTACATCCCCATTTTGATGTGTACGTCCGAAATCCTCCTTCTTCTTATGATCCATGTAGCGTGGCTTTTCGTTCCACCTACTCTTCCTCACATACATAGCTTGCTCTTCATTCTTCAAAGTCATGACACCCATCTGCTTGGCCAAAGCCTCTTGTCCAGCCAACAGATTCTCAAATTCAACAAGTGATGGTTGAACAGGCCATCCTTGTACAGCAGCTACAAACCCTCTGTATTCTGGTTTGAGTCCATGAATTATAATTCTCTTTGTTCTCGTATCTCCAATTGGAGCCTCAGGATCTAGCTCAGAAATCTCTCTGCACAGTGTCTTCACCTTGTGGAAGTACTGACTAACGGATAGCTCACCTTGTGAAATTGACAACAGTTCACTCTCAAGCAATTGCAGCCGAGTATCATTTCTTTTGGAGAATAACTTTGTCAGTGTATCCCAAGCATCTTTCGGTGCACTTGAATCTCGAATGTGCTCTAACACATCCTCTTCTACTGTTGTCTTTAACACGAACAGAGCCTTTCCAGCTTTGATCTTCCATTTTCGTACCCCAGCAACGTCTTCTGCATCCGGTGATCTGGTCTCACTGCCATTAACCACCTCCCAAAGATCTTGTCCTTGCAAGTATGAAGTCATGCATGTTGACCATATGTTGTAATTTTGATTGTTCAGTTTCTTAATTCCACCAACAACTTGCAATTCACTCATTTTGGGGTTAGAATCAAATTTGAGATTGTTTGAGTTTGATTGCTCTGATACCAAAATTGTTAAAACTAACGAGAATCAAAGGAAATATAAAAGTGAAAGCAAGCAACTGGAATAAAGGATCAAAAGATAATGATGCATGAATACTGCACTTTCTTATTTTCGCTTGCATAAAATTTGCCCGTGCACCATGCACGTACATAAAACAGTCGATCACGAAGAAGAAGCAAACCACGTTTTGATACTTTCCTACAAACTAGGAACCAGTAAAACTCAACTATCAACACTACATCACTAACTCCCCAAAAGTAGGAGTTTATTTCAAGATAATTACAAATTAACTAAAGGAGATAAATATTAACCAAACTATGGATAACACTTAACTAAACAACTAATTATCTAGTTAGGTGTTGACCATGTCTTCATATTAGATAGCGACAGGATGGAGTAGTACCTGACAATTATTTCACTGTTTCTCAAAAGCATTTTAAACTTGAGCTTAATTGCTCTTGAATTAATGCAAAAAAGCTTGAGTTTCGTTATTTTTTTGACCTTTTCAAACATAATCTACCTGGAGGGAAGAAACGGAACAGAAGTTGGAAACAAATGATAATATTACCGAGTCGAGTTGTAGGCTGAGCGACAAACCAATAAACCATGTTATGATCAATGGGGATCCTTGCAAACAAGATCCCATTCCTCCTCAACCTAAGAAACTCATGAGCAAACTGATGACCATTTGGATAATTGGTCAAACCTCTCACAGCACAAAGACCAAATAATTTCGTAGGCTTCAGGCCAAGGTAATCTCCAACAATGGACTTAGAACCATCGCATCCAATGAGGACCTATCAAACAGTCAGCATGAACGGTGATTCAATAGTTGTATTCATCAAAATATGTAACTTGTTTCTGATGCATTTGTTGAGAAATTGATTGCGGAACAGAGGAAACAACCACGACGATAATCACAAGAACGAACAAAAGTAATGAATAATGACTAAAGAAAACACAAACGAGGAACACAATATTTAACGAGGGAAAACCCTGAAGGGGAAGAAAAACTCACGGCGACGGCAAGCCAAGAAAATTCACTATCACCAATTTGAAACAAGGCAGCACCTAATCAGGGGATTTTATGGGAGTAAAAGGGTTAGCATGAATTATGGGATTTTTCTTTTACACCGCTATCATATCAAGAATAGGACACTTTCGGATATTCCTTCTAGAAAAGATAAGGAAATTTCTATCCAAAACAGGATTTGTATCAATCAAATCTCTAATCAATGAATATTACATCTCGTAACATCCTGGCGTATCGCCGAGCTGAGATCAGTACTGTGACGTTCAGCTCAGCTCGGCATTGCTTTTGTCCAGCTCTGCAGCTCTGCTTGGCAGTAGCTCACAACTCCAAGTTCTTTGAGCTCAGCCTTACTTCAGCTCGGCTGACTTCAGTTCCACCAAACTCTCATTATCATGTTTAGCTATTCAAGTTGTTATCACCGAAAATGGTTCAATCCATGTGCCTATGTTTCCGTGAAGAATCGTTCATTTCTAAAATCTAATTCCTGGAAGCCCAAAAGGGAGCTTTCTAAGACAGTCGAGAAGAGAACACTTACAGAACAAGGTAAGAGATTAAGGTAAATCAAGAAAATTACTTTGGCCTGGATAGATTTTCCATCCAACAAATGAATTGAGGGACGCGTTAGCTGAGGATCCAGTTGCACCGACACGATCTCACATCCAAAACGTATAGTTCCAGGTGGTAAAGCATCTGCTAAAGCCTGGATGAGATCACTCCTTTTCAAGCACCGAGCTTCGCCCTCACTAGATACAATAGTGTTAGATGATACTCAAGCTCCCAAAAAGTAGATTGTTCTCACAAAAGAATTTCCACCCCCACTCCACCCCCACTTTCAATAGGATATTGTTTTTCATGTGAAATTGATAATTATGAACCAATAAATAAAAGAAAAATGATGTAAAAATATACTCACTCCTTTACTCATTGACTCTCGTCTTTCACATTACTATTTTTACTCTAACTTTAAGATGAATTGGAATGCTTGTTTTAGTAACATAACAAAACGTTGTAGTGCCTAAGAGATTGTTAGTCAACTTACAAAAACTGAAAGCGTTCCTGTTTGCCTTTATCAATCCAGACATCTCGCCCACTGAAAATAGGAAAAATGAGTGTAAGAAGCCAGGCAGAGTAGATATACATGTTATACAGTGTAGAACTTAGACACAAATAATACTGAGGGAATAGCTGGTAAGTGAAGACGAACCCTTGAAGAGGAGATGCTAATTGTCTAAGGGAAGCAGCAAGTCCAAGCTGATCAAGAGCACGCCAACCATTGGCTAAGATCCCGATGGCAGCTCCACTTGCACGCATAGTGTTTGATCTTTCGAGCACAACACTTTTCAACCCTTTCCTGCATACTCCAACCAGATCTTCCAGTCAACACACCTCCAAAATAGTTGAAGATTAAAGCTACTAACGAAGTGGAAGAAAATTATATTCAAGAAAAGAAAAAAGAAACTATGAATTGCAAAAATATTAGATTAGACCTGTGAAGAGCAAGAGCAGTAGCGAGGCCGCAAATCCCTCCACCAACTACGACAATGGGAATATCCTCCTCCCATTTTTCTTCTGATACTGAAGCCATGGTTTTGTTTCTTCTTCTGGTCTTCTGTCAGAGTTAATAATGGAGTATTTGGGTGATAAACTTATTGACTTGGCATGATGTCATGTCATTAATGGAGGTAGATATGGTTTCCATTTTTCTAATTTTTATAAACTTATTGACTGACATTGTATAATTGGCTCTGTATTTTTCTATTTTATCGACTTAGTAAATGACATTGTATAATATATATTGTACTGTGATTGAAAATGTGACAGGTTGTCTTTTTTGATTCTCTTTTTATTATGCAATATATACACCCACAAGTGCTTTCCAAGGGTGAATTACGCGAATTAATTTATGCTTGCTCTTCTTTGTTATCTAATAAATATCATAAACCCTTTCTGAAAATAAGGAATTAGTAAGCGAGTAAAATTAAGTTGATTTAAATCACCATATCTCGTGCTTGTCCTCAATTTCCACCACTTATATATACATACATATTCACACACGCACACATAATTTGTTGTGCTTGCAAAATAGCCCGAAATATAAGTTCAGAATCTAGGTTGTTTATTCATCATCTTTATATCATAAGCATATCTAGAGCTATAACCGAGATGCAAGCATGGTTATTAGCGCATCCAGGGCATAACTTAATTGGTACTTGCGAGTTGCTTCAAGAGGTATATAGTTCGATTCTAAAGACACGCACAGTGTGTGTGTTTCATTGTTGTCTGAGCCAAAGACCCAGTTTTTAGTAGACACCCTAGACACCTTGTGTGGGTTTTTATGTATTACCTTCCCAACTTAGGAGGCTGCTGAGCTCATGATTTACATCATCCAAAATTATTCTTGGGTTGGGGCGGTGGGCCTTCAGGACCAGTGTATGTGCTTTTGTCCAAGTATGGTTATTGGCTATAATATAGTATATCAAAAAGCCAAATTATATAAGTAACAGTTACTGAATATGATATGATAAAATGGTGATATACACTGAAAAAAAAAATCTTCTGTTACCTAATTTTTTTCCAACGCAACAAGAACAGTTTATGATATGCTCTAATTTCGCTACCTTTGAATGCTGTGTAAAGCATTCAGTACATTATTGGCAGTCGAGACATGTTCAGTTGTACCATAACAAATACAAGGCAAGCCTTATTACAGCTTCTTATTTATATGTGAAAGAAGACAAACATAAATCACATCACAGCTTACCACAATCATATTTGGAATGACCACATGGATCAAGGAACAAAACCATCATCAAGAGGAAAACAAAGAATTTGAGCACGGAAGATGTACTTTCAAACAAGAAATCAATGAGGAACACTTGTGTGTTCGGTTCGTATTCGTTCGTTAATTATTGAAATGCCTTTCCAATGTTCTCATTCATGTCTTTTTCTCCTTTTTCAAGAAAATCTTTCCATTCAAGCCTCTTGGCTAGATTCCTGGAGAGAACCACCGCGTCTTCTATGGCAGATGAACCACCTTGTGCTAGAAATGGGCCCATAAGATGCATTGCATCTCCAGCTACTGCTATTGGACCCTTAGAAAAGGTTCCACACAGTATGTCCCATGGCGCGCAGTATCTCAGACGTGCCAAGGATATAGAGTCTGTATCGCTCCTTTTTATCATGTCTACCATTTCAGAAGGAAAATCATATATTGTGTCTAAGGCCAATTGTTTGATGACCTTTGCATCCTCCGGGAAGGTTCCACCTGCATCCAAGAACAAAAATAGCAACTTGATGGAGTAGTGAGAGCATTTTAAACACAGATTAGAGGACTGAAACTAACTGTAACTTTACCAAGTCGAGCTGTTGGCTGAGTGACGAACCAATAAACTGAGTTATGATCGATAGGAATCCTTGCGAAAAAGAGTTCGTTCCTCCTCAACCGAAGAAACTCATGAGCAAAAGGGTGGCCATTAGGATAGTTGGTCAAGCCCCTGATTATACAAAGACCATATAGTCTTGTGGGCTTCACACCAAGGTAATCTCCCACGATAGACTTAGCACCGTCGCATCCAATTAGAACCTGTCAGCAACTTGGTCAGTGTTTTGCCCTCGTAACTAGCGTAGCTCGTTTCTTATGCATTTTGACAACTGGCTTTCCAAGTTTTTGCCTTTTTATCACCGAACATGGTTTAGTGCTTTTGCCTACATTTCTTGGACAATGATCCATTTCCAAATTTTAGTTCTTAGGATGTTCCATACAGGGTAGACTAGGATTTGTTTTTTGATTATACGTTAGCCAGTATAATAGTGGAACTCTAATCTTCATGGATAAAGTTGGGGTTTAGCTATGGCTATCCCCTGTTTTTGCCCAAGAAAATGTTGGGCTGCTGGAGGGCAAATGTTGTGCAAACTAAAAAGTGCCCATTAGCAGCAAGCATACCACATATAACATTGCTTTGAGTGATTCATGCAACAGAGAGATAATTTAAAAGAAGGGAAAATTGGGTTCAAGGACTACTTAAGTTTATAAATTATGAATTGGGTACTCTAACGTATTCTTTCAGCTAAAAAAATATTGTCATAGCTGACTTTTTTATATATTATAATTTACACTAGGTATATCGGGACAATATTTTTGGATGGAGGGAGCAATACTTTTTATAATGGAGTGCAAGAAAGCTTAGAATTTTGGGTAAACGGCACAAGACCCTTAATAAAAATTTTGAGAATTCAACTAAATAATTCAATCTGATTTTTAGCATTGCTTTTGAAGGAAAGTTTATGACACTATAAAAGATATATATTCATCTTGTCTATGTCTAAAATCTTGCATCAGAGAAAACCAATTTTGATTTTACTTAACAAGGTTTAAGCTTTGCAAAGTAATTAGTTGATATTGAAGCATTGAAGTCATACGAAAATCTAAACTTATTATCAAGGATCTTGAGTTATTATTTCCAATTTTAAGCTTTCCTTGTACCATTTGTAAAAACTAATAAACTACATATAACACTGATTCATAACTTTTAAACTTTTAGTGACCTTTGAATAAACTTTTGCCAAAGAACTTAGGTAAACTAAATATGAAACAACAAGGTAAAACATAGAGATAATTACATTGGCTTGGATAGACTTTCTGTTGGAGAAAAGTTAGTTGTGGGAGTCGGAAAATTTTGGATGGCAAGTGGATTTTGTCAAACACCATACTTTGGGCTTAATTACGATTAGTATTCGTTAATCAAAAACGAAAACTAAAAAATTCCTAAATTATCTATGTAACGCGTAGATGAATATAGGTTGTTGAATCACTCGATTCTGATACCGGGTGAATGAAAAATTAATGCTCAAAGTTGGAGTAACATTGGAAGTTATTTGGCGGTTTCTTCCACTACCAATAACTACTCGGTGGTTATTGCAGTAGTGGGGCGGTTTCTTCCACTACCAATAACTACTCGGTGGTTATTGCAGTAGTGGGGCGGTTTCTTCCAATCTAACGGTACAGATCAAAACTGATTGATCTAACGGTACGCATCCAATCATCTGATAACTTCCAGTAACTTCTTCCTCTCTATAAATTCCTTTCATGTTGAAACGTTTTAGATAGAGATTTCGAAAATCTAAAGGCGTACGCAGCTTCTTCTTCTTCTACTTCTGTTTTTCATAAAACGTTTTCTTGCATTCATTGCGTTCGAGAAATCAGAGCACCTTACAGGTTCGTCGAGTTCTTTACGTTGGTGTGCCACTTCGTATGAACTGTAGCCGTTGTATCCTGGGAGACGTTTGCTGTGTATTCTGGTTGGGCACTTTGTACCGGAGCAAATCGTCTTAAGGACAGAGTCGTTAGACTCGCCTCGGTTTTGCTTACATTTCGTCAGTTTACACAAACGCACACTGTACACTCTTATGATTACAGTTTCTAACATTCTTAAGACGATTTGATTTATATACTGTAATCTGTTTCGTTTTGCGATCGCAGTTTCTATTGTACGAAACTAATCGGCTCTGGGTTTTGTTTCTGTATTGGCTTACGGAATTTGAAATGGAGAACGAAAGTTCGAACTCCTTTGATGGCGTGCACCTTGGTCCGTCCGAGGAAGTGAACACTGCTGTTCCAGTTGCACCCACTGCCATTCCTGCTCCTGTTCCGGTTGTTGGACAAGTTGAGAAACCGGAGAAGTTTGGAGGCAGTTACTTTAAACGTTGGCAGCAGAAGATGCTGTTCTTCTTGACTGCTGTGGGATTGGCAAATTTCCTGACTGAGGACCCACCTATGGTGGATCCGTTGGAGGACCAAGCCCAGGATATGCAAAACCAACGTTTTGTTGAAGGTTGGAACTTCAACAATTATGTTTGTTTGAGCCATATTCTGAGTTGTTTGGACAACTCCTTGTATGGTTTGTACTGTACGTACAAGACCGCAAAGTCTTTGTGGCAGGCTTTGGAAAAGAAATACCGTACGGAGGATGCCGGCACTAAGAAATTTATTGTCGGCAAGTTCCTGGATTTCAAAATGTCTGATTCTCGCACTGTTGTTTCTCAAGTTGAGGAACTTCAGACGTTGGTTGCCGAGATGGAAGAGGAGGGCATGTTGCTCAGTGAATCTTTCGTCGTGGCAGCAGTGATTGAGAAGCTACCTCTTTCGTGGAGGGAATTCAGAAGCTATCTCAAACACAAGAGAAAGGAGATGACATTGGAAGATCTAATTGTTCGACTCCGCATTGAGGAGGACAATCGTAGATCTGAAAGAGCGCCACAATCTAGCTCTGGTCAGGCTAAGGCCCATGTTGCAGAGGCCAAGAAAAAGAAGAGCCAACTCGGGGTGAACAAGAAAGGCAAGCAGATCGCCAAGAAGTTCACCGGGAAATGCTACAACTGTGGCATTCAGGGGCATGTCAGCAATGAGTGCAGAAAGCCCAAGAAGAAGCAATCCAAGGCAAAGGCGAACATAGTCGATGCATTGGATGATCTGAATCTCTGTGCGGTGGTCTCAGAGTGCAATGCTGTGGGGAACGTACGCGAGTGGTGGCTTGATACTGGCGCCACTAGACATGTTTGCTCCAGCAGAGAGATGTTCACGGAGTACCAGCCCGGGAACAATGAACAGCTTTACATGGGAAACTCGGCCTCCTCAAAGATTGAAGGCGAGGGCAAAGTTGTTCTGAAGCTCACATCAGGGAAGCATCTGACTCTGCAGAATGTGCTGCACGTCCCTGATATTCGGAAGAATTTAGTATCTGGATCTCTTCTAGTCATACATGGTTTTAGACTAGTGTTAGAATCCAATAAAGTTATTCTTTCGAAAAATGGCATGTATTTGGGGAAGGGGTACTTGTCGAATAGGATGTTTAAATTGAATGTCATCACTATTGTACACAAAAGAGATTTGCCCGCAGAGGCTAATAAAATTGCTTCCTCTTCTGCTTACATGCTTGAGTCTTCTTGTTTATGGCATTTTCGTTTGGGACATGTTAATTACAAGTCAATACAACGTATGAGTAATCTTGACTTATTGCCCAAACTGGACTTTAATAATAAAGGAAAATGTCAAATATGTGTTGAAGCGAAGATGACAAAGACGCCATTTCCTTCAATAGAAAGGAACACTGAACCTTTGAATTTAATTCATACCGATGTGTGTGATTTAAAGTTTGTGCAAACGAGAGGTGGTAAAAAGTATTTTGTAACTTTTATCGACGATTGCACACGATACTGTTATGTATATTTGCTAAGCAGCAAAGACGAGGCCCTTGATGCTTTCAAGGATTATAAAAATGAAGTTGAGAATCAACTTAGCAAACGAATTAAAACAATTCGAAGTGATAGAGGTGGCGAATATGATACACCGTTTAATGAATTCTGTTCGGAACATGGCATTATTCATCAAACGACTGCACCATATTCACCTCAATCGAATGGTATTGCTGAACGCAAGAACCGTACTCTTAAAGAGATGATGAATGCTATGTTGATAAGTTCGGGTTTACCTCAGAACTTGTGGGGGGAAGCAGTTCTCTCAGCCAACGTCATTTTAAATAGAATCCCATCTAAGAAGATGGATGTAACCCCATACGAACTTTGGAAGGGCTATAAGCCTAGCTATAAATACTTGAAAGTGTGGGGGTGTCTGGCAAAGGTGGCTGTACCGAGACCAAGACAAGTGAAAATTGGGCCTAAAACAATTGATTGCATATTTATTGGTTATGCAACTAACAGTAGTGCATATCGGTTCTTGGTGCACAAGTCGGATATTCCTGACGTACATGAAAACGTGGTCATGGAGTCAAGGAATGCATTGTTCTTTGAAGATGTCTTTCCGAGGAAAGACAAAATTCAAGAAGAAACAAGATCTGGTAAGCGAATGCATGAGGCGACTCCTCAAGGAGATGAGGAGCTTCGTCAAAGCAAGCGTGCCAGAATGCCAACTTCGTTTGGACCGGATTTTCTAACCTATATGGTAGAAAATGAGCCGAGGAACTTTTCCGAGGCTATGTCAACTCCAGAAGCTCCATTCTGGAAAGAAGCAGTTGACAGTGAGATAGACTCAATTCTTCAAAACCACACTTGGGAGTTGGTTGACCTTCCACCTGGAAGTAAACCACTTGGTTGTAAGTGGGTTTTCAAGAAGAAACTGAAAGAGGATGGGTCTATTGAAAAGTATAAAGCCAGGTTGGTAGCTAAAGACTATCGACAAAAGGAAGGCTTTGACTTTTTTGACACCTACTCACCAGTAACTAGGATCACTTCTATAAGGGTGCTAGTTGCAATTGCTGCAGTCTATAACTTGGAAATCCATCAGATGGATGTGAAGACTGCTTTTCTGAATGGTGAGTTGGATGAAGAAATCTATATGGAACAACCCGAAGGGTTTGTGGTTCCAGGACAAGAGTCTAAGGTTTGTAGACTCGTTAAGTCCTTGTACGGACTTAAGCAAGCGCCCAAACAGTGGCACTTGAAGTTTGATCAAGCTATGTTAGCTAACGGTTTCAAGATCAATGAGTGTGACAAGTGTGTCTATATTAAGAGCACACAGAATGCTTATGTGATAGTGTGTCTCTATGTAGATGACATGCTAATCATGGGAAGTACTCGGGACATAATCTTAAGCACAAAGAAGATGTTGATGAGGAACTTCGATATGAAGGACATGGGAGTTGCCAATGTTATTCTAGGAATTAAGATTTTTAGGGTGACTGAGGGACTCATACTGTCACAAACACACTATATTGAATCAGTCCTGAAACGGTTCAATATGGAGGATGTGAAACCGGTAAAGACCCCGCTCGACTTAAGTGTGCACTTAAGGAAGAATCGAGGCGAACCTGCAGCTCAGTTGAAATACTCTCAGGTGATCGGGAGTCTGATGTACATAACTAATTGTACAAGACCAGACTTAGCTTGTTCAGTAAACAAATTGAGCAGGTTTACCAGTAATCCAAGTGATGATCATTGGAAAGCTCTTAACAGAGTGATGAGGTATCTGAAATACACAATGTATCTTGGATTACATTATACGAGATATCCAGCAGTGTTGGAAGGATACTGCGATGCAAATTGGATATCAGATAGTAAGGACTCGAAGTCCACCAGTGGGTACATGTTCACTATTGGTGGTGCTGCTGTGTCGTGGAAGTCCACGAAACAAACCTGTATAGCTCGGTCCACTATGGAAGCTGAGTTCATAGCATTGGACAAAGCTGGGGAAGAGGCTGAGTGGCTTCGGAATTTCTTGGAAGATATTCCGTGCTGGCCTAAGCCGATCGCTCCTATTAGCATACACTGTGATAGTCAGTCAGCTATAGGACGTGCTCAAAGCAGCATCTATAATGGTAAGTCACGACACATACGTCGGAGACATAACACCATTAAACAGTTGATCTCTAATGGCGTGATTTCCATTGATTATTTGAAATCAGTGGAGAATCTTGCGGATCCGCTTACAAAAGGCTTGCCTAGAGATCAGATGTCAAGATTGACAAACGGAATGAGACTGAAGCCCATAATGCATGAGTCTTTGTAATGGTAACCCAACCTTGTTGACTGGAGATCCCAGAATCTTGGTTCAATGGGACAACTAAGTTATGAAGGTTCAGTTAGCACTTACTCATTCCGTCTGATAAAAGTGCTGTCTGCAGAGAATTTAGGGTAAGCTAAGGCTTTTAATGATGTCCTATATCTTGATACGTCAAGTGGAGTATGGCAGAATACTCTTGATAGGAATCACCTATGTAAGTGTGAAGTGGGGCCGCTTCTATGAGAATTCTGAGAGGCAAGAATTCTCTAATACACTTTCTGAAACCAGGTTGTTCATGGCCAAAATGAACACAACCATGAGAACCAAAAAGGGGTGTTAGAGGAAATGTTGTGTGAGTATCATTGTCTAGGTTCACACTAAAGGCTGATAGTTCAAGACATTAGTTCACTACCCAGCCGAGTGGATCCGATGGTACATCACTAAGAAAGGTTCAAAGCCAGAAGCTACCTCTTCTGAGGCAACATATCCTTATCTGATTTCTCGATAGAGTCTGCATTCACATTTGCATTAATTTCCATTCATGTGGGGGATTGTTGGAGAAAAGTTAGTTGTGGGAGTCGGAAAATTTTGGATGGCAAGTGGATTTTGTCAAACACCATACTTTGGGCTTAATTACGATTAGTATTCGTTAATCAAAAACGAAAACTAAAAAATTCCTAAATTATCTATGTAACGCGTAGATGAATTTAGGTTGTTGAATCACTCGATTCTGATACCGGGTGAATGAAAAATTAATGCTCAAAGTTGGAGTAACATTGGAAGTTATTTGGCGGTTTCTTCCACTACCAATAACTACTCGGTGGTTATTGCAGTAGTGGGGCGGTTTCTTCCACTACCAATAACTACTCGGTGGTTATTGCAGTAGTGGGGCGGTTTCTTCCAATCTAACGGTACAGATCAAAACTGATTGATCTAACGGTACGCATCCAATCATCTGATAACTTCCAGTAACTTCTTCCTCTCTATAAATTCCTTTCATGTTGAAACGTTTTAGATAGAGATTTCGAAAATCTAAAGGCGTACGCAGCTTCTTCTTCTTCTACTTCTGTTTTTCATAAAACGTTTTCTTGCATTCATTGCGTTCGAGAAATCAGAGCACCTTACAGGTTCGTCGAGTTCTTTACGTTGGTGTGCCACTTCGTATGAACTGTAGCCGTTGTATCCTGGGAGACGTTTGCTGTGTATTCTGGTTGGGCACTTTGTACCGGAGCAAATCGTCTTAAGGACAGAGTCGTTAGACTCGCCTCGGTTTTGCTTACATTTCGTCAGTTTACACAAACGCACACTGTACACTCTTATGATTACAGTTTCTAACACTTTCCACCCAACATATGAATTGAGGGACGCATGAGCCGTGGATCCATTTGCACGGACTCAATCTCGCATCCAAAACGTATAGTTCCAGGCGGTAATGCATCTGCTAAAGCTTGGATGAGATCACTCCTTTTCAAGCACCGAGCTTCACCATCCCTACACACAATTTTATTTTGTCTTAGGTGATATCTTCCTCAATGATTCCCAATAAGAAACAAAATTGTTTGTTGCTGAAGAAAGAGTGTGTGTTTGTGTGTATATGTATATTTAATAAAGAACACACCATAAAGTAGCAGGACTGCTGATGTAATTGTTCTCATCTAATACTGTCTGAAAGGATTCCCGATTGCCTCTGTCAATCCAGACATCCCGGCCCCTGACGATAGGAAAAAATGAGTACAAAAATCTATTGAGTGCACCTGAAGGAAGAAAACCCTAATAACTAGTCATGAATAATAGTCCTAATATGTAACGTGGGATGATCAGATTAGACATGATTTATTAGAGTTGCACCTCTCTGAGTACATGGTCCAGGATAGGAGGTCATGGGGACAGAGAATTAAAGTTAAGGAGGTATAGACATGATATAGGACAACTTAGAGTATACTTAGATATTAGATACACTCTACACTTTAGGTTGACTTTGTATTTTTTGTTTTGGTGTTTGTCTTTCAATTATTTGTGAATATTATATTTCTATATTGTGTTATTTATGCATGTACATACAAAGCTGTAGGTCTTACTCGAAGCAAACTTTATATCCCTTGGGATATAGATATTGTTTGCATGCCTCTCAACCTTCCCAGACCCTAGCGATAATTTTTGCTGTCGGTGTAATATATTGGGTATGATTATTGTAGTTGATGGCACTCAATAGATGGCCATCCGGTTGTATGTTTTCCTGCGTATTTGGCTTTTCTTTTTAGAAGTGCTTTGTATTTTTCTTAGTGTTAAGTGTTTTATATTTTTTTTCTTCTGTTTATCTTGTATATGTGATGTTTATTATTATTACTTTGAATGGAATTGTCATTTATTTTCGTGTTTATAACTTTATATGCATAAAAACACTTTAAAAAAATACAAAATAACAAACAAAACATGAAAAAAAGAACCTACAACTGCTAAATACACTGGTCATAGAAATGAAAAACCCAAGTTCAAAATTTTTATACTGTGGGTTCTAAGAGGGAAAACCGTAGGAAATGATTTGGACTCCACCAACACCCATTTGCTAGCGTGCATTAACCCATTTTTGAAGTTCAAATCTTAAAACATACGAAAAACCCCTAGTAACCTCGGGATTTTCCTGGCCAGGGGTCCGATCTCATTCAGGACTAGCCGCACATGCGACAATTTTTATGATAGTCAATTAATAACTATTATACAAGATAAAAAATAATTGATATTTAGAGTTTAAGGTCTCTCTAAATAATTAATTATTATATTTCATATTTGATTGATGGGTACTAAGAAGATGCACCTAGGTACGTAGAGAAGAAAACCTGCAAGGAAAGTTGAAGGACATATATAATAAAATGGAGGGGAAGTTGGAAAGTGGAAACAAACCCTTGAAGAGGGATGGCCAATTGTCTAAGGGGAGCAGCAACACCAAGCTGTTCAAGAGCTCGCCAACCGTTTGCAAAGATCCCGATGGCAGCTCCACTTGCACGCAATGTGTTTGATTTCTCCAACACCACGCTTTTTAATCCTTTCCTGCACATATACTCCAACCACATCTTCTACTTACCATCAATAATCGTCATAAAATGCCTAATTGCAGGAAAATGTTGAAGTGCAGAAATATTAGAAAATTAGACCTGTGAAGAGCTAGAGCTGTAGCCAGCCCACAAATGCCTCCCCCAACTATCACTATACGGATCTCCTCTTGGACTGCTGATGCCATGGGTTTTGCCTCCTTAGTTTCCACTTTTCCTCTGTTCTCTCACCCATATTATATAGTTCTATTTTCCTGTTGAAATTTCAAAACTTCCTTGTCGAAGTTTGAATGGAGTGTGAAGGCTTGACGAAATACTTTATTTAGGTACTAAACTAGTAGTGGTCATTGCAGAAGACGAACTTTGACAAACTAATACGTGGTGTCGACATTAATCTCGTTGGAGTATGTTGTGAAGACTAGTAAAGAAGAGCAAGTCACCCCCTTGGCCCAGTACGTAGTGGTTGGGTAGGTATGGACCATACGGTAGTAATAATAGGAATAGATTAATCGGTTAAGTCGAAAATTTTCAAAATTACTTCATTCTCTTGTATCATATTTAAGCAAAAGTGAATGAAAAGTAAGTTGTGATTATGTATTACTAGCGTGCAGTAATTATTTGTTAATGCAATTAGCACAAAAAAGAAAAAGTCAAGTGTATGTGCTCTACTTGGCGTCAAAAGGAAGGGAGATCATGTAATAGGTGGGTGGGCTGATTAATTGTGCAAAAATACATTAATGTTTAGGGGTATTAGAAGGGAGGGAGTTTCTTAAGTTTAACATGTTTAACTTTACCATGAGAGATGGTACAAGCCAATTTTTTCATTGCTGAATTCCGGCCTTTAGACGCCAAGGAATGAAAAAGGAAAATAGTACACTATAAAAAAAATGGAGAACATTAGACGTACTGTTTAGGCTGTTTATTTTTCCTTTTCAAAGACATGAGTTTGACTAGTGGAATGAAGTTTCCAATGTACAGACCCCAATTTCTACGGTTCTACATCTAAGGAAGAGAGGAAAAAGAAAAACAAAAAAGATCCACACACTCACGACGACGACAATGAAATACCATACAGAAACCCTCCCGCCCCTGCTCTACTCCATCACCACTCAAGAATTTTGAGAATATTGTTCTATATTGGTTACTTTGAGGGAAAAAAATATAAAGATTATATGAGAATATGATACCATCACTTATTGCATTAAAGTTATGAATCTTATTTGATTTAAGCTCAAATTTCAACATAGTATCAGAGCTACTCTAACATCTTACCTGGTCCATGGCTGTCCAGTTATTGTCATTTCTCAATCAAGTCCAAATGTTGATGGCTGGTTTGTGGTTTGTGATTGAGGGCAGATTGTAAAACGCGTGTGTATGTCAAGCTACGTTGACACGTGAGGTCTAGTGTTGAAAATATTGTCATAGATTGGCCAATTTGAGAATAATATATAGGTTTTATGAAGATGAGACACCACCCCCACTGCCTTAAAGTTTTAAGTGCATATAAACCTCCCAAGCTCAAATTTCAGCACAATACTTTACCTCCATCTCTGTCCGCCACGCCTCTTTGCAGCCTCTAGCCTCCCCCATGTAGATTGACAATGAGAGAAGCAGACCATCTCCAAGACTCCAACCAAAAAATTTGATAGAAAAAACTAGGCCAATATGTTGGTGGTGGGAATGGAGATACAAGAAGGATGAGAGGAAAACGGGTCCCTAGTTGGTGGTTTCTTTTCTTTATAGTTTTATGTATGTATATATGCAAAGAATTGCGATAGCGTTGTATACCGAAATGAGCCTCATACTACTTGGGTCACACCACTTCTTAATTCATTTCTTTCATATATGCTACTTTGGATCAAAGAAATCAGCATTAATTTACTCTAACATTTAGTATCAGTATTTGATACTATGATAGAATAAAACAAAATGAGTTACTAAACTGGATGCGCTTCTTATATTTGAAGTAGCAGTTGATCGACACAGCTTGACGCAATTTTCATTATGAGTCACCAGAAAACAACCTATGTGTGTTTCTAACACGTTGCGTATATCCAACGACCATATCTCATCATAGGCGAAAGCCTCTAAGTTAATATGGGTAAAGTTGTTGTTGTATTTGACACTATTATTAGACTAAAGCAATCATGATTACATTTACCGAAATTGCGATTGAAGCATCTTTTTAATACAACATATCATATTACGCGATTCCATGTATCCCATGATACTTCGGTCAGAGGCAATCGAATGATGCCGGTACTGGACTTTCATCCTATGGGTTGAAAAAATTGCCAACAGGCTTTCACCAATTCAGGGTCAATAAAAAAAATACATATATATTTAAAAAAAAAATACTTTTATGTTAGTTTTCTGGTAGGCCTCGAACGAACTGGTCCAATGAAATTATATGATTTCTTCTCCCTCTGGGAAACATTCTCTCTCTTCACATGCAGGATTAAGGACATGAGCAGTTATTGAAACATCAAAAAAGATGGTCCAAGTATTTTGAATCTTGCCCCAGGGGATAGTCCAGTGGTAAGTGACAAAGGTGATTGGGGCTAGAACCCCGACATCCCGAGTTCGAGTCCGTGTGGAGACAATCCTTGTTGAAATATTACAAGGGTTGCCTCTGGGCTGGCTGAGTCTCGTGTGTCCTCTCCCTTTGCAGGGCTGCCGGTGGAGCACATCCCTCGATTTACATCCCACCTGGCTAAGGGGCCTCTGGGGGGAGAACCCACTCCCTCATCAAAGTATTTTGAATCTTTGGTTGCCTCGCCAACAGTACTAGGAGATGGCGTTTGAGATCACAAGAGGCAAAAAGTGATGCAAAATATGAGGCCTCCAATCACGCGCTGCCACGTGTACAAGTAACTATTTTTTAAAAACAAAAAAATTTTAAACTTCTTCCACTTTTGTACACGTGGCAATCTGTGATTTGAGGCCTCATATTTTACCTCATTTTTTACCTCATCTGATCCCAACCGAGGAGAAGGTAATACTTGTGACCAAGTAAATAGGATGTTATAGGAGTACTACGTGAGAGTATACCTTGTGTCCATGCCATGTCCGGTCGGTTTTTTTGGATTGTTATAACTTTCAAATTTATCTTCCTATTATGAGAATTTGTCAAACATAATTTTGGCGAATGGGCATTCAGTCCGTTTTCAAACAATAGAATTTAATAGCTTTTCTATACAATATGAGATGTAAGCCTATTATGTCAAAAAGAAAAATGTATTTTCCATCTTTTGTTTAAACGCCACCTTTATAGAATCGACATCGGAAGAAAAGTAAGGTTGAAGGGTCAAGTGTCGCATGTTGACTACCGGTTATATTTGTTACTCCAACCCTCTTTTTTGACAGTTCATCTCACTATTATATAACGTTTTTTACATAGTCAACTTACATAGTGTAATTACACACTCTGTTGGAAAGTCGATGTGAACTTATATTTGGTGAACTTATATTTGAAGACATAGAAAATATGTGAAATTCTTTTCTATTTCATTTTCGACCAATGACTTGTGAAATTCTGAACATCAAAAATGTGCTGAAAACCACACTCGTATACATTTTCTTTGAAGAGCAACAATGTTTTGTTTGTTGCAAACTTTGGATCTCTGTCAAAAGTCTAAATCTTATGTACAAATACTTGTGTGTGTTGGAGATACAGTGTTATGGCGAACACTGTCAGTGGCAAGATTGAACAGAATGCATAAAAGCCTGAGAAAATAGATGAAACAAGCCCTCCATGTATAAGAAGATTGCTAATAAAACAAGGGAGAATTCTCACCCTCTGAAATACTTTTCTTTTTCTCTTCTCTCTTGCAAGACAACTCAAACTCAGGAGTTGAGCGACCAATCATAGCTTTGGTAAACAATATTCACAGGCCCTCCATCACCCAAGAGATGCGTTAAAAGACCTGCCTTGGTTGCGTCCAAATGCCCAATTATCCATTTCAGAATCTCTTTATCATTTCCAAAATCTGTGCTATACCTGTGGAAGAGTAAAATGCAGATCATCAAGCAAGAAAGATTGAAAAAAAAAACACTTAAATCAGCGTGGAGGCGTATGCTATTGAGATGTAGAGCTTACATTTAAGCTTTATGGCCCTCTAGTTTTGTAATGAGTACTACCTTAGATGACAACTCAGATAGTTTGGCTTACTCATCACTCTTCCCAGCTCTCCAACTTGAATATTTTTCTAGTATACACACTAAAGTACTACCTTTAGGGCGTATAGTAGGTCTTCGCCCTAGAATCTATAGCCGACTAGTAGGACATCAACATAATCACCAAAAACTGCACCTTTGGCTATACTTTATCTAATTTTAAGTAGTCTTTTAATAGTTGTGTTATCTATCTACTTTTTTTTTTCTTGCCTAAGTATCAATGTTTTTGTTTCAAGTAAACCACTATACTAATCTAAAAGAAGTAGAGGGGGATCTAAACCTTCTAGGTGACTTACCACTTGAACATCCGAGAGAGGTGAACAGTTCTCTTTGATAGATCAACCTGCATCGCGTCATCCCTGTGGAGAAACTCCCTTACTGCATAACGTAACTCAGATTCAACACTTTGGGGTGTGAAGAACTTCACAGCCGGGCTTGATCGGGTGCCATTGCAAAGACCAAAATGCACTGACGGATTGATTTTTGAAAGTGCCAGCTGATAACAGAGAAAAGTATAATCAAATGATGAACCTGTGATGTTTTAGAAAAGAGAGGGGTTCTTAGAACCTTGAAAGAAGTCTTCTTTTTGTTATTCTATAGGCACTTTATACATTTCATTTCAGAAAGAATGACTTGGTGCCGAAGTCCTAGTAGATCTCAAGTAAGTTGTAATACTATGGGAGTTTGACAGATCTGCCAAAACCTCTTGAGGAATGGTAAATCTGGAATGATCTTCAAAGTATTTCTACCAGATCATAGAGAGAAGAGAAGATTTTACACACCTCCAAACGTTTGTCTCTGCTGCCAAGGGGTTTGATGAGTGAAAGAGGTGCTCTTCTGTTGCTTCTGAGTATTCCGTTCCTTATTGTGGTTAGTGAATAAGAAGAACCACTAACTACGTAAATGAAGTCAGAGAAAAATGCTCTTCGATCAATCATTCCCCCTGGATGGCCGACCCTGATTACTGCATGTATGGCCATAGCGTTGTACAAATTTAGAAAGAAAGCCAGCCTCTCTAGTTCTGACATTGAAGACGTGTTGACTCTTTGCAGATCTTGGGCTAAACTTAAGTATCTGAATTTATGAGTAGAAGAAGAAAAGATAAAGGAAAAGAAAAATTAGGATGTGAAGATGATTGGGTAATTCAGCCAAGTTATGACATCACTAACAATGTTTGCTCAGTACACTATGACTAGAATTAATAACTAATGCTCATTAAAGAAAACGTCTTGATCGAGAAATCCTGCTGTAAGGAAGCAATAGACACTAGCAGCAAAAGTCAGTCATCATTATCAGACAACTTACTTCAGTATCAAAAAAAGGGATATCACCACCACACAAAATGGAAAATTTAAAGGAAGAAACTAAACTCGGGTTTTTCACAGGGTGAATTCCATGATGATGTTTGTGATTTTTCTCACATTTACGACTAAATTTCATATGGAATTCTAAAAGTTTGATCTGCAAAATTTTATGGAAATGGGGAAGGCTTTTATGTCATACCTATCCTTCTTCCTTTATCAGTTATCCCCTCTAGAACAACCCACAGGAGAGCAGACGACATAGGCTTACATTGGAGAGGATTCCTTTATGAATGACCATTATCAGAATTTGCCAAGTTGGGATCATCCATTGAGAATATCAAAAAATACTTTAAAATGGATTCGATGGCCTAAATTACCACTTGCAAACATTCCTACTTCATCAAAATGCTTATCTAAGTTGGCAACCATCATTTCATTAAGAATTTGTCTATTCAGACAACGCTATGGAAACATGAACTGATTGAACAGTAAGGAATATACACAAGAAATACCTTCTAAACTCTTCACTTCTGCTGATGGCTGCATAATCAAGATGGCGGCGATCATCAGAGGCGCAAGCCTCAAGTATTGCAGTCATTATCCTTGTCAATCTTAGGCTTAGATATGCTGCAGCCTTGGGCTCACTGTCGTGAGTCAAGCCGTGGAAATTGTAGCATTTTGGAATAAAAGTTTCATGCTCTAAGAATCTGTACAACTGGTTTCCATCTTCAAATTCATTTTCCCTGTTCATCAAATAAAAGAATGAGCTAAAAATTTGCAGAAGCAAATCCATGTTTGTCCATGAGAAACGACAAGGTGGAACTTGGTCTTTAATATCACTAAGCTAAAGGCTTACCCCGAAACATGATGAAAAAAGTGCTTTGTCGCCAATTGCTTCCCAATCTCAACTGCCTAAACAAGTTAGAAGGAGTCAAGATTCGTGATTCTTGCAGGAGTGATTTAAGAAATCAAAGCTGAAAAAGTAACCATTACAGAGGAATGCACGTTCCTAGATAAAGTTTCAGATCTCCTCACCGCATACCCCTCACCGCGTGCGTCACCGCGCGACACGTAGCAGCAGGGGAGGGTGAGCCTAACCACCCCTGCTAACACGTGTCACGTGGTGGGGAGCTTGGTGACTAACCGCGCGGTGAGGTGATCTCATCCGCCTAGATAAATGTAGAATGGGTCGGTAAATATTGTTAAATGTACGTCAGAAGCAACAGGAAAAGTTGTCTTTCAAATATACTCAACAAGACCCCTGTGCAGTTGATAAAACGATTAAATACCCCAGTCAGAATATGATGAACAATTCTAAATATTAACCAATTAATACTTTGCTTTACTAAGGTAACAAAGGTTCACTGGCCTAATAAAGTATAAAAATAAACTGAAATTCTATCATAAAAATTCTCGTTTAGGGGTAGCTATTTCAAGCAGAGGGACAAGTATATTTAGAAAAAAGGATTCTATATGCAACACGCAAATAAAATAAAAATGGAAAAGAAAGAAAAAGCACTATCAACGCAGCCAAAAGAGGAGCATTGTCAGAACACTAACGATTAACTTTCATGCCAATATCACTGTAATTTGGTTTACTTATTTCAACACAAATAGACGATTTTCCTTTTAATCGGGTTATTATAAAAATGTTAAATAATTTATATATTTTATTCAGTCAGTTATCATATAATTATATTGCTTTACATAGTAGCGGCATATAACTTCTCATGTAACTCAAAATGATATAATAAGCTTTAACCAATAAAGATTAAGTGCATAATGACGCCATCACGTGGGTCATATGTTTAATCTTAACATTAAATTTACCAAGTCAACTTCAAAATAGTCTCAAAACCGTGTCTATGGATCATTATCAAACATCAAATTCTAGCACTAGAAAATGGAACAGCGCCAAACAGGCTTAATTAGCGTCATGCTTTGAGTTGACTAGAGAAACACGGGACCACGAAAAACAGCATTTTCTACAACCATCAAATGCGGAAGAAGAAAACGATGAGCTTATAAGGATAAAGGTCGGCCCTTGCCACATATTAATTTACTTCAGTTTGTGGAAGATAAAAAAGAACACATCATAGGAATAGACTCAAGAGAAGTTGTAGGTCTGTTTATTAGATACAGATATAACAATATTCAAAAATAGGATTTAGCTGTAAAGAACATAAATGATATCAAACACAATACCATCGTACGTTCAATTGTTAATGTCGTCCATGTTTTGCAAAGCCTGTTTTATAAGTTTTGATTTAAAATTCTTTATTCCAGGATGTCAGTCAAATTTCTGACGACATTCGTTGCAGGCTAAGGTTTGCAGCAACGGTAAGGTTGATGTTTTGTGATCTTGAGGTCGCAGCCGTGAAAACAACTTCTTGCACAAAATGTAAGGTAAAACTACGTACATCAGATCGTGAAGCGATCCGACTCCTCTTCAGACTCTGTCCGAGCTTAGTGCACTGAGAACACCCTTATTCGTTGCAATGTTTAGATGTGTGATATAAGCGTTAAAATATATTACGTACATGCTATGCATCAAGATGAAAATGTCCAAGTATCAGACTATAAGATATTGTCTTAAGCGGTGGTGGAAAAAGTAGTCCAAAAGATCTGATGGCATTATTTTTTAATATTAAACGTAACAGCTTATAAAAAGTAAAATCAGAAGGATTAATATTTCGGGGTCATATGCAACATTTTTCCATGACGGTGACTGTATCTTCGTCATAGATATTTTGAATATAGAACACGAAATAACTTTCAAGAAAGCTAAGTTCACAAGACATATAATATGGTTGATTTCTCCTATCGTGGAGAAGACCTCTCGTCATAGTGCATGCTTGCTCGCATGCGTTCCAATGATCCTCAATATGTAACTAAAGAAAATTAAGTCCATACTAATTTTTTTAGTTATAAATGATCTCATTCATGATATTCAAGACATAAATGCAGAGCATGTTATTTGCAGATGACATTATGTTGGTAGACGGGAATATAGAAGGAATCGATGCTAAACTGGAATGTTGACGGAAGAAACTAGAAGAAAAGGACTTCAAATTAAGTCAAGAAAAGACGATACATATGAAATTTAATTTTAGCAACAAAAGAATGATTTTAGGGGTTGGGATCTCCTCACCTCCCTTGTGACCACACGACACGTGGCAGTAAGGGTGGGTGGTGAGGCTAGATGAGGGCCACCTGCATCTAGCCTCATCACCCCCTTGCTGCCACGTGTCGCGCGGTCACGCGTCACCGCACCCCCTTGCGGTGAGAGGATCCTATCCCTGATTTTAGAACCTTGTGTGAAACAGGAAGATCAAAAGATTCACTTGAGCGAGAGTTTTAGGTACTACAGAAAGATGGAGAAATTGACAAGGATGTGAATCACAAGATACAAACTGGGAAGGATAAATTAAAGTGAATAAGTGCACCAGATGTTCTTTGTGATAAGAAAGTACATGTAAAGCTTAAAAGAAATTTTTACAGGACAACAGTAAGACCTGCATCACTGTACGAGTCCGAATGTTGGACAATCAATTATGAACATGAACAAAGGATGCAAGTGGTAAAAATGAGAATGCTAAGATGGATGTATGGATATACAAGGAAGGATACAATAAGAAATGAGCATATAAAGAGAAGATTGATGTGACTTCTATAGAAGAGAAAATGAAAGAGTTAAGGTTAAGATGGTATGAACATGTGCAAAGACGTCATGCAGATGTACCTTTTAGACGATGCGAGACAATGAATAATGTGTATGTTATATGTAGGAGAAGGTGATCAAAGAATACATGGAGATTCAATAAGGATATGACTTATATGACAATTAAGGAGTATATGGTTACTGATAGAACATAATGGATATAGTTGATTCATGTAGCGGATGTCATGCAGAAAGTATAAGATTTAAGTGAAGATTTTAGGTAATTAAACTAGAATCACATTTAAGATGACATGATATTTTTGAAAAACCAGTATTCTAAAGACGCATATTATGCATTAGGTTTTATGAGCCATAGGAGAAGGATAAAATTTATGCTACAACTCGTAAAACAAACAAAAAAACAAACAAACAAACAAATAAACATAAAAGAAACGATGTACCCATATAAGTGACCCCATACACTCAAAAAAGACTTGAGTATTGTTATGTTATCCTAACTAAACGTGTACATTTTAAAAGCAAATGTTGTTCTTTAATGGGACTTTGGTAAGTACAAATGTTAATTGACTGTGAAACTCACTTTTTCTTATATTTTGACATGAACAAATAATTTACGACAGATGGAGTAAATGTTTTTCATAAAACCCCCATTTTCTATATTTTGTTTAGCTCTTCTAAGTTATCACAATTAAAACGACGTAACACTAAATGAACCATGATTTCAAAGACAACCATGTAAATTTCCATGCCGTCCAATAAGTTTCGTACTGTTAAGCTGTATAATCTTTAAACTGTACATGAAGCTAACTGATATAATTTTTATTTTAAATTGTGGTTATATTAGGTGCAGGTGGTGGTTATCATTGTTGTTCCCTGAAAAACTTCGATTGTACACGTTTCCCCAATCAATGCTACTTTTCCAGTACAAGGAAAAGAGAAAAAAGTGTGTTGGTGAAAGATTATCGATGCATGAATCATGAGGGCAACCAGAGCCTATGGTATAGGGGGCAATTCAGAACTAACTAAAAGAAGAAAAGAACTTACAGTGCAAGGTCCTTTGGGTTGGGTTCAACCTTGCCAACAAGAAAAGAGTTTAAAGAAAGCTCTTCTTGAAGAGGTGGGTCCAGTCCAATTATGTTATAACTTCTGAATGAATTTCAACTCTTATTTTGTAGACATAACTTCCAATTATGTTATACTAAATTACTGATAGTGAACCAAAAAAATTTAAAACAGAGGGACTCTATGTATCAGAGAATATGTTTTCTTTGACATGTGTAGATAGTATCTTCGTAAGACTGATTCCTTACAGCCTTCAACGAAGAACTTTTAAGAAATTATATTACTGACTTTACGTCACATCAATTACAACAACTTGAGATGAAACTGTTGAGTTATGCTCATCATATCATTTTTTTCGGGTTTAAAGCGACTGTCCAACATGTCTATATGTTACCTCTTATTCTAAAAAAAACTTCGAACTGAAACACTGAAACAGCAGAAAAGCATTGATTAAACCGAGTGAATATGTCAGTTAGAATTATCTGGTAACAAAAGATATGAGAGTTTTCACCGATCCAGTTTTAAGGATCATTATGGAGGATGCAAATCAGAAATCCAGCGGTCTTCTAGATTAAGTGAGGAAATACGCAGTGACCCACATAAAATGTTCCCCCGCAAACTAGGCCGAACATGCAAATCAGAAGTTCAGCGACCTCCTAGGTTGGGTGATGACTTACGGAGTGACCGACAAAATGTGTTTTCCCGCAAACTAGACCTTCAGTCTAGCAGCATTGGAACATACACTGTGCATGTCTCTGAAATCAAACTCTTTACATTTTGGAATAAATTTTAACTCGAGTACCAACTGTGCATGTCTCTGAAACCAAACTCTTGACATTTTGGAATAAATTTTAACTCGAGTACCAACTGAGATATGCTCTGGAGGCGTCAGTTGGAATTATCTACTTGCAAAATGTCTCTCATTTGATAGGCCCGTCATCAAATAATTATAAAGAGTTTTGTGAAGAAAAAAAAAAAGCGTAAGTTGGAATTATCTACTTGCAAAAGGTCTGTCATTTGATAGACCGTCATCATATAATTCTAACGAGTTTTGTGGAAAAAAAAGCGTCAATTGGAATTATCTACTTGCAAAAGGTCTCTCATTTGATAGGCCCGTCATCCGAGTTAGGTAAAAAAAATAAATACAAAATATTTAAATCAGTTGATATTATTCCTCGAGGTTTAAAATGAAATAAACTCTAAAATGGAGAACCTAAGGTAGATGAAACCTATGAGATGAGGGTCGTCGCTGCGGGTTGGGATCTCCTAACCACACTTTCCTCACTCCTTTTGTGACCGCGCGACACGTGGCAGCAAGAAGGGGTGGTGAGGCTAGATGCGGGTGACCCTCATCTAGCCTCACCACCCTCCCTTGCTGGCACGTGTCGCGCGGTCACACGTCACTGCACCAACTTTGCGTGAGAGGATCCTATCCCCGTGACTGCATACAAGTACTATTTCTTATAAAGAAAAGCGAAATCTGATTCGGTCAACCTCTTGTAACTGTTAGATTCGAAGCCAACAAGTACAACCTGCCTTTTTTCTCCCTCCTAAAAATGAATAAATCCTGCTAAAAGCCATGGAGTATCACCTCACTATATTCCAGCAGACCCGGCAAAGTATATTTACCACTACACTTCTTGGGATAAAACGAGAACTCCGCTCTTTTTAATTGTCTAATTAATTGCGTCCTTATTCAAGCAGTAGAAGGGTCAATGTCACATGGACTATGTACTTCTCCGTCATAAATCTATACAATTGTACAGTTTAATATTAATTCATAATCTATTCGTACCAGAATTGAACTTTATTATTACACAGAATTTATATCTTGAAATTAATGTGTCTTAACTTTTGAGTTTCAATCTCTTTAATGTTTGTGGAGTAAAGTTACTATAGTTCAACTAGTTCAGCATGCAAAAGAAAAATCATATAGTATTGGCTTTTTTTTAACTTAAAAAACCTCTTTCTTATGATGGAATAAAGCAAAATTACTCAATAAATTGACTGCGTTTCTTATATTGTGAATTAGCAATTGGTCTAGACAGCTTGACGCAATTTTCATTGTGGGTCATCGGGAAAAAACCTTTATATGTTTCTAATACGTGGATACGGTTGCATACATCCAACTCTCATACCACACTATAGGCTGGAGTCTCTAAAACAATAGTTGTTGTGTTGTCTTTGTCACCTAATATTTGACAGCGTACGAGTAATTATAAAATTTGGAATTTATTTGATAAGTCATATTAACTTGGTTATCGAAAAATGTCAGTTCCTAACGCATTGCTAATTATATAAATAATTATAAATGGCGAAAATAATCAAACCGGCACATAAACCAAAGCGAAACAGAAAAAGACAAGGTACCTTCTTCCTGCCGCAGTCCAAGTGGTGAATCAAGACTTCGACGAGCTCGGCGCCGGAGAAACAATTCTTCACGATTTTCATCTTCATCAGACGATCCTGAATCGGCAATCTATGCCTCAAAACCCTAACAATGTCCACCATCTCATCCGCTTGTTCCTCCCCTGGTTCGTCGAAACCGTAAACCGGCGGCACCGGCGCGCCCGGCGGACATTTCCCAGCCAGCATTTCTTCCAATTTCTTCTCCAACATACCGCTATTTCGTAGAGAATTTAAAGCCACTAGTCCTCCGATCAACTTTTCGTTGAAGAAAATTTGTGGAACGTTGCTACTTCCGGTTCTATCGATCAATTCTTTGTCTCGAGATGTGTAGACGTCGACGTTAATTTCGACGTAGTTGAGCTTTTTCTCCCGTAAAAATGATCGGACGGCTGTGCAGTCCCGGCAATTTGATCGGGAAAAGAAGGTTACACGTCCGAGAAGCTTCTTTTCTTGCTGAATCTGTGGTTTGAAGTTCACTATCACTTTTAATCCCGAAAGCTTGAACTCCGTGACGGGTGATGCCGATTTCTTCAAATCGTCACCGTCGGAAACGAGGTTTACGTTCTCTTTCAAAGACGATATTCGCTTTGTTATGGCGGCGGAGAGACTATTGCTTTTCTCTCGTATAAATTTCCCGATGGCCGGCATATCCAATTCGTAGGTGTTCGGCAATGATTTTGACCGCCCGAACTCACCGGCTGGCTGAGCCACGGATATCGCGTTCAATCCGGGTGGCGCCTCCGGCTTAGGGAACTGAACATGCGGCTGAACCGTCGGTCCGACTCCCACGGAGTCGTTTAATTCATTCACCTCCTTTTTCACATTTCCCTCCCCCTGATCACCGCCGTCCAGAATCTTCTCAAAAACGTGATTTTCCGAAACGTGATTTTCTTCCGACGACACGACTCCATTTTCCTTGATTTCCTTATCCAAGTTCTTATCCACGGCTGCGATTGGATCGCCGGCGGTAAAAAGAAGCGTACCGTTTTCTCCTCTGGTTGATACATCCATTTTCCTTTCTATAATTTTCTCCAACGAAAAAAGAAAAGGAAATTAGAAATATCTATTGAGTGAAGATGTATAGTTTTTTAGAATCTAAGATAAATATCTGAACAAAATCAAGGGAAGGAAGATAGATCTTGTTTGGAGGGGAAAGAGAAAACCAAAAAAGGAAGGAGTAAATGAAAGTCAGAAGAGGAGATATCGGGGCGGTTGTTATGTTTGAGGAAATGCGGAAAAGGTCATTGAAGAAGAATGTTGTATTATCGAATGGTTTTGGAAGGACTTATTTATAGTCGGAAATTTAGATTCATGATTCATTACCTGACCAAGTCTGTCTTTCTTTTTTCTTTTCTTTTTTTGATAACTTACATGACCAAGTCTAACAACACCCGTGAGTACAAATAAATGAAAATTGTTAAAATAATTCAAAATAATTTTCATACATGTAAGAGTATCTTTTAGTCATCATAATCTATTTACATTTTGTTGGTTTAGGAGTAATAGTTACAACGAACAGTACTTATATTTAGAAGTGTACAGGTTCATGTAAGAGTATCTTTTAGTCATCATAATCACTACATCATAATCGATTTGTGGGCTTTATCTATCCATTATAGTACATTGGGCTTTATTTCCGGCCTCTATCTACCGAAGTACGTCTTTAATATCATAAACATTCTATTTATATTTAATAAAATCCGTATTATTGTATTATCTATATATGTACATATAGAGCCGAGGGTCTCAATGAAAACAAACTTTTTATCCTTTGGGATGGAGGTATTGTTTGACTGTCTTTCACATTCCTCAGACCCTAGCGATAGATTTTGTTATCGTTGTGATATAGCGGATATGGTTGTTGTTGTTGCAACAAAAATCTACATACAACTAGATGAGAAACGCTTGTGATCTTAAGAAAGAGGACATAGATTTGCATTTGAACAAAAAATGAGATAATATAACTACTTTCAGTATGATGCTTGATAGTGTATCACTGTTTACTTTTCCCTTTTTCTTTTGGGTGCTTTTGAGACATTGTTTTTGTTGTTGACATTGCAATTAGTTCCTGTGATGGTTAATTGCTTAATTGGTATGATTAAAAGTTGAAAATACAGAGAACAAGGACATTACAAACTAGTTAAAAGATATGTTGATAATTCAGAAGTCAGAAAAGTCTAATAAGAAATATAATATTACACAGGAGATCTAACTTTTATATTCTCTTCTAACTTTACTGATTAAAATCATTATCACGTTGAAGATCATATGTATTTTCTGTATGCTTGTTTCGTAAAAGCCATAGACTTTGAGAGTAAAAAGTTCCATATCGAATCTTATTGATCGGTAACAAAAATCCTTTGGGTATGGTATATATCCACCTTATCGGGTAAAATATCATTTCTGTTACAGAAACAGATACTCCTGAGTTAGTGGTTTTTTTTTTTATTTTTGTCCTTAAGGTTTTAACCTTTTTTTAGCATTCGTTTATAATATTTTAATTTAATATATTTCATCTCTAGTGTTTATTACTCAAACTAATTCATTCCGTTTTCACTTCGAATCCACAGTTAACCCGAAATTATGGACAAAATATCTAATCTGACCGTCCTGTTAAAAAACTATTAAATGTTGACTATGGTTTTCATCTTCAAGTTTTAAATATTCATCTACTTGTGCTATGTATTTGACCAATTAAATAATTTGAAATTGTCTTATGGGAATTAGATTAAAGTTTAATGGTTATTGTGTTATGCCTTCCTCCAAGGGTAAGTATGAGACAAAATTACAATATAATAACACTTCAATTTATCACGTGTGAAAAAAAAATTAATCACTCCGGCAAAGCATGTAACTTCTGCAAGTATGGTGTAACGAAAAATTTAGAGAGCTAACAACTTCCAAATATAGCAGAAGAAAATAAGAAAAATTATGGACTGAATATGAAAGTTATGTTCACGCGAAAAATGAATAAAACATGCAAACTTTAAGACAATATTGTCCGTCCTTACGCTTGAATATTCTTGTTAGTTTTTATTGCACTTTGTGATTCATTTGTTGGAAAGAAGTGCAAGTATGTAGAAACCCAGAAACTTCAACACGTGGGAAGAATTAGCAGCACCCACCATTTATTTATGGTTAAATGACGTAAAATTATCGACCTGCTAAGTGATAAGAAGTCATCGGCCGTCCAGGCACTTCAATTTTTTCATTTTTCATTTTTCTGGTTTGGTATCCTCCTTTTCTACTGTATTCTATGTGGGAAAGAATAATTGTGGAATAATGAAATTCTTCCGTTTGTCTTTTTTTTTTAGAGTTTGTCTTCAAAGCTTTTTATGATAGTTTTGATTGATGGTCAACTTGTGTACTTCAGTTAAATGAAACGGGTATGGTTAGTGTTTTGTGACCTTAAAGTTACGGGTTCGAGTCGCAGAAATAGGCTCTTATACAAAGTGTAAGGTAAGGCTGCGTAAATCAGATCACGAAGCGATCTGACTCCTCACATAATCTATGCAAACACGAGAACCTGGTACGTTGAGAACACCGAATATATCACTGGCGAAAAAAGAAAAAAAAAAGAAATGCGTCCAAATAAACTAATATTTAATTTGGTCTTAATAATGCGTCCAAATACACTAGTTTTGATGAGGTATTTAAAGCGAATTGTTCAAATATGGAACATATATGCAGAGATGGCCTGGTCAGAAGAGAGAAGTTGAAGGAGAAAGAAAAAACCAAGGGCCGGGTGACCAGTTCTAGGAACTGATAACTTTATTAAGGCGTAGGGGCGGGGACGCCTGCATGGAGATATCTAGCCTCACCATTTACTCCTACTATCTCGCGTGGTGACAAGTGAGGTGAGAAGAAAAAGATGAACACGAAAGTGGTTTTCGTGTTAGGAGATCCTAACCCCATTTTTATAAAGATTAATAAACCAAAAATGGTTAATCCACATTCTTCTGATGGTTATCCGGTGGTTCCTTAATCTAAAGGCACCGATTGTCCTTTCACACCTTACTACATCACATCAACCTACCCCTAATTATGGGTGGGGATCTTTTAGCCTTCACTTTTTTCATTCTCTTTGTGACCGTCCAACAAGTGACAGCAAGGGATGGTGAAGCTAGATGAGGTCATCCGCATCTAGCCTCATCAATCCCCTTATTGCCACGTGTCGTGCGGTCACGTGTCACTACACCACCTTTGCGGTGGGGGATCCTATCCCTTATATTATACTATAGCCTGTACCCTTGCGCTCCCTTTCGATTTTTTTCATTGTTTTCATAGTCATATGTTACTGTTTCATGTTTCCATTTTTATGTAGTTAGGAACACACTTTTATTTGATTTTAAAATATGATGGAATAAACTAAAATGGCTTACTAAATTGGCTACGTTTCTTATATCGTGAAGTAGCAGTTGGTTGACACAGTTTGGCGCAATTTTCATTATGTGTTATCGGGTGTTTCTAATACATGTGTGTGATTACGTACATCTTGTCCCTCGTCATAGACGGGAGTCTCTAAGTCAATGATGATAATATTGTTTATGTATATGTTACTCTTTGACAGAGTTAAGCATAAAAAACAACGGAGATAAAATAATTCACAAAAAAATAGTAGCAATAACAAAGGACAAAATAGATGAATATTTTGTTCTCTCTTCTGACCAGGCCATATTATTCATTGGTCGTTGAGTTTTGCCTTCGGGCATCTCTATCACTCTTTAAATCTCCAGCTTTGTCTTCGCGCACCGCTCTAACTCTTTATACGTCTTGCCTCCGGGTATCGCCCCGACTCCATATACACCGAGCTTTGTCTTCGTACATCGCTCTGATTTTTTATATATCGAACTTTGTCCTTGTGCATCGCTTTTGACTCTTTATACATCGAGTTGACCACTATTTATATGTTGAGTTTTGCCTCATGCATCGCTCCTGTGTTGAGTGTCAATTTGACTTTCTGGTGATGAATACTTTATGCATTGAACGATTTATATTATTATATAATTATTTTGTTATTAAGTTTATAATGTGTTAATGGTGGTAGGCCCATCCATATTGGGCCTCAAACTATTAGTACTTAATTTCTAAGATATCAAACAATAAAGGGACTAAACAGTTATTTATGAACTCCACAAAACTCTTAGTATTATAAAAGTGGCTTTCTACCTCAAGGTAATAGATTTTATTCTTCCTCGAGTTTTTGGCCTCGCTCTTGAATAGTATTCTAACTTAAGCGTCGAAGGATCTCTGGAGGGTCTGCATCCCACCTGTCCTTATGCGTGTTTTCTTTTTGCAGATCTCATATGTGTAACCCTTCTTCATTGATGCTTGCAGATAAGATACCTTTGGTTTTTCTGGACACAACACTTTCAACATTTTCTTTCCTATTATATATAAGTCCATGTCTTTATCGTTTTGAAGTTCAAATTACATTTTGTGACCCTGCAAAACATTTTATTTATGAGGCTTTTAGTATTTGGAGTGGCAGGCAGGTGGCCTGGGAGAAGAAACATATGAACAACTTCTTTTCTCCCACTCTAACTCAGAAACAACAGAATAAACATATTTTATTGTCTTATTGTCTGAACAATACAAAAGAGAATCACGATCGTTGAAACTGGATATACAACATTTAACCCCCAACAAATAATTGAACCAAAATTACAAGAATGAACCACAAAACAAATAAATGAGCATATGATCAGCAAACTAGATAAAGAGTAAAAAGAATCGTGTTGAACAATTTCACTTCTAGTTGATAGCGCTGCAAACCTTCCTTATGATCCCATCTTGACCAGTCAGTGGCTGAATATCCCCCATTTTGATCATGGCAGCAATAAAATCAGCTGAAAACGTAGCCGGGTTCCGGCTATATTCAGAGACAATGCTGTCTGTGGAATCTCCATTGAATAGGACTTGATCTGAGTGAAGGAGGCCTTTCTTCTGCATCAAAATCTTGAAGTAGCTGTTGTCCAATTGATTCGGCGTCACCAAATCCAGTGGTGCCAAATTGCTGTCACCGTTGCCTGCGACTGCTGGACATCTACGCCTTCTAGTGCTAGCAAAACCGGCATCAATGTCTGTCCCGTTGCTGTATATTCTATTGCGGAAGGTGAAGCATTGTGCCTGTCCTATTGAATGTGCACCTATGGTTTAAAGTATGAGTTATCTTCATTTACAAGTTCAGAAACAAAGAAAAAATAATAATTGAAAAGCAGTAGAGTATCGTTACAGTTGATTTTATAATTTACACTATCGTAAAATTAAAACTCTTACTGTGAAAATATTTTTACTGAGGGAGAGAACACTGTTTATCTATTCAGATATAGTCAAGTTGGGGATATGGTACATCCCAGCGCAATGATTTTGTCTAAAACAGAAACTTATACATTCTACTAATATATTTATTCTTTAATAACAACTAAATTTATGAAGGATAATAGTTACATAGGACTATCGGTGTTCTAAATTTTGCGTTAAATTTGGTATAAGAAAAAAGACCAAGCACTCTTACCTGAGAGCGCGACCATGTCCCTTGCGCTAAGACCCTTGGCAGAAAATTTGGAGATGAGAGCGTTAAGATCCTCAAAAGGTGATGGAAGATCGGCATTTGCTTGAGCAAGATTTGCTGTGGTTGAATCTCTCCTTCCTAGCTTCACTTGCCATGTTGGCCCTCCAACCTGAAATAAATTAAACATTATACAAAATCTTCATTGATAAGCAAAATTTGAATCCAAAACAGCTGTACCAAATATAAGAGTCAAGATAAGTAACTTACAAGAGAAGAAGCATCTCTCGCAGCAACAGCAAGAACGTCGGCACAAGACACAACTCCTGGACATATCTTCTCTACCTCTGCCTTAGCCGTCGCTATAACATTCAATCCTCTTATGGAGTTAACATTAGGAAAAGCACTCTGCTCGCTTTGAATACCAGCGCTATCCACTAGCAACACGGATGCATCACACCCTTGAACGAAGCAGTCATGGAAATGCAGCCGCACTAAAGACGCCGCCATCCGCCTCTCCGCAGACACAGCTAGTCGGATTGTGGTTCGGATTTTGTTGAGGGCGTTCGGACATGTTGTGTCGTAAAATGTTGGGGATAATTGTGCTTCACTTTGCATGACAGCTATCAAGAAAGTTATAAAAAGAAAAAAACATGCTCTTAGGTTTTCCATTGGGCACCCCAGATATAACAGCAGTTGAATAGCAACCAGATGAAGTGTTCTCGCTTAATGATTTAATGACTTGCAGTAGAGTAGAAGATATATTTGTGAAGATGAATGGAATGGTGATGGCTTCAGCAGCAGCGCTTGAATTTATAGTGCTGAAAAACGCGTGCTCATGCAATGGAGTCTGACTATTGGCTGCTCGGTGTTGTAAGGGCTACAATTGTAATTTCACACTTCTGAATAAATATAACCGAATGTTTGCGACCACAACATTTCTTTTTTCTGACTGCTGACATTTTGTCAACTACTCTTTTTTGTAATTTAAAAATATCTATATATTAGTTATTTTACTAGTTTTTATTTAATGATATTTATACAAGTAAGAGAAAATATGTCAAACCGAAAAATTGAGCCAGGCAGCGGCAATTAAAACAAGTATAGCGCTAATTGTCAACTTCCAAAATTCCTCCTTACTTTCAAAGTCAACGTTTTGGATTTTGTATTCGTTTCAAATAAACGGTTAATCTAAATTGATATACACTACTTAGACCTTACATGGTGTTACCCTCCATTCCCGTTAATCTCAGTAAAAATATATCCTAAACTGCATCTGCCCACGCTATAAGGTACAAATTTCACTTCAGAACTCATTTCATTGATCTTCATTGTTTTTTCAGTTTAAATTCCCACCATTTCTAAAATCAATAAACGAATCTGGCGAGCGTTAGAAAATCTTTGAGGCGAATCTAAGGTTACACATGTGTACAAGAGAGATCACAATTCAAACAACAAAAGTTTGTTTTAATACAGTATGACCTACAACACTAGAAGACAAAATAGCATACGGATGCTGATAGTATCGAGCTCTTATGGCCTGCACCATCGTGGTCCTTGTACACATGGCGCAATCCTGGGAGTCAAGTACAATATCCACTTGATTCGAGCCAACCTCCAACTGAAACGCTGATAATTTCATACTATTCAAGTAGGCATTCCTTTAATCATCTATTAATAGTACCTTGCCATCCACAGATAAAGCATCTGAACTTAATCCCATACTTACAAACCTCGGAGCTTCCTACTCAAAATCTATTAAATGTCTTGAATGTTGAAAGGTTTTTCCAGAGTTAAACTCTAGAAACCTCTAACTTTTGTCTGTTTTACAGAGATTCATTCGGTTCATGTGTTCAATAAGTCACATACTTAGTCCAATTTCTAGTCCATTCATACAAGAGCATTAAGTGTTCATACACTTTATCTTTAAAAGTTTATCAGTAAGCCCAACTGTTTGTATATATTGTCTAAGTATTTCTTTCATTAAGTCCAATTTTTTTTTAACAAGTCTATTACGGAAAATGAAACGGATCCTCCATTAACGTTGTACCTTAGTTTCGCCATTGTGCAATAAAAATATATCGCTGAAAATAAAAAAGGATAATGGTACAAAAAGATTAAGAAATTAAGAAGTTGTGCCATTAGTGTTGGATTGAGGATATGGCTTAATTGGTAATCGTGTTTAGAAAATTACAACCAAAAAGTGGCAGGTTCAAAATGGGACACAACAGTATGGGTGCAATAATGCTATTTAGACTAGTAATGTCTTAGATCATTGTATCCGGTCCAATAGGGTCAAATAGCTGCAATCTAGTTTGCAGTGGACAGCTAGTGTGGATTCTGGGTCACGTGTTACTAACATATCTTTGCCTCATCCACATAACTTCATAGGACTAGTACAGTCGAAGCCCCCAAAGCTAGGGGATTAGACTTTTTGTAACTAGAAGAATTTGCCTCATGAATCAGTAATTGGCTAAAAAACTAATAAACACGACTTTAGGTTAGTGAATATTTCATTTATTTTATCCTTACTTTGTCAGATGTGCTATCTCTCACGCAACAATCTATCTTGCGCCTTTGTACTTTCTGTTCATGAAAGCTGTCAATGGACCAACTTTAGTTTTTTCTTTCTTTTTTTTAAAAAATGATTATGACCAACTTTAGTCTAGTCACTATTTCTTGCGTTCAACTCTGTTAAGCTTTCCTAAGTTCACTAAGTAACGCACCTATTCTTCAATTTAGAATCAAAAAACTTCGCAAAACCAATTTTCTTAGTTTCTTAATCTTTTTTGTATAAAAATTCTTCCTTTAAGGAGCTACAGTTTTTTCCACCTCTTTTCTTCGCCCTATTTTTTCCTTCTATATATTATATACCACAAAATGACTTGTTGATACAATCCTTTAAACAATAGAAACCTATTGTTACTCTTTTGCATTCTCGTTCGTCCTTTTTTTCCCCTTCTGAACTTGCATGTTTTCAAAGTTCAGACATTCCCCTTTGTGCTAGACACTAAGCACTTACCTGCTACCAATTTCCATGCATGGGTTAGAAGGACAATGGTAGGCTTAAAGTGGTTAGACTCTCACTAGGAAATGATATAACTATGGTTTGGTAAAGAAATTTTCTATCGGGAGAGCGTGTAGATTTTTTCTTTTTATTGGCAAAAATGGAGTTGGTTACGTCTAGTTCCGTTCTTTTTCCATATAAACGCCTTAGATTCTTTAGAAAAATTCCAACCACTCTGGTGGGCGCTCTATTCGGACTACATGCTTGGTTCAGCCAGGGCATGAAGCATATATAAGAGAGAAAAAAAGGAGTCAATGTCAGAAACCAATATTTTATAAATTAGTTTTTCTTGAATTCAGCTAGGGTATAAATCAACCAAACTGCTTCCGAATCACTCGTGCCAAACTCCTGAAATGACTTGCTCAAATTGAAGGGAGAAAAGTTCGAGTTGAATACAAACAACTTATTAAAAGAAACGGCTCAAGTTCGAGTTCAAACATCTACCGATCATCATCGACCACATAATAACAAAACATTTGTTGATTTTTCTCCTGTGTTTTAATCCCATTTTTGATTATCCGATAATTTCTTAGATTCTGTTTAAACACAAAAGTTTAGTGCACCAAAAACGCTGTGTGAAATATTTTGAGAAGATTAAGATTAAATTCAGAGTTTGAAAACATCCAACGTTATTCAAACATTGAGGAGCTAATGTCGAGCGGTCTGAAATGTATCTCGAGCCAAGTGCGAGTATTCTATTTCATATTCGAGAGATCTTGAGTTGAGTGGAAGCACGCCTAATTTGGTTGCATGTTTTGCCCGGTAAAAAAAAAAAAAAAAAGAATTTCAGTTGTTTTGATCGTTTGCACCCTAATTCAGCAAGTTGAATGAGATAAATGTACGTAATAATTTGATCCAAGCGTAACCGAAGTCAGGGACATCGCTAAAGGAATAATGAAGGTTTTATTGATACAGAATTTGATGATTGAAATTAATTTTCCATCTATACTTGGGACTTAGTTGTTGTGTGATAATAAAACACCCATTGGTATTTTTGAAAACTAAGTTCAACGCGACCGAATAAAATACGAGGAAGCAGACATACATTTTATCAAAGAAAAGATTAAATAACGCATTGCTGAGCTAATGTTTGTGATATCCGAAAAACAATTAGCAAATATTCTTACAAAGAAGGTAATTAGAAAGACGTTTGAGTCTATATGGTGCAAGTTGGATATTGGTGATATGACTATACAACTTGAAGGGATTAATAGATGATATGATAATTAAGCTGTAGTTCTTAGAATCAAAGAATCATAACCGAAATTATTTTATATCAAATATTCTGTATATTAGTAGTAGGATTACTATATGGAGAGACTTTTACACACATGGTTGATTCAATTAAAAAAAAAAACAATTCATTCAAAACCTAATAAACACACGACTTTCTGGCGGTGAAAGTTTCATCTATTTTACTCTTAGTTTGTTACGTGTGATATATTTCACGCAAGATCTTTGTCTGGCGCCAGGTTTCTTGCTACTTATGAAAGCTGTCATAAGACCAAGTTTAGTTTAGTAATATGGTGTTCAACTCTTTTAACTCGCTTTCTTAAGATTCACAAAGTAAAGCAACGAAGCTATTCTTCAACCACGGCCGAAGAACCTTCAGAAAACCACTTCTCTTTTTATTTCTTGTTCTTTTTCTTTTTGCACAAGAGTAAGAGAACCCTCTAAGAAGTTACAGGGCTTTCTCACCTTTTTTCTTTTCCCTTTTCTATATAAAATATTCTATACCACCTAAATGAATTAATTCCACAGTTCTAATTTTTGAGTAATCCTTTACTGAAGTCCAAAAACTATAGCAGCAATCTATGGCCGGCTGGCTGAACAGGTTGTCCACGAAGGACACGCTTATTTACTTAGACGATAATGCATCCCACATTTGCTTTGCGAGACAAGAGACGCTACCTCACCTCTTCTTCTCCTGCTCGGCCACCAGACAGGTTTGGATATCCATCTCGGCTTGATTTGGACTTTCACGGGGACTTAATACAGTTCACAGGTTGCCGACCTGGAGCTCACACAAACTAAAAGGGAAGTCACTCAAAGCCAAAGCAGCAAAGATTGCCTTGGCAGCTACGATGTACCACATCTGGCAGGCACGGAATAGATACATTTTTAAAAACACAGTTTTTGTATCTAGGGATGTAATACATAGAATAGCCACCCATGTGTACAGAGAGTAATCTATAAGCTCTTTCTCCATATTTTAGACATAGGCGATGATGCTATTGTTTAAAATAGCTTACATTACTGAATTATGCATGTAGATCGGCAGACCGTTCTACAATTAGAACTATTGTATGTGATATATCCCTTTGATGTCTTGATATTTAGGTAATACAAATTTGTATTTCACCAAAAAAAAAACTACTCATTAAATTGCACAACGGAAAAAATAGTAAAATAGTGTGTTAGTTTTATGTTATCTGTTATTAGTACTCTTTCGTTTTCACAGGTATCCTTTGTTTGAACTTGCATGTTTTCAAAGTTCAAACTATTTGTTTAAAAGCAAAAAAGTTCAAACGATTGCCTCCTAGCACTTTTTCCACGCATGAGTTCAAAGGACTATGGTTTGACGTAGTCATGGGTAGCTTAAAGTGGTTAGATTGTGCGTGTGAAATTATCTAAAATAAGTAGGAGTTGATTATGAGATTTCATTGAGAGAGCGTGTAGGTCTTTTTATTGGCACAAAATGGAGTTAGGTTAAACGCTTTAATTTATTTAAAAAAATATGCAACCACTTTGGTGGCCCCACCTTCTTAGTTTGGATTCTCTTACCCACTTTCTCATCACCACCCACCCATGCTGACACGTGTCGCGCGGTGACGCGTGGGGTGAGGGATTTGGGGTGAGAGGATCCTAACCCTCTCCACGGGATGAAATTACCTCACCCACTTTCTACTCACCCCACGCGTCACCGCACGACACGTGGCAGCTGGAGTGGGTGGTGAGGCTAGATGAGGATGACCCGCATTTAGCCTCAACACCCACACATGCTGCCTCGTGTTGCGCGGTGACGCGTGGGGTGAGGGATTTGGGGTGAGAAGATCCTAACCCTTCTCCACCGCACGACACGTGGCAGCAGAGGGTGGTGAGGCTAAATAAGGGTCACCGCATATAGTCTCACCACCCTCTGCTGCCACGTATCGTACGGTGAGAAAGTGAGTGAAGGGATTGTGATAAGAGAATCCCGTCCACCGCCTTCTCCAGGCTACATACTTGGTTCAGCCAGGGTCGGAAGCGGAAGGGGAAAAATTAAAAAAAAATTAAAAATTAAAAAAAAAATTGCAAGAGGAGTCAATGTCAACAACCAATATTCTATCATTGGATTTTCTTAGATCCTTACATGTAAATGAATCTAAGAGGTTTGGAAAATAGTTTGCCCGAATTAGAGATTAACAAACGCACAACAAACTTAACAGCTCATCGAAACAAACGAGCGGAATTTGAATATTTTATGATTTGATTTGAATACTTATCAACTACAAGCATTATAAAGCAGCTTACAATTGCATTCTGAGTTTGAACGCTTGAAATTGATTCGAGCATTTAGCACTACGAAAACTATCAACAACAACATTGTTTTAGAAGCTCCCGCCTATGACAAAATATAGAAGACCGGGTAAAATATAGAGGACCGGATGTACGCAACCATACTCATGTATTAGAAACACACCGAGATTGTTATCCGATAACCCATAATAATAGGTCAAATTATGTCTATCAACTGCTACTTCACAATATAAGAAACACAACCAATTTAGTAAGTCATTTTGTTTTATTCCATCATATTCCAAAATCAAAGAAAAATGTGTTCTTGACTAACACTACGAAAACTATCATGAACCTAAAAGCGCATTAGCGGAGTTTAGATTTCAGAGAGTTACGTTGAGTGTCAGAGGAGTTGGGTGGAATAGAGTGATAAAGATGAAGATAAGAGGAGGAGATGGGTGGAGAAGCGCGACGGAGGAGGGCCAAGAATGGAGGAGAGAAGAAAAAATGATCCTTGAAGAGACATTAGAAGAAAGAGAATGGAGGGCTAAAAAAATATGGGTTGAGAAATCTACAGAGAGAAGAGCAAGAAAAGCTTTTCACATGAATATACCATGCAGTTAGCCCAAAAAAAAGGTATCATCTCACTTGTCGCCTAACATATATAGTTGTGTAAGCGTATCGTAGGACTTGTGATAACAAAATCCAAATGCAGGAGGAAAATTATCCACCCAGCTAATGGTTTAGAATTAATAGTTCTCTCATCCTTACAAGGGGAAAATATCCTAATTACCATTAAACATAAAAAGGATTTAGCAGCTGACATCACAAACTGGTTTTAAAGGTAACCAAGTTCTCCAGGCTCACCATGGAAATTAAGATAACAGCTTAAAAATCAAATCATAAGCTTTCTCTCGTCTTTTGCTAGTTCATCACTCCCATCTTCTTGGCAAAGTCGTCGTCGTCGTCATCCAGGTACTCCCCTTCAGGATCACCATTGTCACCTTCATCTAAGTCATAGGCCTCCCCATCACCCTGCTCATAGTAGTCGTTGTCCTCCTGTGCATAGTCTTCAGCCTCTTGGTCCACTGCGCCATCTTCAGCAATCATTTCTCCTTCATCTTCGATATGATTAGGCGAAACCAAAGACTGGTTGTCAGTCAACAAGGCAGATTCTTTTTCAATCTTTACACCATAAGTAGACTTGGAGGCCTCGTTCTCCTTGTCATTACGGAAACTGATACCATGCTTGCCTCTACTATTCGTCAAACTTTCCTCCGCTTTATTTTGAATGTTCTGTAAATTATTATCCTCATTGTTTATTCCAGAAACTCCTTTCTCATCTCCCCTTTTCCGCTTCAAAATCTCTTGGAGAGGTTTCGGCCCATCAAATGATACATGGCCTTCAGTATGTTGCCTGTACTCATCCTCCGAATATTTTCTTTTGCCGGCTGATGGTTGATAATCTACATGCTGATTATTGGTCTCTGCATTTTTCTTACTTTTCAACTCAGCCAAGCTTTTTGGACCAGCAAAATCCACGTTATCCTCGTTCTTTATTTCTCTTCGTATGGGTAGACCCCTCTTATTTATGTTACCATTATGAATATCTACTTGCACTCTGTCTTTTATTCTGTTCCGTAGCCGAGAAGGCAGCAGAGATGATCCAGAGGAAGCTCTTTGCCCCTCAGTTCTCCTACCCCGTTGCATCTCATTTCCATCATCTGAAGAGTGGCCAGGCATCTTAATCCTTCCTTGAAGACGACTGCTAACAGAGTTACGTTGTTGTTCATGATCATGAAGCAAATCCCTACGTGGATTTCGATACCTTCGCTGATCATGTCTATCACGGGTATAATCTTGATTAATAATTGACCTTAAACCACTAGTCCTGCTGTGCTTTGACAAATGACGTCTTAGATCTGACTCATCGACTTGATCAGGGCTTCCCGTCCTACCATATTGGCTCCTCTCTCGGCGAGCCGACACCCCACTAGACATCCTTTCAGAAGAAGGCCTGCGCTGCTCCCAACCATACTGACCCTGACGCTCATAAGAATCATAACCACGTGAGTCATGATAGATATCTTGGTCAGTTTCCACCATTGAACTGTAATCTGCGGAGCGACTATCAAAATATTCGTTCCTTCCCTCACCATCATCTGGTCTTCCATACTGATCCTCGGTGGGGTAATACACAGAATCTCCAAGCTCGTTATCCACAAGAACATCAAAACCAGGAGAAGGCTCCCTCGAGACCTCCTCTGCATCCTTGCTGTTCACGTTAGCATTGTCTTTTAATGAAACAGGCTGTTGGCCACGACTAGACCAGCTGACTTGAGTTCCATTCTCCATAGAAGGAACATCACTAGTTCTGTATCCGTGAAGCTCATCACTGCTGCTTGAAGCTGGATACTTGCGCTCCTTAAAATGTTCATCTTTTCTGGATCCAAATTCAACTTTAGGTGTCGGTTTTGCCTGAGAAAGCACCTCAACAGCCTTTCGGATGCTTGTTTGTGGGGGTTGCTTTTCCTGTATGGACTTTTCAGGCCCAGCAAATGACTTCTTGAAAGTAGAAGTTTCTGCTGCAGCAATAGGTGCCTGACCTGGTAATCTTTTATTGCTGACAGTATACGGTGCATGTAAGAACGGGCACCAATCACCTTTCATACAGCACCCATTCTGAAAAAATACACAAGTTACAGGTTGTTTACTCGCACCAGAACCAAAAGAAATGGGCACTGCTGCTGGTGCGACTGTAGGGTAACTTTGAAGTAGCGAAGCTCCCTTTGGAGTTGAAACTTGTGTCCCAAATAACCCTTCAAGAGGCTGAAAAAGAACTTGCATTAATATAAAAAAAATTATACATACACATGATGAGCCACAAATAAAACATGCATGAATGTTAAATAAACTAGTACTAGCCAAAATTGAATGAAAGTAAAATACAAAGCTCATATAAGGAAAACTCACAGGATGACGGAAACTGCACTTCAGGTTTAGGCAATTGCCATGCATCCAATACCAGCAATCCCTCGGATTTACACGAGCAGCCTCACTATGACGATACTCGCACTCACTTCCCTGTTGAAAAAAGAAGCATGACACGTTAGTGGAATCACAAAAATGGCACAGAATTTGTAGCTTCAGCACACAGGTCATCAGAGCAACGGAATGAATCAATGTGAAGCATTCATATGCATTATATACTGCAAGAGAAAGGGATAACAAGCGCCCAAAGTAAAGCTATTCGTCCACCTTTATTAACTGCCAACAAAAATACTAAATACCAACAAAAGAACTTGTCTGGAAATCATAGCTAAAACGCAAAGGTAAACGTATCAATACACACTGAGCTCAAAACTATGGTACAATGATAAACATCTCCATAGATACACAATTCCGCTCAATCATCATCGTCATACCCAGTATATCCCAACGACAGCAAAAGCTATCGTTAGGGTCTGGGGAGGGTGAGCGGCAAGCGGTAGGCAATCAATACCTCTATCCCTAGGGAGGTACACAATTCCGCCCAATAAACCTCAAAATTATGATAGAAAGATAAACCTCAAAACTGCAGCTTAACTCCAATACAATATCTCATGGCACACAAGTCCGCCCAATAAAAGAGGTCGATAAAAGAAACCACAAAGTTCCGCAGTACAGAAGAAGCGCTCAATTATAGATATGCTCTTCTCTAACCTAAAGAGTTCAAGGCTTCTCAGAGCACAATAACTAGCCTCACTTGTTACCCTCAGAGTCTGTCTCCTAGACTAGCCATATCAGAGCTAACTTTCTAAACATAAAGTAGAAAATGTTTAAAGGCCCCGAGTTTTCGTTTGTCATAAAGCTAAACTGAATCATCAAATTCGGTAATCCCACAAGTAGAAACTTGAAGCACCAAGAAAATCTTAACGGGGCAAACAAATCCCTGTTGAAAGATGGAAATAAAAAATAAAATAACAATAAAAATAAAAAAGAAAGAGAATATACTGCATACCCTAAATATTCACAAAAAAAGAAGATCAAGAAAGAACATTAAACAAAATTCAACCATCCACCCCTGACATCCAGTATGTTCCTAATCAGAAATCAATTGAACTAATTTGACAAGATCCAACAAGAATGTGTACCAAGTAAATTAAACTCGTCGAATTTTAGAGAAGGGACACGAAAAGTATTGACCTTTTTGCAGGTGAGGGGAGAAGCAAGAAAGTAGACGCAATCGGTGTTTCTCTTGAAAGCTTCTTCATCAGCCGATGACGCAGACGTGCCAGAAACAGCCGAAGGAGCAGAAGACGCAAGCTGCTGCATCGGAATCGATGTGGTACCGGCCATCTTTGGCACTATTGCGGCGGCGGAGGACGGCGGGCAGAAGGGTGCCAATAATTATCTAAAGACTTCGATTTGCCAAGGAAAAGCTGAATAAATTGAAGCCAGATGAGGGGTGAGGGCGGGCCAATAATACCGCTGGATCTAGGGTTTTGGTGAAAAGGGGATCAGATGGAAATAGAGAGAAGATGCCAAGAAAGAAAGAAGCTTTTAAGAGAGAAGAAAGATAACAGAACGCATGGGAGACTTTTAAGTGAGGCCTTTGTTTATGATGAAGATTCCCGATTGGGATGACGGTCTCTGTCTTCCCTTTTTTTCTTTTTATTTTTTAGCATAGGTCTTTTCAGTTTTTATTCACATATTAATAAAAATAAACACAAGCAGAAATTTCAAAATACTTTTGCAGCAAGATTTCCTACACAGATTAATTAGCGATGTTTTGCTCAATATTTTCTTACACGTTGTATCATCCTATATCCTATTGAGTAACAAATTATTCCTGGGTATTTTTTACTATAGACAATAACTTTTTATAAATATAATATTATACATATATGCGTATATTTATGTACGTGCATGAATACTTATACAGACACGCACAAGCAGGTTTTTAATGTTTTAACATCAAAGTTACAAATAAACAACAACAATCATACCCAGTATATCTCAACAGCAACAAAGAAAAGTTACAAATCAATGGCTAAAAATATTTACACTGGCAGGTTATCAATGTTTTAACATCATTCATGGGAAAGTTATGTCTAACACATTTATTAACTTAGTGTAAGTTCAGACCGCCTCCGCAAGTGGTAAGGGTAAAGTATCTGACCGAACAAAATTTATGAACTGACCAGCCATAAACCACATATAGAATACACATGGTGTAAACTAGAAACCAAGTGAGTGTCAAATTTATTTTTTGCACATTTTGCTTTTTTTTTTTTTAATAGATCATACGAATAAGGTTCTATGTATGCTTATCTGAAAACCAGAGTGAGTAATTTGGAAATCCTATTTGCTTTGCCCCACAATAGATAAAAGTTTGAGTGTAAGGCAATGTAGAAAATTGAAGGGAGAAAGAGATCATCCCCTCTCCTTTGGACCAGAAAGTTTTCTTTCCCTTGCTTCTTCATGCTGAAAGCCAAACACATGATGTCCTACAAAAGCCAGATTGAGACTATTGACAATGGACTTATCGACAAGGCAAAAGAAAATAACATACATATACATACATGCATACATATACATATACATACATATATATATACATACATATATATACACACACACATATATATGTACATATATATATATATATATATATATATATATGTATGTATAAAACTGCTGTCAAGATTTGTTACTTCCAAAAGCAACAGCTACAGCAGAAAAATGAAGGTGGTATTCGGCCAGTTCTACGAATATGTTCGGCCTGCTGCTCTGCTTTTGCTGCGCCACAGTTCTTTTTGGCCTCTGCTACAGCCCTTCTCTCTTCCGCTTTTTGCTGTACAGATGCCAGTTTGTTCATCAGCTGATCATGTGCTCTAGCTCTCATCCTCTCCACATCTACCTGGATGACAAGAGCTTATGTTTTAGTAAAAGACAACCCCCAGAATTGACAAGGACTGCAAATTTACATGCTTATTATAACAAGGGCACTGTAAATTCATCATTCTAGAAAAATATGCCGTCCCCCTCCAGTTCAGGCACAATCTGTTGCCATAATGGAGGAAAATGCAGGCAAACACATGCTCACAATGCTTAATCATTCAATTCGGATGACCACTAACATATGACAAAGTAAATTAGCAGGTGTTGACAGTTGGACAGATGAGTGGAGTTAAATCTCTCTCGCAATCAGGTTGAAATAGATATCTTTTTGCTTTTCCTTAGTGAACTTAATGACCTCAATCAAAGTCTACTATGGAAAGTATCACTTAAATATCCACCAGTAACCAAAAAGAGTGGAAAATATACCAGGTGACAAAGTTTTAGGCAAACCCATGAATTTCAATCTATAAAGACAGTACCATGTAGCTGCACGAATATGCCTGATTGATGATAGCACCAAATATTGCACTGGATGTCCAAAATTGAACATAGGACTGCAGTAAAGATTTCAGGAGAACAGAAAACATGCCTCAATTTTTCTCATTTCAGCTTCAGCCTTAGCTTTCTGGTGATTCTCCCATGCCTGTATCTTGATCTGTTCCCTTTTGAACCTGACATGCAAAACATACCTTATGTTCAGATGGTACAGCAAATGATATAAAACACCAAAACAAGAAAGGAAAACAAGACAAAATAACAAACAGGAAAGCATGACTTGCATCTCAAGGGCTAGGTATATTTCACTTGCCAAACGAAACAATGGCCTTGAATTGCAATGTCGCCTTTGTTGCCATTCACCGAGCCCTTACAAATAATGGTGTCCAGATGCCTTCTGATTGAATCCTCTACTCTAGATGCATCTTGTAATTAAGATACCATTTATTTTTTTCATATAGTCTTGTTCCCCCCTATGCCTTCCCCCGCCCCCCCCCCCCCCCAAAAAAATGTTGATGTTGAATTTAACCAGAGCGAAAGTTATTTCACTTACTGGATCTGACATAGAAATAAGCAGATTACCAAAAAAAAATCCTCTAAAAATGTAGTTTATGCCAAAATCAGTCACAATTGTAAGATAGTACGAGAAATTCATAAGGACCTAGTCCACCTAAATATCCAAATAAGCAAATGAAATAAGCATCAGGAAGCAGCATTTACTAATCATGTGTCAGGTGAAAGGGATAACCTGGCTGCATACTTGGCCTTTTCTGCTTCCTCCCAAGCTGCTGCTCGTGTTTCAGTCACACTCTTACGCTGAGTTCTCATCGCACTAGACCCGTCTTTAGTCTCATCATCTTTGCTAGCCCAAGCAGCTATGTTAACCTTACCCAACTGAGTTCCAAGAGCCCGAATTTCTCTTCTAGTCTTCATCTTTAATTCCTCTTCAGCAAAACCATTATTGTTAACGAGAAGAGCATTAGGAGGATCAGTGGGCAAGGATGAAGTAGCCCTTCCAGGAGTTGAATGCCTAGAAGACACTGGGCTACGTGTTGGTGTGGTTGCCCCAACAGGAGTTCCAGTTCTAGAAGGCTCTTGGCTAGCAATTGGTGTCATTTCTGTACCCATGTCCCTCATTGAAACAGACCTAGCCATTGAAGATGGCGGAACAATTTCAGATGACCCATGAATTGAAAGCAATGAGTCATGACGGCTGAAGTTGACTGCAAAAAGATATGAAGTTAAGGACATTTGAGCTCCACATTTAAGAAGTTAAATGAACTCAACACAACCTACCAACCGTAATATATAATCAGAACCAAGTTGCTTGAAAAAAATGCAACCATCAATTTGTCAAAACAAATACGAAAACAGATACGACGTCTTACTCGCAGACTTTACAACACAATGTTCAATCATGTCAATTTGTTGGTCATGCGATTCAGTAATAGACTGATCAGCGTCAAAGCTAACAGATTTCTGCAACACATTTTCCTTCTCAGCATGGTTGGCATCGATGCACTTAGTATCCAGCTCCTCGTCTGAAAATGGTCCCTCGTCAGGAACTTCATTAACAACTTTTGTAGATGGTTGTCGACTGCCATGTCCAAAATAGGTCATTTTACGCACTCCAACTCCTTGATTGCCCAGCCTGTTGTTTGATCGATTAGAAGTAGGGCTTACTATCCACTTTTGTGCATCATCCCATTTTGATGGTGCTGGTTTAGAGAAGCAAGGGGTCCTCTCTGTGGGAACCACTCTCCCTTCTGGAACTCAAAAATTGCTGATGACATGCTTGCATTTTCAATACCAACATCGCAGTCCATGGAATTATCATCCACTGACAGGGTTCTTGAACTAGACAGGGACAAATGCTTCATTCTGTTATCATATGAATCCATCTTTCCTGAGGTTGAGCAGTCTGACTGGACGCTAACTACGTCTACATCCCTGCAATCCTCGGAAAAAGTAGCCTCCCACTTGTAAAATCCTGATATGCACATTGACAAAGGATAATATAAAGAAATGGGAAAAAAAGAAACAAACAAAATCATAACCAATAGTACATTCCTTCAGATTCAAATCAAGATACGCCTTTCATCATTTACTTCACAAATTCAAATAAAGCTGTTTCAAAGAAGAGTGAGGAAAAACTAAAGATGGAGGGGGGGGGGGGGGGGGGGAGTTAAAACAGTTTATAAGATTAAGAACTGAAGTGATAATTTTGAAGGGAGATTTTGCACAAAGGTCCAAATTTAATATCTTGAATTCCTTGTTGCCAAGCCTCCAAAAAGATCGATACTGACACCACAAAGGTAGAAGTACAATTTAAGCGGCAGGAAGGACCAGAATTCTGTCATTATCTTTAATCAATAACTATATTTATGTATATCCATCATATATATATGCATGCATCAATGAAGTACCTGAATCATGGATCTCAACATCAGTATTATGGGATCCCAAAGAAAGGCAAGTAGAGAATTCCTCCTCTTCTTCTACTCCTCCTTGCCTTGTCTTCTTCTCCTCTCCTCCCAATATCATAGCCCTCAATTTCGTAGGGGACAACTATGAATGAAAAACAAACCCAAAAATATTATCCATAAATGCATCAAACAACTAACTTAAACCCAGAGAAAAGGACATCCCAAGAATCTCAGACACAAGATTTGACAGATTAAAAGGGTTACTTTATTCCTAAAAAAGCAAGAACATACATGCAGACAAGAATTTAAACCAATTAAGTCTAAAAAGGTTTGCAACTTTGCAGCATTACATTCGGAACTGTTAAAGAAAACAGTCAAAAAAAAAGGGAGAAGGTGGGTGGGGGGTGGGACCTGTTTCTGCCGCTGAGGGGGACGCTTTTGTATTGTCTCATACTCATTTTAACTATTCCAGCAGCAGCTGAGTAGTAAAGGATGTTTCTTTGACTATTCAGTCTTTCCCAAATGCGCTCTCTCTCTCTCTCTCTTCAAGTAAAACCAAATGGGCAAATGGCCATTGTCTTGTGGACTCTCCTCTGATTTACACTGAGAAATGGAATCCCCGACTGCTCAGTCTGTTTGCTGCGATTAGCATGGCCCCACAAAAGGCAATTCTGAATCTCTGATTGGGTATTATATTAATTTTACGGACCAGACCAACTAATTGAACCAGTCGAACTAAATCAAAAAAAAAAAACAAACAAACAAACTATAAAACCGGTGTCATTTTAAAAATATTTAAAGACCTAAATGTTTTAAACGATCCAGTTTTTGGTTCTGAAAAATTAAATCGTAAAAATCGAACATGATTGTTTCTATAAAATATTTATGTTTAGGTTTGATTATAACTTATATAATTATATTATAATTTTACTTTCTAAATTTTTACTTCTCCTTCCCCTGTGACCTGTACCGCTAACCTTAAATCCTTTTGTGGCTAACGATTAAAGATAGAAGTCTCACAAGAATATTGTTATGGTATCCCTCTCTTTTCCCTGTGGCCTATTGCAACGTTAGTATAAAAGGAGCCAACCATGGTATTCTTCAGAGGTACCAGGCTCTCGTTTACGTGGATAACGTGTTTAATATAGAAAACTTACTGCTTTTAAGAAGTTGAAATAGTAAGGACGGTACCAATTTAATAATATTTTTTTTCTGTGGGTATCTCTTTTACTTATCCAGCTCAGGAGTGTTGAAGGACGGTACAAAATAAAAAGACCGTTGTTCACCTTCTTTTCTCAATAGATATGTATTGAGTGGAATAATAATATTTACTATAACACCCAAACCCTATTCAACTTACTATACAACAAAATTGTCTAGTTAACAACTGACTTCTGTATCTGTATCAACGTCAAAGCCACCCCCATAACTTTTTCCTTCTCTGTTGCCATCCGACACAATTGCATTTGATTGCCATCTCTGCTACAAAGAAATTCTCCACTATAATCACCATCCCGGGAGTCAGCCTGTGAAAAATAAGCACATAAATATATATTCAAGATTAAAATAGGCAGAGAAGCAAATCGGAAACCACATAAATGCATTGATTCCAACCACAAAACTGATTTTTTTTGGGCTTCGAAAAAGAAAACAAAGTTTCAGGCATGCAAAACTCCTTGTATCTTATGACTAATCGCCAAAATCAGGGATGCGGAATAGCAAGCAATAAATGTTTAAAGATGAAGAGAAAAAACCTCAACTTAAGGGAATAGGATCCCCCCACCGCAATGGGGTGCGGTGACGCGTGACCACGCGACATGTGGCAGCAAGTGGGGTTGGTGAGGCTAGATGCAGGTGACCTTCATCTAGCCTCACCACCCAACCTTGCTGCCACGTGTCGCGTGGTCACAAAGAGGGTGAGGAAAATGGGGATGAGGAGATCCCAACCCAACTTAAGAGATTACGTATGCAGTAGCTACGTAATAAATGAAATTCTTGATCACACATGTTAAGCTTTTCTATCACATGTTGCAAAACATATATAAATTTCAATATAGGAACGCTTGTCAATGAAGATTTGCAGCAATATTAACTGCTTAACTTCCTCTAGATTGCTGTTGATTCTAAAGATTATGAAATTAAAACCACGTAAAGTCTTATTTCCAATAGTTAAATTCTTCTTCATAATTCGCATGTTTCTGAGTATTTATGAACTACAACAAAGCACCAGAACAGAACTCAAACTGAAGCAGCTTCTGTTAGCAAAGGAGAAGTTAACAAACCTCTTGAAGCTCACTTTTTGTGGATCTTCTTGGAATTCCAGAAACTCGGAAAATATCTTGCCACAGCATATTGGCAGCCAAAAAAACTAACGAAATTCCGGCAATCCCTTTCGCTGCCTTCATCATTGTCCGAGGCACTTAAATTACTAAGGTAAGTTCTTCCCTTATAGATATAGCAGAGCTGCTGCCACAAGAGGACACTTAAACCAATCTCCACTGAGACACTAGCCATAAATAGGTAAACCAAAACAAGACCTTTTGGAGTGAAAAAAACTGCAGACCTAAGGAAAGATAAGGCAGCTTCTTTAAGAGTCTTGAACATTAGCTGATAGGTGATAGAACTATCAAATCGTAGATGAGTCTGGTAATTGAAAGATGGCCACAATTGAAGTGCTGCAAATGCAGTTACCAGAGAGACATAAATTGTGCTCGTTACTGCTGATATAAGAAAGACGATAAAGCTCCGATGGTTTGCTGCACCAACGCAATTCCCGATCTGCAGGAAAGGGACATAGACTCATAGGTGCACTACAAAAGTTATTTCAAATGTTCCTGTTAGTCACAAGAACCCAGTAGGCCATCTAAAGGAAAAAAGAAAGAATTTGTCTCAACCAGACAAGCAGCAACATACAGTACTTGGTGAACATCATGCTCAAGTTTTTCAGTGAAAGCACTTGGATCTAGCATAACTTGCCTTGCTATCCTAGGGTGTCCACCTTGTCCTTTTCTACTGCATGTCTACATAAATCAGCAATGCATGGTCAGAAGTATTGGCTTTTACAATCTAGCATCTCACATTTCCTAAAAGCAAAAGCCTTCCACGTATTGGTTTTATTCTTCTAATATATCAGAGGCTTCATTAGAAAGAGGCAGAAGAGCTGGGAAGAGCTTCAGACAGTAATTTTAATTGGTTAAACACATTCACAAACAAGTAATCCCATAGTGAATCCAAGGCCATTATTTTATGCTCACCATTTCCCAAGCAATCAAACATACTATTAACATACTTACAGAACCACTTCAACTGTTTGAGAACTTAAAATTGGAGTAACGTTGTAACAATTTCACAAAAAGGATCTTGCTTTTTAAATAAGGGAGCGGTTGATACTTACAAATGGGCAATGATGATCCATGTCCAAGACACACATTCCACACGAGCGGCAATGGTGTGTTCTGGGAGATTTTGGTCTTGAACAATATTGACAAAAAGTGAAGTTGTCAAGTCCACCTTTTCCTACAGCGGGGTAACTACCCCACACTATTCTTGGTGGAGCACCAGGAGACTGGAATGCCGCAAGGCAAAAAGTACTTAAGGTAGATAAGGACAACACTATAGTTATGACCCAGTGGAAAGCACCACAAAACAAGCTGATAGAAAATATAAAAGGATAGACAGCCCATATGCCACCACCTGCAATATCAGGAAACCGTTTGGATTATAAAGTCAGTCGCTAAGAAAGCGAACGAAGACAGCAAAATAAGATGAAACATAGTGCCCCTTAGAAAATTATCTTCATGTTGGACATGCTTGACCAACAGCTTCTCCAACAAGTCGCAAGCAGCTCATGCTGCCCAATTTATTAACATAACCAGATTTCACATATTATTTTTTATTTTTCCTATTGTTCTTGCTGCCCTTAAAGATTTCAGAGAATTATTACCGGTCATACTCCCAGAAATCACTTCTCCAGATTTTCTCAATAAAGGCAGACATGATTTCCCTTTATAGAATGTGCCACAAACAAGAAACTTGCCATTTTAATCATGACGAAATTTACATAAAAATCAATTCTTACCAGATGTGTCAAAGTAAAAAAGGATTGTTTACTTAGAAATAGCAATATAGATTAAGAGGTTGTGACTAAAGCAGCAACGTATACAAAAGTTCTTTTTGATAGGTCAAAAAGGAAAGAAGACTGTTTTGACTGACCGGGTTACAAGAAAAGTGCATGACTTAACATCAAGGACACTGAGGCCCGTACAAGCGTAATATGGATGATTCAAAAGTATACTCTGTTTGAAGAGGCAACTAAAACGAGGAGAAGAGACCCCTAGCAGCATTCCCTTCTTGTGGTCACTGGTTGGACTCTTTGGTGTTTGATGATTTCAAAAAACAAGCATATTTCCATGCAATATAAAGGCAACATCCTTACAAGAAAGAACAAAGATGTCCAAGAAAGCAAAGGAGGTAAACAAGTATCAGGTCAAAAAGGCATAAAAACTAGACTACAGCGTTCCATTCCAATACATGGCCTTCTTCCATTCAGTGGAAAACCATGAATGTCATGCAGGTAGATTTTAGCTCTGAAGACTGATATATCTGACATGAGATTTATACATATGACACATTTGACGATCACAAGAACCACACCGGTTTATGTACTAGATGACTGCAAAAGCCAAATAGAAATTTTGAAGTCTCTTAGCTCGAACTAAAATAAAAATTTTCTCGTTGTATTGATGTATTAATTCCTCAGACTTACATACAGATGTCTATTTTAATTTCCAATACAAGTACGTGGAAGAAAAAAAAATGACTTGTGAATGCAAAAACATCCAACTCTTCTAACAGAACTTTCATGGTTAGAGACTGATTGCTGGCTTCAATAGCAAATCAGTGACATACTACTTTATTACGCCAACATCCAGTAGCATTAGCTATAGTAATCACCTATGAAGCTTTCCACGTCAAATTTTACTCATGTCCTGTGTTTATCAACCATTAAAAGTTACGTATGAACTAACCATTATAATACATGTTTCTTAACAATAAAAAACCCCAAAAGTATTCACTTTGGCTTCAACAAGAGAAGCAGGAGAGAGGGGCTCTACGTGACCTGATTCAAATGTACCATATTCACATAAACTGTTACAAACAGGACTAAGTATTTAGCTTCAGCAGCGTACCTATAATGAACAGCATGAATAGAAGCAGGGCACCAACAAAAAATCTATCTCGGAATCGTCTCCACCTGTAATATCTGTTATCTGTTTTTAATACCTCTTTGTTAGTTATAGCTCCGCACCAGCCGCATTTGAAAACAGGCGCATGAGGAGAAACGAGTAAGCGGATTCCACATCCCCAGCAAGTTGTCTCATGATCTTCCTCCACAGGTAAGACATGATGCTCCACCTACACGTTGGCAAAACGAGTAAGCAAAACCAAGATACCAGCTTCTGGACCTCATGGAGAATTTTACTTTTTCCTTTTAAGGAAAATTCTTGCAAAATTTTGGTTTAAGAAAACGAAAAAGCAAAACATCCTGCCCAAGTTATATATAAATAGAGTATGAATATCATCAAGTGCAAAAAGGCAGGATGTAAATGGGAAAATAATATTAGGATATGATAAATTGAATGAAAAAGGTAACTAAAACCTAAACAATGATCAAAGAAGTAAGAAGATCACTCCTATAAAAACAAAATATACATAATTGCCGTATCATCCTGTCTCAGGTAAAAGCTAATCGTGAAACAATTTTGAAGTCCGAGGAGAAAAGAGATTAAGGAGAAGTTACCAGGGGATCGACATCGTGAGTGGTGGAGCTAACGGAGGCGGAAGATGTGGACACCGCGAAATCCATATTTTGCACGGAGGCGCACCAGATTTAGCTTTCTTCGCTTTCCCCTCTACTCTTGTTCTCGTCTAAAAAAGGTCAATGAGAAATAAGTTTTGGCTTTTGCTTCGTTGCGTACTCCATCATTCAAATTGTTCGGAACTTGGGAGTGATTTAAATCATGAATTCTGTGACTAATATATTCTGCAACAAAAGTTATACTCCTTCCGGTCCTAAAAGAAATTGAAAATTCGAAAAAGACTAATATTATTTCTCAAACGGGAAATATTTAAATGTTATTTGCGTGCTAATTTCAAAGGAAATAATATAGATACTAGACAATGTTGTTACAAAATATATTTCACAATGTTGTTCACATGCCGAAGTTAGTTTTGTGAATAATGGAAATAAACAATCAAGATGGATACACCAACAAAATGGTACTCTATGATATTAAGCAAACTAAAAATACATTGGTTTATTGATAATCTAAGCATAGTGAAGTTCTCCACAATAAGTACCATAATGCTTGTCCATCATCACTTACAAAAGATGCCGTAGTTTGCCTTATGACCTGCGTTGTCAATTGGTCCCACCTGCAAAGCTAATAATGTGATTGGGGAAGTCGAACCTTCACTAAAATCATAGATGATCCAAATAAAACTAACATTCGTACTCGATAAGGTTACCACTATCTGTTACTTGCTTCGATATTTAACGAGATTACCTCCTACTAGTGAGAAGTACCCGGATATTGACCTTCTGTCACTTAGATTCCTTGTCCAGTCAGCGTCTGTAAATACCTCCACCTCCAGATGTCTATGGTTTCTGAACCAAATTCCCCTTTCGGGGTTTTTATCAGATACCTCGAGATTTGTATTACTGCTTTCATATGTTCTTCTTGCGGCTGATGCATAAACTGACTAACCACTCTAACTGCATATGCGATGTCCGGTCAAATAATTTTCCGACTAGCCTTTGGTACTGCTCTCGATCCACCACTGGGTCTCTTTCTTTAATTTGTAGCTTTAGATTAGTTGCGATAGGGGTCTTTCTCGACTTGCAGTCCATCATCCTTTCTTTGGACAAGAGATCCAGTGTGTACTTTCTTTGGGATATGAACAGACCTGTTGCTGATGGAAGTACTTCGATTCTGAGAAAATACTTTAACTCTCATAGATCTTTCCTCTCGAATTCATCAACAAACTGTCTCCGAGTCGAGCCATTTCTTCTTCATCATTACCTGTAATAACCATATCATCGACGTAAATGATGAGATATGTTACAGGTTTACTCTTTTGATTTAGAAACAGTGTGTGATCTGTATTACTTTGTTTGTACCCATTCCGCTTCATGACTAGAGTAAATCTTCCAAACCACGCCCTTGGATATTGTTTCAACCCATAGAGTGCTCGCTTGAGTCTACAAACTTCATTTTTTTTAAAGCCGTCAGCAAAACCAGGTGGTGCTTCCATATAAACCTCTTTCTTTAGTTCTTCATGTAGAAAGACATTTTTAACATCAAACTGGTACAGCGACCATCCTTTATTTACGGCGATAAAGAATAAGACCTTAATAGTATCAATCTTGGTGACTGGAGAAAATGTCTCTAAATAATCAATTCTATATGTCTGTGTGTATCCCTTCGCCACCGGTCTGGCTTTATACCGTTCAATCGTGCCATCTGCATTATACTTTACTGTAAACACCCACCGACACTCTACTGGTCTTTTTCTTCTAGGTAGCACACATTTTTCTCACGTATTGTTTTTCTTCAGTGCCTCCATTTCAACTTCCATTGTCTCTCTCCATTCTCTTTGTTTCACTACTTCGTCAACATTTTGCAAAAAATCCTTAGTACACAGAGACATAAATAGTGCCTTTGCTTCACCAGACACTGCCACGTTCACTAGATACCTGGGATTCCAAGACGCTTGATTAGGTGAGTATCTTCGAGACGGAATGCCCCACACACTGCCACGTTCACTGGATACGTGGGATTCTAGGGTGCTCGATCAGGTGAGCATCTTCGAGACAGAACGCCCCGATTTCTTCTTGGAGGGAGAATGCGTACATGTTGCTCATCAAGAGGCTCAGGGGTTTTAGTGAGTTGAAGCAGTACCGTAGACGGAACAAATAAATCATCAGGAAGTATATCAGAAGATGACTCAATTACCTCATATAGAACATCCAAGGAAGGAGGCTCACCAGACGATGATGCTTGAGCTTCGGAAATGTCTACACTGAACTGGGCATACTTGGTGACGCCACCTGCTAGCCTTTGTTGGCCCGTTTCGGACCACCTGAGGCTGTGTAACCAGTCAAAAGGTTCACTAAAATTCTCTCCCTAGGCCTGAGTACGCGGTGTGAAGAAATTACATCTGCTCCTATCTGTAGTACAACTCCTATCACTAATTATGAAACATTCTATTTACACATGATTTGATACGATACTCTTTTTTATAACACAATATTTTCTATGATACGATATCCCTCTTAATATAGCATGATATGATAAATTCCATCACGTCCAAGTATTGTTTGTTACGCAGCGTTGTTTCTTATATTAACTTAAAAAAACAAAACAAAAAAACAAACCCTTATGCTAAATAGGGTAACATTTTTGCATTTGTATTAACTCGTTACGAATTACAATATGGCTCAAAGAAAGTTATGAACCTAAAAAGTCAAGAAAATTGATATTGGTATAACATAGTTTCCTCAATCGTAACCGAATAAGCATACGCCGGCGATGGACTAGGTAAACAGGGGATAACATTAATTACTTCATTCTACGTCGTTTTATGTATATACCTTTTATAAAACTGCAAATCATATATATATACACACACATATATATATACATACTATTTTAAATTACAATATCGGGCATGAATTTCAACAGCAAAACCAGAGAAAATACAAAAGAAAGAAAAAGTCACAATGGCATTCCTATACGCAATAAATCGGTGCATAAGTGATCAAAATATGAGTGAAATTATTGCCTCTGTCTCCCACCTATTCCCTAACCGAACTTGCCTGTACCAAGAGTTAGAGAAGCAGATACGTGTTGGTTTACGTGGCTATTCTTCCCCATGCAAAATATGGAACACACTTCTGTCAACTTTGTAACATGCTTGGTGTGCCACGTTGCTATCATGCAAATCTCTTCGAAAGACGACATTTATGATCAAAGAATAAACAATACGAAAAACTGCAATACAGTAAACACTATATATATCCAATCAGCCTGTTAAGATTTTATTCATTCTCTACTATATTCTGCTGCTTTTTACTTATCAGCCTTTGGAGAATGGAGAAAATCAGCAGCATGGGATCCATGTTATTGATTGTGTTGGCTTTGGTTGCTATTTGTGGTGCTAACGGTAAGGAGAAAGAAAAGCAGCCACGCTGCCAGAAACAAATTGAGAAACAGCAGCAGGAGCTGTTCTCCTCTTGTCACCAGTATCTGGTGGATGGCAGTAGAATATCGTCGTCCTCGTCTTCTTCGTATTCATTTTTAAGGATGTTTAATGAAGGGGGTTGGCGTGAGGAATTTCCCAGATGCTGCCAGCAGCTGGAGCAGCTCGACACCCAGTGCAGATGTCAAGCTATTTCGCAGGTAACATAACTATACAAAATTACTACACTCGTTGTCTAGATGTTGATGAGACAAGAATTTGTAAGTAACTTCATTCGTTTAATCATTAGTAACAACAATTATTTTGCTTTTGATATAGTAACAAAATCATAAAGATATTTTGCTTTGGGGTGTTCTCATTCTTATACTCTTTTTTCTTCTTTGAAAAGGATATGGAAATGGACTTAGTATTCTCTTAACGTGGAATAATTAATTATGCAGATAGTGAAGAGGCAGAGACAAGGGGGAGAGTTGGAGGAGGTAGAGATGCAAGAGATGCTACAAACGGCACGCGCCCTTCCAAACTTGTGCAGATTGAAACCCAGATCTTGTGATGTACAACTTGGTCCTTATTAACAAGTGTGTTGCACTTTCGTTCTCGTTTTCCCCCTTTTTTGGGGTCTTGGGATTGTGGGAATGGAGATGATGTGGAAGACAATCCCTGTGTCTGGAGTTTTCCTTTTGTTGATGCATGTAATGGTTGTTAATGCTTGTAATGGACATTATGTATGTCTCTTTCTCCGTCGTATCGTTTGTCCACTTGAAATCTCTGTGTAAATCAACGAAATATATACGTTCACAATCGAAAATTTAGATCTAATGAACGTTCACATTTAACCACATCTTTTCCACAAATCCTTGGAGCCCAACTAATTGACACGATTACACTAGCCCTGCCTTCGGCATCCTCCTCCTTGCGGTGGCCAATTAGAGTTGGCCCTCTCCATATTTCTTTTTTATTTTTTTGGAACCTTTTTCATCAACAGAAAAGGTTGGAAACTTATTGTAGCTCCCCGATTAAGTTTATTTGTCAATCTTTTTACCAAGTTCAATCATTTCTGGAAAGCATCATTGCCGAGAGGTTCTAAAACTTTTTACTCGCAAGAGAATGTCACTGAAATGGTGAAAAATCTGCAATCATGTACTTCTGCCATGCACTCATCGCAATACAAACTGACGAGGCATCATACAAAAACAAAGAAGGAAAACGCTAAGAGAGAGAGAGAGAGAGAGAGAGAGAGAGAGAGAGAGAGAGAGAGAGAGAGAAAACTCGGCATCAACTTCATAGATTAGCAATATCTGAACATACCAGACCCACTTCACCTAAGCATCCTCTGATAGAAATTAGCAGTCGGTCAAACCCAAGTTCGGCTGCAAAGATCCACATTGTCCGAGCAAAATGGTACCTCACCTACCATTCAAGATGTGCTTCTACCATTCAAGATGTGGAAGCACATGGCGACTAAAATCTACTGCCAAGTACACGTCGGAATCAACAATAACCCAAATACAAGGCAGAACCAAACACCACCACACACCCACCCCCAACACACACAAAGGCCCACCTTCGTACTTTGTGCATCTGCATTCAAGGAAGGCCACAAAACTTGAGCGAAACGGACTCGGCTGCTGATACTGTGATACAGATCAGCTTCCAATATCTCTTTAAAAGTGTTCACAGGTAAAAGCCAGAACTCAAAACTGATGTTACATACGGCAAAGTTAAAATACATGTTTGCATTTATACTTAAATCGGCGATCTAGATATTCTACCCAACCAATTCGCAGTCATCTCACTTTTGCTCGTTTCCACATTTGAATTTAGCATGTTCCAGAAAATAATCACACCAATATACATGAGTCTGCTACTCAGTACACAGAACTACACCCACCAAACGAGATGTCAAAACACTAAATACACGAAGAAGATCATTGCACTATGCTCACAACACTAGGCAATTGCCAGGAAGTCAGTCATCCAGGTATGACAATGTATAAAGATAATAAGACTTGAAACGAAATTGCAAAATCCAGTAAATTGCTTAATGGCTATATTTGCACGAACTTTGCTAAAATCTGTTCAATCAGATGAAACTGATGCTCTGGTTTGAAATAAACCATCAACAACTTTCCACCTTTGAGCCGTGACATGTTTACGACACGAGGACCCACAAAAGCAAATGCAGACCTAGAAGCTGACACCGCCCGTCTGTCTGTTCATTTGACTAGCGAATAGGATGATATTGTGTGATGCCACGTTTTGGAGGCAACTTCCGCAAAATAAAAAGGACAAGAGCAGAAGGCAATATTTCCACCAACTGTTAAAAAAATGTAACGCTAATGATCACTTCCATAAAGTTATATGTAAAATGGCGTAAGAATAAAAGGACCAACAACCAAAGTAGCAATATATTATGATACTCTCACAGAGAGAGAGAAGACAAAAAAAGATACATGATACAACCATAAGCATAAGCCAAGTACAATACGCCCCACACACCACTCCCCACCCCCCAAAATGGCTGCGGATGCTTTTCTTTCTCTTTCCATACATATCTGACGCTTAACCCAAATTTCAGCAGTTACCACACATCCTTATTAATTCAATTGTTTTAGATTCTTTCAAGCAACAGGGAAAATATAAAACCGCTTGAAATTTGCCAGCCACTAGCTATTGTATGGTTCATCCCATATTCAAGTGTGGGTATTACATGTCAGTGTGCCAAGTATAATGTGTATATGTAATAAATTTGATATATATATATATATATATATATATATATAGAGAGAGAGAGAGAGAGAGAGAGAGAGAGTAGCAGGAGCAAGATGGATGCTTTTCTGGGAAACATATGCCCTGAATGGTGAAACCGTACTAATGATACAAGAATCATACACCACTACCACATCCATCTAAAGCGTCCATGACAAAGATGTGCTGACCAGCCCACAAAGGTCAAGCTCTATCATAAAACTAAGTTCCATTTGACAGAACGCGGAATTCCCAGGAGAGACAGATAAAGAAACATACAAGAAAAAAGTAAAAGAAAATATACAAAGAGAAGGAAAGTAATCCTTGGAAAAGAATAAAAAACCCCACTTACAAGATAATATATGATATTTAAAACAGGATGATTCAGAACATCAAGATCAGCTGACTGATTGAATGCATTCAGACACACCTGCAGCGCAACACGGTTATACATTTTGATTAACATCCAATGAAAATCAGAAAGATATGACCAAAGTTGATCAAAATATGCTGACCCCAATGCCCTTATCAATCAAAAGCAGAATATACAAACAATCGATAAATATTGTTAACCAAACAAGTGTTCTCTCTTTCTTGAGGTCCCGTCATATTCTGAAGGAACACCAGAGGACTCACCATGATACACCTGATGAGGAAGCAAGAAAAACATATGGTTGTGACATAGCCAACCTGCATCAACCAATACGAGAAAGGAGTTAAGTGAGAGTCAGAAAGGAGAAATCAGAATTCAGTTATACAGCTATTACCTCCTGCAGCTTTTTACGCCTTCCTTTTGATTCTACAGGGAACCGCTGCAACATCAAGAATAGCCTGCACAAAAGATATACATACTGAATATCCAGTGATAAAGTCAGACATATCAACAGTTTACCAGCCACAAGGGCATCAAACCACAAAGAGACAACTCTCGTGATATAAGAGAGACATTCCCAATCCCACTCATGATATAAAATATCTCTTCTGCCTCGTTTACAAGCAACCAGTTCCTAAGAGTTGGATCTTATGCAAAAACCAGTAATTCTTCACTAACTCTCATTAGGTACATTTGAAAGGCAGTTTCTCAGCCACATACACTTACTTCAGGCACAGGAAGCAATACGATTTTATTTATGAACATGGGAATAGTTTTGCAAGCAAAGAACAGACTACGGCAATTTCTTTCAAGTAGGCTAAAAAGATCTAGGCTTCCAACACCCCAGAGGGACCCACATCTAGTGAAGAAGAACCTGGAAAAAATTTATATACCTTCCACCGTAGAGCAGAAAGCCCAGTGCAGCAAACAATGACACACCTGCCATAACAAGAATATAGCATTGTAGAAGAGGTAATTTGGATTTGAAATAGAGTGATCCACAAAAGAGTTTACAGCAAAAACCTGCAAAGAATATCTTGGATAGAATGACCAGCGCTCTCACAGGTTTCCACCATATGACCAACCATAGAATGATCTACACGATTGAGGCTTAAATTATCACAATAAGTACATAAGCGTGCTGTGGAAACTATAAGGAAAGGACCACTACAGGCACAATAAAAAACCCTTTTTTGTCCAAAAAAGAACCCCAATGTCGCACTGCATATGATCAGCGACTAATGAAAGCAAACCATCTCCAAAACATAGGACAATAAATCACTCAAGAAATTATTTAGAAGTTCTAAATAATCGGGCATCACATATCCAAGAAGTTTGGGTGGGAATAGAAGACCAAAGAAAAAGCAACAGAAGAAGGAAGAAATCCAACCAAACCCACCCCCCCCCCCCCAAAAAAAAAAAAAACATTCACTTAGTACTTTATTTTCTGAACTACAAGAGTAACTACTTGTTTATAACAAAAAGAGTAAGCCAAAATGAGTTCTGAAAAAGTATAGTAGGATTGAATCCTATCTAACTCGGTAATATAAAAAAAAAATCCTATCTAGCTAATACTGTGCCCTCATGTCATTTTTTTTTGGGTACATCCATTATGATTGAGTAAAAATCATCAGAAAAGAAAAAAACTAATGATTAGTATTTTGCTCTTCCACTTGACATTGGACCAATAACAATCCATGCATAACTTTTTGAAGACATATACATGCCTGAGCAGCTCAAATTAAATGCCTATTTTACTTATCCTTATTCCTTCACACTTGCAGAATCAGAAGAAAAGACCCAAAAAAAAAAACCACTAGTAGTTCCACCTTGGTTTGATTGCAAGTGTTCACCTCAATTTAGCCAATATATAGATCAATCAGAACTAGCAGAGAAGCAAAAGCAACAGATAAATCATGGCCTGGCAACACGTAAAACAAGGATAATTTTGGGCTAATCATGACATCCTTCTTACACTCAAAAGCGAAACAATATGCATGCCACTGGCAGAAAATTGTCACCTGCACAGCATAGACAACAGAGTTTATTGTGAAGAAAGTCGGCCTCAGCCCATCAGTTGACACAGCACGAGCCTGCCACCAAATTTAAATTAAAAAAAAGGGTTCACCATCAGGCCATTTCAATACACACACACACACACACACACACACACACCCCAAGAAAAGGAAAAGAAATCCTTATTCCTTTTAAAATATATACGAGAGAGAAAAACGGACATTCTGGCGAAGGAGTCAAATTTAACAACCTGATAGTAAATCTCCGCCCAGAATAGTACCAGAAGGGCATAAGTTGTGAAGAACACGAGACTAGGCAAGTCAAGCAAGATGTGTCGAACAATCTAGAAAAAAAAAAGGAAATCAACAAGACATTTAAATTAGGAAGTCAGAGAATAAAAATAGTTTAAACAGACATAATTTATAATAATCTTAACCTCAGGATTCAACTGTTGAACATCTCGCCGAAATGCGAAGACCAAGCACCTAACTGAAAATTCAAAAATCAAATCCGTTAACCCACCATCCTAAAGGACAACTGTAGCTCAGGACAAATATTCCTCTCTCAGATTGCAACACTCACAGTTTCCAACACGTATCAAATGAATTCTATTTAATTCATCAAACAGGAAATACACACAACAAATGGAACAATATCAACAATTTTACGACTAATGCTAAAAAAAGCACAAACCCGCATTCACCAAGAAATTGAGAAAGTGGAAGACTTTTTGAGTTGTCCAACCGTATTCAGGAACTCTCAACTGTATACGAATCAGTTGTACCTGAAAGTTATCCAGCAAAAACTTCCAAATCAGCCTACAACTGTAATTCCAAATATAGAATGAAATATTGTAAAAGTATCAAATCATCACAGAAAAGACGGAGCGAGAAAGAAAATAGCAACACGCACATAACACTATCAGACTCCTTGACCTAATTATTACATTAGGTGAAAAAACACACATGAAAAGGAATTTTCACCCAACTACTCAAGCTAATGCAAATAAAAAACCATGTGCATCAATCAAACAGAAAGTCATGTGATCCACAATTTCTCCAGAAACTTGTATCTTTAAGAATCACAGAAAAATAATGCCAGTAAGAGGAGATAATTAATCCTTTACTCAAAAATGGAGGATTACAAGAGCAACGGCGGCGACAATTCCGTAAAGCGCAGCGAGAACGTGAAAAATACGGTCTTGCCAAACAGGCGATCCATTTACTTGGTCCCACCAACTCATCGCGTCTCTCAGGCCGCCAAACACCGTCGTCGTCATCGTGCTCTCCACCGCATCCGCAAATTGCGGCACCGCCATCTCCACCGTTCGAACCATCATATATATCAAGGGAACTCTGTATACAATATTTATTAAATTGAAGCATCAACGTGGAACTTCTTTCCTTTTTTCCCCCCTTATTGAGCAAATTCTGGTCCGGAAATCCAACGGGCGGCCGCCGACCGAGAGGGGAGAGGAAAATAAACGAATTTTGGTCTGTGAATTAAGAGGTGGGCGCGTGCAATTGTCACCCCGTGAGGAAGTAGGCGAGGAAAATAAACGAATTTCAATGTTTATTTACTTTAAAGAATAAATAGATTTGAAAGAGAAAAAAACTAGCTTAATTGATCAATCAAATTTAAATTTAGATTTTATTATTATATCTTACTTTAATTGATCAATCAAATTTAAATTTAGATTTTGAGGTTGGAGAATAATTGTTGGATATTTGTATGACATAGTTATAAACAAACCGACGGTTGTAAATTTTGTTGATATTATGATCGTTATGATGTAGTAGAAAAAGGATAACGTCAAATTTTATGAATTACTCAATATAAATAATAATAACTTTCCTAGTTATAAACAAACCGACAGTTGGCAACTTTCCGGTTTCGATAAGTTCTAACCAGTGTTTGTCTGGTTTAGATAAATCACAAATTAATCCTAACATAAATTTAATATTAAGGTTTAAGTTACGTTTTGACTTCTGGTATGATTCTGGTTTCTATGTTTCGGTCTTGGTTATGTTTAAAACCAGAAATAATCATGTTTAAATTTGATATAACCACAATAATAAAAATGATATAATCTATTCCACACCGATGACCAAAAAAATTGTATCCATAGCTATGCCATGAGGGGGGGGGGGGATGGCACTCCCAGTCATAGTAACTATGATGTATGTTTATCCTCTAAACCAAAATGTTTTGTTCTGTTTTTCTATTGTATAGTGAAAATTCAAAAGACAAGTACGTTCAAACTATGATAAGTTGTCACGATTTATTGGGTGGTGAGCCTTGGGTCCTGCAATTCAGTAATACTGACGTGGGTTGTTAGTTTTAATTACGTGGCTTCCATTGTGCTATAACAGTTAATGTTGGAAGTGATATACAACAATATTATCTCATTACTTTAGAGTCTTCTGTCTATAATAGATATAAGAGCCGGATGTGCAAAACTATACTTATGTGTTAGAAACACACTACCTCTCAATATAACAAGCGCTTTCCAAAGTTTAAAAAAAATGTATTGTTTCGGTGAAAAACATGCAGTCCCTCCTTTCAAACGCCCTCCTTCCTCTCTATTTTCATTCACCTTCTCTTTCAAAGATGGAAGTGACAAAATCATCTGATAATTGACGTAGGAATTTGGGTCCTTATGGCGTTTGATAAGGTTTGTTTTGCTCTTATGATTCATATTTTTTTCTACAAGGAGAACGATACTACATACAACTGCAGAAAAAATATGTTTTATATCTTTAATTGCAAATTTGTATGAGGCAAGAGAATGTATATTTCTATTTAGAAAATCAACAAGGATTTAATTTGAATCAAACATATTGTTGGGGCTCAAACCCATTGACGGAAACAACCTTTGCCACAAAGCAATATTCAAGTAATGAATATGATATGCTCGGGTTGTTTCTCTAGAAAGAAAAGTTCCGTTGTAAAGAATCAAGGTTTATATGAGTAGCTCAGGTGTGACGATTAACTCAAAGTCAATCTTTCATTCAAAGAAATTTTTGAATTGACCTGAAGAATGACAATCAAATTGGAGATCAATAAAATTCTACCTAACAATTTCATCTCAAACGTAGAGCTTTCTATTAGAGAATCTGTATAGGTGAATTTAGTGAAAACTGCAGCAAAAGTTCGAAAAGTTCTTTAATTCTGAGTGACGCGGCTCAAATTAAGCATCAGCTGCAACTAAACAACAACAACAACAACAACAACACCCCACCAGCAGACAACTAGTACTCCTTGTTGGCTTGATTTATTATCTTTGAGGAGCGAATTTGAGTAAATATTATGCTCGCTTCCTGTAAAATATTGTGTTTTCTTCAAAATAAAAAAGCAGCGGTCCTTGAGTGACTTCAGATGAAATTCTCTTTGCATAGAATAGTTAAATTTTAGTTGATCTTCAGCTCATCTCCAAAGGCAAGTTCTGACAGAAGAAAAGGTAGAAGATCGCCAGAGTCAAAAGGCTCTGATTTATGACAATGATCGCAAGTTGCATGCGCCATGGGAAACCATCTGCCAGCCGAAGGAGACGGGGACGGGAATCAAGCGGCTCCCCCGCTCGATAAGCTTGTATGGCGACTAATTCAAGATAAGGACGTCCTGTGGGTTGAAGTGTTAAAGGGCCAAGTCTGGAGATCCACTTTGTTCCCATGTTATACATGGAGGAGAAGTATATTATCTGCCATGCCTGGTATGTGCAAGGGGATTGTAGGAGATGGAGCAACCTTCTGGAAATGGAGAGTATGGCGATCAGAGATTCGTGTGGCGAGGGTCGGGAAATGGAAAATTCTCGGCTATCTCAGCTTCCCATTTTGCGAAAATCCATTTGTGATGTCTGCTGGATGAGGATAGCGGTATTCATGCCTAGCGAGATTGCAGCTATTCTCTAGCATCTTGGCAATGGCTCGTGCCAAGACAACATTGTTGGAAAAAGTACGTTAAAGTACCTTTCCGTGTGCTCCAAACTTATATAGAATGTATATGAGGTTTTTTGGGAGATTGAAATGAGGGTTCTATGTTGATCTGAGGACGTCAATCTCTCATTGAGAGACTGACGTGAGAGATCTACGTTGATCTGAGGACGTCGATCTCTCAATGAGAGTTCGACGTGAGAGATCGACGTACGTCGATCGATCGACGTGAGAGATCGACGTACGTCGATCGATCGACGTCAGGGTTCGACGTGGATCTGAGGCACGTCGATCTCTCAACGAGAGATCGACGTGAGAGATCGACGTACGTCGATCGATCGACGTACGTCGATCGATCGACGTGAGAGATCGACGTGCCAGCGGACAGAACCTTTCATTTTGGGTTGCAACTTTTGATCCAAGGATCATCTCCCTTCACCTATGAACGGTAAACAACTGCCATAACTGATAGAAAAACTGCTGAAAAATGACTTTCAAACATGGTTTTTTTAACACAATCCAAGGTCTATATATATGAGATCTTGCTATCTTCAAAATATACAACATTCTTGCAAAAAATCTATAGAATTTCAGCATTCTTCTTCTATCTTTCTCCTTTATCTTTCTCTTCTAAATCAAGTTCATTCTTCTTCTCCTAGAGCAAAGGAAAAGAAGACAGCCGTTATATCTTGGGAAGCATTAGTCTTGTTGTCTACCTTGCTCGTTGGTAGAGACTAAATTGCTTTAAGGACAGAGTCATCTTGAGACTCGTCTCGGCTTTATTGTTTACATATTCTTGCTTGTTTGCTACTATTTCCCAACAATCTT
>AP025053.1:36274221-36410069 GCA_036186865.1 Eustoma russellianum
ATTTGGAAGTGACTTCATAACAGCCTTCATTTTAGAGGATGATCCCAAAACTTACGGAGAAGCAATTAAGTCAATTGATTCTAAGTTTTGGAAGGAAGCCATAGATAGTGAACTTGAGTCTATTTTAAGTAACAATACTTGAGAGTTAGTAGACTTGCCTAGAGGATGTAAACCTATCAGTTGTAAGTGGGTCTTTAGAAAGAAACTAAAGGCGGATGGAACAATTGATAAGTTTAAGGCTAGGCTTGTCGTAAAAGGGTTCACACAACAAGAAGGAATTGACTTCTTTGACACTTACTCACCGGTTGCTAGGATCACTACGATTAGAGTCCTAGTGGCACTTGCCTCCATTCACAAGCTTGTTATTCACCAAATGGATGTGAAAACAGCTTTTCTAAATGGAGACTTAGAAGAGGAGATTTATATGAAACAGCCGGAGGGTATGATTGTTAAAGGTCAAGAACACAAAGTGTGTAGGCTAAGAAGTCTTTGTATGGTCTTAAGCAAGCACCTAAACAATGGCACGAGAAGTTTGATAACGTATTAGTGTCTAATGGTTATATAGTAAATGAAAGTGACCGTTGTGTATATAGTAAGTTTAATGATTGTGATGGTGTCATTATTTGTCTTTATGTTGATGATATGTTAATATTTGGAACCAACATAAATGTTGTTAATGATACAAAATCATTGTTGTCTACTTTGTTTGATATGAAAGACATGGGGAAGGCGGACTTAATTCTTGGTCTTAAGTTAATAGAGAAATGTGGGGGTTATTTACTTTCTCAAGAACATTATGTGGAGAAAATGTTGAGAAAGGTTAATCACTACGATGTAAAGCTAGTAAGTACGCCTTATGACTCGCATGTTACTTTGACCAAAAAACAAATGTGATAGTGTATCTCAATGTGAATATGCTAGGATAATTGGTAGTGTAATGTACTTGATGAACTGCACTAGGCCTGACATTGCATATTCTGTGAATAGGCTTGCACGATACACTCATAACCCAAATGAGAGTCATTGGTGTGCATTAAGACGTTTGTTAAAGTATCTTAAAGGAACAATGAATTTAGGACTCATGTTTATAGGGTCACCTGCTGTTTTAGAAGGCTATTGTGATGCTAATTGGGTGACCGATAATGATGAAATAAACTCCACTAGTGGATATGTTTTCACATTGGGTGGTGGAGCTATTTGTTGGAAATCATGTAAACAAACTTGTAGTGCTAAGTCTACAATGGAGTCTGAATTTATTGCCTTAGAACTTGCTAGTACAGAAGCCGAGTGGTTAAGGAATTTACTTGTTGATATTCCTTTATGGTCTAAACCTATGCCTTCTGTATCTATTCATTGTGATTCTCAGGCTGCGATTGCACGTGCAAGGAACAAGATATACAATCGGAAGAGCCGGCACATCCGTTTAAGGCACAACATTGTGCGTGATTTGATTAGTTCTGGGGTGGTTAACTTGGAGTTTGTAAGAACCAAGTTTAACCTTGCAGACCCCTTAACTAAAGGATTAAACAAGAAGTTAGTATACGAAACATCGAGGGGGATGGGACTTATTCCATCTGTAGAGAATTCTTCATGATGGGAACCCAACCCACAATTAGTAGAGATCCTACGAACGGGGTTCAATGTGGTAAGAACAAGTCATGAAAGAATTCTATGTTGCACTATCTAAGTGTCCCTCCCTATGGTGTTGTTGTTGATAGTGCTCACTGTAATGACTTGAGGGTGAGATTTTAAGAATCTCTTAATGAAAAAATTCATAGCCATAATGTTTGGTGGTGTGAACAGTGCACACTTGATGAATTTCACCTATGTAAGCTTGGAAGTGGTGCCGCTTCCTGTGAGAGCCTGGAAAACTCTCTAGAGAGCTTATGAATCCTGAGATAGGTGCATGGCCGATATCGCACCAAAACCGCGAACTTGGAGAAGTAGATAATGATATGTCTTCTTGTTGTTCATATAAACAATAGTGGAGTAAGATTCAAGACGAAGTTCATCTTACTTCCGTTTATATAACTCAAGTTGTACTACCGGCGATTCAAGACCACAAGTCATCGTATCCGTTATGTGTCATTATCTTCGATTGATAATGGAGAGGTTTAGTTGTTTAACGTTCGGAAGTTGTCCTTTATATAAGTTTGGATCATGTGGGGGATTGTTGGAAAAAGTACGTTAAAGTACCTTTCCGTGTGCTCCAAACTTATATAGAATGTATATGAGGTTGTTTGGGAGATTGAAATGAGGGTTCTATGTTGATCTGAGGACGTCAATCTCTCATTGAGAGACTGACGTGAGAGATCTACGTTGATCTGAGGACGTCGATCTCTCAATGAGGGTTCGACGTGAGAGATCGACGTACGTCGATCGATCGACGTCAGGGTTCGACGTGGATCTGAGGCACGTCGATCTCTCAACGAGAGATCGACGTGAGAGATCGACGTACGTCGATCGATCGACGTGAGAGATCGACGTGCCAAGCGGACAGAACCTTTCATTTTGGGTTGCAACTTTTGATCCAAGGATCATCTCCCTTCACCTATGAACGGTAAACAACTGCCATAACTGATAGAAAAACTGCTGAAATGACTTTCAAACATGGTTTTTAACACAATCCAAGGTCTATATATATGAGATCTTGCTATCTTCAAAATATACAACATTCTTGCAAAAAATCTATAGAATTTCAGCATTCTTCTTCTATCTTTCTCCTTTATCTTTCTCTTCTAAATCAAGTTCATTCTTCTTCTCCTAGAGCAAAGGAAAAGAAGACAGTCGTTATATCTTGGGAAGCATTAGTCTTGTTGTCTACCTTGCTCGTTGGTAGAGACTAAATTGCTTTAAGGACAGAGTCATCTTGAGACTCGTCTCGGCTTTATTGTTTACATATTCTTGCTTGTTTGCTACTATTTCCCAACAAACATTGACATTATTTTTTGGCACGAGGTGAGTACTCTGGACGAGGATAGCTGTATTCATGCCTTACGAGATTGCAGCTATTCTCTAGCATTTTGGCAATGGCTAGTGCCTAGACAACGTTGAACTCATTTTTTTGACTCGAGGTGAGTACTAAGAGGTGGAACGGCAATATGCTTGCAGCTATTCTCTAGCATCTTGGCAATGACTAGTGCTTAGACAATATTGGTATTACTTTTTGGAGCGAGGTGAGCGCTCATAGGAGGAACAACAATATGTTTCCAGCTATTCTCTAACACCTTGACAATAGCTAGTGTCTGGACAATATTGGTATTATTTTTTTGGCACGAGGTGAATATTCAAAGAAATGGCAATATGTTTGCAGCTATATTCTAGCACCTTGACAACGGCTAGTGCCTAGACAACATTGGCATTATAATTTTTTGGTGCGAGGTAAGTTGTCAGAGGAGGAACGGCGGCAATATGTTTTTGGAGGAAGTGTACGATCCATTTTAACAAAAGATTTAAACAAATAAGGAGGTAACATCGATATCTTAAATAAAAATATATCGATTGATTGATGTGTATATTAGTCTCTCAAAAGAGACATAGATTGATTGATGTGTGTAAAGATCAAAATTGAAAACCTACACTAAGAGATCAATATCTCAACCTGAAACACATATATCGATCGAAGTAACATCATACCTTACGTATGTCTATCAAAGTACATATCATACCCTACATAAATCGATCTATATCATACTAATGAAAACTGAAATCATACTGCGAGACATTGATCTCTCAATCTAAGCAACGTGGATCAATTGATGTATGCTTCAATCTCTAAATTTGAGACATATATCGATTGATGTTAATCTAATTTGAAATAATCTTCCTAATATATGATAAGTATATAAGGATTTTTGTTAAACATATAATTTCTTTATATATGATAATTTCTTGTAACATCTCATACATGTTTATAATTATTCTATGATTAAACTCGATATAGTGTTCTGTTACTAACTTGCCATGAAAGTTTTGACAACTTACCATAAGGGCAAAAGAATATGTTAGCCAATGAAGTGCTGAAATTTGATTTTCCAATCAAGTGCTTTGGAGGTGCCAAGTATGCAAGGTGGTGAGGTGTTCATCCAATCAAATGAAGACAAGTAAGATTGATGAATTTGAAAGTGACATGTGGACATGCTAATCATCATAAGGGGTTGCTCACACCATAAATATGTGTAAGATTGAATAAGGAAGAGACACCTTGAACTCTTTTCTTCATCAATTCTTCTTCTTCTCCATTTTTATTCTTCATCCTTGCAGCTGAGTTGTATTGTTTAAAGTTGTTAGTTTGCTGCAATTACACCTCTTTTGTTCATAAAAACTGTAATTGATTGGCCGTTTTATAAGGATGCATCAATAGATGGTGAGGTGTTAGCTTGATTGTTGTTGTTAAGGTGTTGTATCTAAGTCGTGATTGAGATTGATGTATAACATAGGAATCAAGTACTTTATAAGGTGAAAGTGACTATTTGATAGTGAAAATCCAAGAAAAGGTGTTCCTTGGTACTAGAGTAGGTCATATTGACCGAACCAAGATAAATGATTGTGTTATTGTCTTCTTTACTTTTCATCCTGTTTTACACTGTTTGAGTAGCTCTTGTTTAAAATAAGAAAACATCTTTAAAATCTTTGATTTTTGGTGACAATAAACTTCAGACTGTTAACTTTCATTTGCATAAGAATCATCGAATTTGAACAAAGAAAAGTTAGTCATTCAGTCTTTAAAAGGTTATTGCAACATTTTGCCGACAGATTGACCAGTTTTAAAAAACGTGTATTTCTAAGTTACTTAAACATGGTTTCTGGTCAAGGCCTTTTGAAATCATAAACTAGACATTTTAAGATTTAGTTTAGTACACGATCAATTTTTTTGAATAAATACATAAAAAGTTAGAGCCTATCAAAGTTTACTTTTTTGTTAAAATCCGTTCAGTCTGAATTCTTGAAAATTATACTTGTTTGAATGACCAAAGGTTTTTATTTTTTGGCTCATTTTTGTGTTGATTGTGTTTAGCAATTTGAATTTCATTTCTGAAAAGTCCCACAATTTTTTGATTTGTTTAATGAGAGTTACAATTTTTTAAAAGTTTCGGAAAATTTCAGAATTAAATTAGAGAGATTTTCTAAGAGTAAAAATAGTAAAATTTCCATTATGCACTATTCATTCCACCACTAGTCATGTTGTGTACAGGTGTTACGGTCAAGACGTCATACATAAATAGGACGCCAACGCGAAGGAGACGGATAACTAAATGTTTCTTTCCTGTGTTCAACACTCGGATTCTAATTTACAACGGCCTCAGAACACTAAACACCGGGCCACAGTTCAGGGGGAGGATACTCCAAAATGAACCTTCTCTATCTATACAGCAGCTCAACCATTTAATTCTGTAAGTTCCGACCGGAAAAGCTGAAATATCCAACAACAGGGTTGCAAACCCTTGTCCCCTCTCACAATGATCAAAGCAAACATAAGTGTGCTCAGAACACATGTCACCTGTTTTTGACTTTAAAGAACCATTGACATAGCTCAGAAGCTTTTCCTTCAAATCTATAATATTGTCAGCTTCCATTTCACCACTGCTAAATGATTCCCGCGCTTCATTGTCTCCCTCCGAAGGTAATCTCATGAAACTGAGAATGCAATACAACTTTGATACACGAAATAGAGGATCACTTGGCATGTATCTCAATTGAAGGCACAAGTTCAGCTGCAAATGGCTGTCTGATATAGCAGGATTCTCTTGCAGTTTTTGACCATTTCCTTTCATAATATACAACTCAGATGCAGCATTCGGCCTGAGCAAACATAAGACAGCAAATTAAACCGACGTTAATTAGTGGGAAAACAAACTGAAAAACAATGTTCATCGTCGATCATATAAATACCACTTACACTGCAAACTGCTTCTCCTTAAAACACAGTAACTACAGATGAAAGGGAAAAAAAAACAAAGAGTCAAACTTTCTAAGCATACCTTACTAGGAAAAAGCGTTTGGGAGTTCTGAATGATATCTGCATCAATTTAGAAGTGATGCTTAACAAAAACTGCAAACCGCCAACGGATATGCTTGAACCTTCAGCACTGTATGATCTGCTTAATTCATTCTGCAGGCTAAGAATTTCCGTGACAGCATAGCCACAAAGTGTAACATAATCTTTTGTTTCACCATTTACTTTAGCACCTTGGTTATGCAACACAGGATAGAAACAGCTATTTGGCTTCTTGTACATCTTCAAAAGCTTCCAGAGAGCTTTTCCACTTCCTGGATCTACGCTGCACAGCCGCCAGACGAAATCTTCCATTAAGGCAACAAAAACTTGCTCCTTTGATATAACAGAACCAAAACTTGCATATTCCATGGAACTGAAATTTGGAAAGGACAAGGCAAAAGATAAGCTAAAAGCCAGCATTGAACAACTCAGTGCAAGGGCAGAGACGATCATGCCACCTTTCCTGTCCATGTCTACGACAGAAGTTGACATTAAATCAAATTCCTGCGCAATCCTTTTCAAACGGTACGAGATCTGCATAGACAAATGCAAAAATTCTTTGAGACCTTGTGAAGACATCATTTTGGGAATAGAAACTCGATCTTCTTTTGTTACACCGCAACCATCTACTATAAACGAAACTGTACCTAAGAGTTTAGAGAGATCGGCCCATGTCTCAAGACATTTTACTCTGAGAGACAAAAACCATATTTGAAAACTGAAAGGAATCCCAGTAACAGCAGATCCAAGTGCTGCTTTGGCAGCATGAAGAGTTTGACAAGTCCCTATTAACTTTTCAGCATTCTCTGTCAAAGTATCTTTCCAGGTGATGGCTTCTGAATCTCCAGGAAATATTTCTTTAGGCGGTAGAAGGGTAAGACACTGGATTCGACTCTCTGAGACTGAGAACAGAGCCAATGACTTCAACCAGGAAGAACATAAGTCGGACCGACCCACGGATGCGAGTTGCTCAAATATGCAAGCAGCAGCTGTCCATGATCCCCGAATGACTGCAAATTTTCCTGCCACGTAAGATGACCAAAAATCTCTTGATCCAAACAATTTTCTCACACATTTGAGTTTCAGAAGCCCTTCTTCATTAAATGACTCACCACCAGGACTTGAGTTTGAGTCATACCTGCTTCTATTAGATGGCAATAGAAGCAAGTACAACCTAATTATGTATGACTCGGCCTTGGCAGAGTTGTATGGCTTTTCCGTCAGAAATTGTAACAGTTTGAGGACTCGATTAGTAACATCCTGACTCGTTGTTTCCATATTTTCTAAGGACGTAGTCATGACAATGGCCACACGAAGTGCAACTTTCAGCAAGACTACCATCACCTTCTCTTGGTCGAGCTTCGAGATTTCAAAGTTCACATTGCCTTCTTGGTTTAGGTTTATTTTATTGCAAATAGCATTCACTACATACTCCAAAAATACACCTAATTTATCCACAAGAAGACCATCAACATCAGAATGCTTCCCTACCAAATTAGAGAGAAGGTTGAGGAACCCCATTATTTCTTGATATGTCACCATATCAGCTTCATGGGTGCTAAGCTTTAATTCCAAAATCAGTGTTATGTAATCCATAATAATCCCAACTACTTGAGAAAGCCCAGAGAAATCCATTTTGCATGATTCTGTTTGAACTCTTCTTGAAAGGATTTCAAAAATATCCACCAGAACACTTAAAGCAACAAGTCTTGTACTCAAAAGTGAAGATTGAATCATTTTCTCAACACACTTCAACAGGGAGGAGAAGAACTCAAGTATCATTGAGCAAGGAAGACTGAGGAAATTAAAAAGGAGAATCTGCAAGTTTATATAACAAATTAATCGTATAGTCATAATCCAACAGATGGGAAATAGGCCATAAAAAATACCTTATGCAAGACTTTCAGTGTCTGATTATGTAAATCATGTGGAAACTGGGATTCAACAAGTCTGTTGAACAAATATTGTATCTTGTCTATAGTAGCAGAACAGGGGCAAAATCCTTTTGCCAATATGAAATGGAGACACTCAAAAACTGTGGTTTCAGTAGTCACATCCTTGTCCTTTCTTAAAAATGAGAACAGAAATTCTATCTGCAATGAAGAGCCAAAATTTTATCAAAGCAGAACAAGAAAAACAAACGCCACGTTTAAACAACAACATTACCCCCATTGAGGCTCAATGGGTAAATGGGTCGGGTGTACGCGACATTAACCATGCGTTGGAAACACACATAGGTCGTCTCCGGATGACTCACAATAAAAATTGCACCAAGTTGTATTGATCGATTGCTACTTCACAATTCAAGAAGCGCAACCAATTTATCACCAAGTACAGTTCTCTCTCTAAAAAAAATAAAATTATCTCCCCTAATTATCTACCTAATAGACAAATAACAACCACATAATTTATCTTCTCTCTCCTCTCCACCCCACCCTACCACCAACACAAATGAGGATAGTCATCAACTAAATAGCTTGGAGGCTGACCAAGAGAAGGATCAGGATAAGTCTAATCTTAACAGGGTGATGAAGCAGGGTTACCTTTCCTCTTCTTCCTCTAATGTGGAAGGGGGCAACCATCTGCCCTCAGACGAAGACTCACTGGATAGTTATGTCCCTCTATGTCAGATATTAGATAGAACAACATCAAAAACTAAGGCAAAGGATAGGTGTATTAGTCAGTATAATATTGACCATATGTCCTAGAAGGCAGATTCTGAAGATGGCGCTGATCAGAAAACAGATGAACCCTTTTTCAAAGGCAATAACCAAAGTAATACAGTAGAAGGAGATCTCACACCAGCTAAGCAGTATAGTAGAGGCGAAAGCATAGGAAGACCTAGAGGTACCAAATCCAAAAGTGATCAAATTAGCTTGTTAGAACGTAAGAGGACTCAACTCTCCTCTTAAACAACAAGAACATAAGAATTTCATTGGAAAGAACATATGACTTATTGAACTTGTTGAAGTAAAGGTTAGCAAAGGAAATATGCTAGCATCCAAGAATGTTCTGAGGAATTGGGAGTTAATACATAACTTGCTTTCTAGCACTGTATCTAGGATTTGGGTAGCTTGAAACCCAAACTCTTTGAAGGTAAATTGCTCCATAGTATTGAGCAATCTATCACCTGTAAAGTTAGACTATTTTTTTGGTAATTTCCTATAAAGTTAGACTAATCTTTTCTAAAAATGAAGAGTTTATATAGTATATGGCTATAATGAGAGGACTAATAGAAGAGACCTATGGATGGACCTCGGATACCAAAACAAGTTATATGGCAACCAAGCTTGATTAATCATGCGAGGCTTTGACATCATCCCAGACAGACAAGGAAAATTAGAAGGAAAAAGATTGACATGAATATTATTAAGGAATTCACCGACTGGATAAAGGATATAGATATGGTTAGCATCCCACGAGATTTTGAATATACCTGTTCAATCAATATAGACGAAGATAAGAGAGTGTACACTAAGATTAATCACACCTTCGGTAATGAAGATTGAAAAAAATCAAAACCCGCACTTCTAATTGAACTATGAAGCCCCTATCTCCTCTGACCATTCCCCTGGGATTCTCACTATTCCAAACAACATGAAGTTTGGATCTAAACCCTTTAAGTTCATGAATGAAACAACCTAGCTTCAAGTGCATCCTTAAGGTTAGCTGGGAAGAACTCGAAAGAGGTAACCCCTTGCTGTGCCTAACAAAAAAACTCAAGAGCCTTAAAGACCCTCTTAAAAAGCTGAACAAGGAAAAAATTTGAGAATAACACAAATAGAATATAGACTTATTGGCCTAGTTGAAGTAAAAGTTAGACAAAAGAAATATGAAAGTATTTCAAGGAATGTCTTCAGGAACTAGGACATTATGCACACCTTTCTGCCTGATACTGTTTCTGGCATTGAGGTGGCCTAGAATCCTAGCCTCTTTGAGGGAAATTGTTACATAGTAATGAACAATCTATCACTTGTAAAATTAGACAATAAATAGTACATCCTAACAGTGGTGTATGAGTATAATGAGAGAAGTAATAAAAGGGACCTTTGGAGGAAACTAAGATACGAAAACCATATTTGGCAATCAAGTTTGGTTAATCATGGGTGATTTTCATATTATTCTAGATGGTCAAGGAAAAACTATTAGGAAAAATGTTGATAGGAACGCCATTAAAGAATTCATTGATTAGATTAAGGACATTGATATTATCCTATAAACGCCACAACCATTTCTCTGATTCCTAAGGTTGATAATCCAATAAAAATGAGAGATTTCAGGCTCATTTCTTGCTGTAACGTTACTTATAAAGCCATCTCTAAGATTCTACAGAAAAGGCTTAAACCAATGATTCCCTTCCCTGTAGATGAGAAGCAATCAGCCTTTGTCAAAAGTAGAAGCATCCAAAACAACATCTTTCGTATGCAAGAACTGGTTAGAAATTTCAAGAGACCAAAAAGACCAAAATGTTGTGCTATCAAAGTGAACATAATGAAAGCTTTAGACACAGTTAGCTAGTCCTATTTAATGATGGTTATGAAAGTAATAACTTCCCAGATAGCTACCTGAAATGAATCTACCTGTGGACATCCACACCCTCATTCTCCATCAATATCAATAGTGCTTTGACTGGTAACTTCAAAGCCTCAAGGGGTCTTAAGCAATCTGACCCTCTGTTCCCCGTCTATTCATCCTTGTTATGGAAGGTTTCATTCAACTTTTGGAAGGGAAAATTTCAAAATCCAACTTTAGTAATCATCCAAAATGTAAACATCTAAACCTTTCATCCTTAACATTCGGAAATGAGCTTTTCATCATTTCTAAAGCTAACCTCCAATCTATCTCAGTAATTAAAAAAGCTTTGGAGGAATTCTAAAATCTCTATGGTCTTTAAACCAAACCTCCAAAAGTGTAAAATATTCACTTTTAGCATCACATAGCAATTGTTGGAATTCTAAGTATGCTTTTGGGCAATCTTCCAATTAGATACTTAAGCATCCCACCCATTGCTAGAAAGCTATCCTAATCCGATTGTAGTGGCCTCCTGGATAGGCTAACAAATAGAGTACATAACTGGGCCACATAGAACATTTCATATGGGGAAAAACTCCAATTGATCAATCTTGTTCTCATTGCCATATTTAGATGCTAGACTACTTATTACTTTTTGCCTACAAGAGTTATCATAAATGTTGAGAAAATCTTGAAAGTCTTTTTCTGGGGAAGTACCAGGAAAACAAAAGTTAAGTGGTCCACTATTTGTCAAACTAAACGATAGAGAGAGATTTGGGCATTCCAAACCTTATCTTACAAACAATGCATACATCCTGAAAAAATATAGAATGCATATGACCATAAAGAGGGACTTACGAGAGGCTAAGTCAAGGCCTTCTGATTCTTGGCTATGAAAAAGATCTCTCTAGGTCAGAGATAAATGCGCGCAGTGCATTGATAGATTGGAAATGGACAATCTACTTCAATTTCGAATGACCCTTAGCATCCTTGGAGCGTTTTGAGTACAACCCATCCAGAGTTAAAAAGGAAGTTAAACACTAGTGAAGATGCCAGGGTTTCTACTGTACTTAAGGGCAACATATGGAGGTTACCATACGATAGAGGTTGGGATGAGCAAGTCTTGCAGTTCAATCAAGCTTGCAGGGCCATTGACATAAAGAAGGGGGAAGATTACTGGATCTAAACGACAAATCAATTTTTTTTATTAAATTAGACACTCTCTTTCACCGTTTGCTTCGAGTTGAATCAGAGAAAATTGTCGGGTGTAATCATTTTCTTCCACGTTATACAATCATTCTTCGGCTTGCACGTTGGAAAAAAAATGAGTACAAGTGACAAACTCTTAAGTTGGGGTCTGATCCTTTCTAGTTCATGCATCCGGTGGCGGTGTGACAATTTTACGGGAGGTCATGATCATCTATTCTTTCAGTGTCCTTACTCAACTATTGTGCGGGGTGCAATACTTAATCAGATGCAGTGCAATCACAAAACCAATGGATGGGCAAAGCATTATCAACTGGCTAAACTAAAATGCTTAGAGCTCAAAATTGCAGAAGGACATGTCAGTTTTTGGATTCTTTGATGCAGTCTACCATATTAGGAAAGAGCGGAATAACATACTACGCCAACAAATTGGCAAAAATCATGAAATCGTCCTCAAAAATATCTTATAAAGGATTTGCTACTATGTTGGCACTTGAAGAGGATACAAATGCAATAAGTTCAATTGAAAACTAACTCTAAATCTCGGAATCTCTATGCAAGTCTTCTCTAAGCATGGCCCTAATGCCAACCGAGGTCTAATGATACTGTCCTGCTCCTTATCTTGGCTCACAAACATCCTTAAATCATCCATTTTGTTCTTCACAAATCAATGCCCTCTATGCACACCTTTGTTTTGTTCTGGAATAGCATGTTGCCATCTATTGGATCTACATGCTTACGTTTCTTGTTTTGGAATCACTATATGGTACACTTGTCCTGTTTGGTATGCCATCAATGTGTAGTGTGGAATTCCCAAAAAGCTGTTCAAAATATCCACCTGAAGGGGAGAAAGCATCTCAAATACACTTGATGCACTTTTGCCTTTATTTCTACAGTGCTACACACTGTGCACCTATTATGGACGGGATTGGCAACCTTCGGCATCAAGTAAGGAAGGCTCTAAGAAGTTTGCACCGCCTTGCTGCCAAAGTTTGCAACCTTTGACATTAAGGGAGGCTCTATGAACTTTGTATTGCCTTGTCCAAATGTATGGCTACCACTTAAAAGCTTTTGCGAAACTTCACTATAGACTACCGATTTGATCTGGTCTAACTGCAATCACCTACTCATTTCACTCACACTTTTAAGGGGTGGAAATCCAGTTCAGGCTCCTCCCAATAAAGATTGAACTTGAGCCAGGTAGGAAGAGGAGTGGGTTTAGGGGTAGGAGGTAAGGGTGGTAGGTTAGAGTGCCACTAGCAAGGAGAAGATGACTGAAGCGGTGGTTGAAGGAGAAGGTGAAGGGAAGTGAGTGATGGGTGGGGTCATGAGGTCGGGAAGGGCGAGGTTCAAAATTTTCTACCTTTCTCTCCCCTGTTACTTGCTTCTGATACTTAATCAAAGTCCTACATGTACTAAATCAACCCAATCTCCCTTTTCATAGTAAAGCATTCTAGGCACCTGTTCAGGAATCATCACTGTCCATCTACACGCAACTTTTGTCAGTGATATCAGCATCACAGTGGAAAATTTTTCGTCAGTTGAATCAAGGAGCAGCTTTCTGCCTATCTGCATGAAATGCCGAGTCAGAGAAATATCATGATTCATAAAGAAATAAAGCCAAAATATATGCATAAAAATATGCAAATGCAAGAAGCATAATACATAGCCTAACAAAGTTTTAACTAGCATCGCATAAATCTAATATATCTGCCTTGAAGTCATTCTACATGACAAGAAGGTAAGTGAAAGGATGACTATGGAAAAGGTAAAGAAATAATAAATCACTTCGCATTGCCTTTCTTATATGTAAGATTTATAAATAACTAAGCTAAATAAAAGAAAAATCACCATGCTTCATGCTGATATTTTAATCAGAGTCCTAAGGGGGAAAAGACAAAAGCTGATGCAGTGTTTTGAGGGTTTTTCAAGGAAAAGTATGACCTCGGTATTGACATAATGTACTGCTCACACAAGATTGATAAACAGTAAGCGTGATGGGAAAACTAAACCATATGAGCTCTTTGGGCTGTAAAATGTGAACATGACAACTTAGGAAAAGCTCTTGCTCCTGCTAGCTTGAAGACCAAAGATGTTCCGTGTAACATGTTCTCAAGAATCTCCAATACAACAGCTGCAAAATCATCTGTGAATTCACAGAAACATCCTGCAGCAAATAATGAGGCCTTTACCTGAAAAATGTCACCAAAGGACCAATAAAAGAGTATGAATAGGGAGAAAATTCCATGAACAAAAGAAAAATAGAAAATGTCTGACAAGAAATTCTAGTTGACAGCAAAGGCACCACTAACAGAAGAAACCACCATAAGCACCCACACAAAAATTATTGTATCAACAATTGTTAGCACATAATGTGACTTGCACCCGTCTACTATCAAATCTCTGCCACTCAATCGATATTCGGTTATTCCACCTGAAATTAAAGTATAGATGTTATACCAATGTTATTTTGTAATTGTTATTAGATGAATTTGCAAAAAAGGTTCTTCTGGATGGTTACTATACCTAGAAAGCCTGTAGGGATAGTTGTATTCGTGCCTACACGTGTCTAATAAGGAACCTTAAGTTTATATTCTTAACAAGAGCCAGTAGCATAAGCCTCTGTAGAAAACATGGTCAAATTGTAATTGTCTTACATGACTAGAAGAGTCTAGACAGCTGTATGCTCTTACCATAGTTCAACATGTTCAGCTATATCAAGGATTTAGACTAGAGTCTGCTTCCTGAAAATTTCCAGGTGTCTACTACCCCTGAACTTATGTTTGTTATAGCCTTAAGTTACTGTTGTTTATATCTTGTATTCCAGCCTCAACGCCTACAACTTGCACCAGATTGCTTAACAACAAGAAAGAGTGAAGCGATTATCAAAGAAAAGTTCTTCCTACATCAGGATTGTAACGAAAGCACGTCTAACTGAAAAGAAAATATATATAAAAAAAGACACTGATCCATTGAGGACCAATGTACACTTACCGTGTGCAACTTCCATTTCCAACTCTTCAAACAAAAGAAAATCAACTCAACATCAGACCAACTGATAATCTGTTTCCAGTATAAAGATCCCAATATAATAATATTATCGCCAGGAAAAAATACCATGAAGTCATATGTCACGAGTCCAATTAAAAGCTTATATGAATACCTGAAAAACACCCATCAAGCATTCCTGACCATGTCTAAGGAAGCGAATAGTCACACAGTTAAAAGTTTCTTGAAACGTATTACAGATACGGTACGTACTGAAACGAAATGGCAAAACAAAAATCATGCATGCGAAAATGCAATGCACTCTTACCTCGAGAATGTTCTCTGATACCAAGCTCGAGAGTATAATATACCGTATATCAGCATTATTCGCAGCAATCTCACCCCAACAACCAAAGAGAGCCAACGCCAACACTCTCTCTTCTACGTCCCCTTCGCCAAACACCATCTCAACCTTTCTTAAGATTTCCAAATAATTCTCCAACTTATTTTTGGACAAAATGCCTCCACCTCCTTTGACCCTCCTGCTTCGGCTTCTAAGTTCAAACATAAATACTTTAACAATGCACGTTTTAATCTGTTTTGTTCCTACCCTAAATGCTTCCGCAATCCGAAGAAGAATAGCATTCGCAAACATTGTACCCTCCCCAGGAATTAAATCAAACATTCTGTACGCAGCTATAGGAATGCCAGATTCCTTGTTCCACCACTCGAGTCTTGGCCCCAGTTGCAATATTGATTCATTGGATTTAACTGCCAATTTAAGAAACAGAAAAAATGTACCACTGAAACAATCAAGAAACAAAAGAATGGAATTGATAGTTCGCCAAGGCAGAGAGTCGTAGGCCAAAAAGAAAAAACAGCGACAAACTTACGGGGGTCTTTGGAACGGAGGCCTTTCTCAAGCTCTATACTCCATTCCATAGCACGAGCTGCTGGAATTTTCTCCATGTGATTTTCTTGGTACTTCACACCCAGTTATTCATTCATGTTTACAAAAGTTTGGATTTTGGAGAGCTCGTATAGCCGTACTAACGTAATATACCAAACTAACACCTCGCACGGTTACCCTCACTTGGATCGGATACAGAATTTGATGCCCCAATAGAATTCCTGATTTATCCCTCGCGCGCGGCTATCGTAATATGATGATTTGTCCCTTAAAAAAAAGCTTATTTAATAAATTTGATTTGATAAATATCGATATAATATATGATATGCAATTTTTTTGGCTAGATTTGTGCAATAATTATCGATTTATGTTACTAACATGAAGAAAATGTCTATTTTACTCCCTGTTTATATATGCCTAGTCATTTCAAAAAGTTATGTACCATTTAAAACAATGCGAATATTAGTCACAAAAAAACAATGTAAATAAGTTAACTCAAACATGAAAATGTTCTTCTCTAATTTCTTTTAACTTTATGCAATATATTATTAGCGTAAAACAATTTTTTTGAAGGCTAAGTAATTTTAGAAACTACTAAACTATTTCCAAAGAAATGTTTTGGCCATGTAAATTTTTTTTTTTTTTTTTATATTTCACCCACCCATCATTTAAAAAGCTAATAAGCATACAACTCCAAGCATTTTCTCCGGTCAGTTGGTCATAATGTGAAGGTAAATGTCAATTACACTCTTCTTTTAATTTTTTCTACCTCATCTAGATTTAATACTACCTATAGACCGCTATCACCTCAGCGTTAGCCACCACCATTGTCACTATTCTCCCAACTTCTTCACATTTCCATGGCTACTATAACTACAAGTGAGGGGGTTGGGATCTCCTCACCCAACTTTCCTCACCCCTTTGTGACCACACGACACGTGTCAGCAAGGAGGGGTGGTGAGACTAGATGATGGTGATCTTCATCTAACCTCACCACCCCTCCTTGCTACCACGTGTCGTACGGTCACGCGTCACCGCATCCCTTGCGGTGAGGTGATCCTATCCGCAAGTGAGGTACATTGCATCCCACTCACCAGCAACACACCACTTATCTCAATCTCTCCCTCAAGCAACTAAATATTCGTCGTCTTCCTCTAAAATTCAACCACACCATCATTTTTCTTAAAAAAAAACGAGCATCTCGACAAAAAGGCTGTCCTCATATCAACCTTCCTCCATGCCTCTATTCCTACTAGCATCGTCTCTATGTAATTTTTCTCTTTCTTCGTATATATCTTCACGGTCTATAATTTTGCTAACATGAAATTTCTGTTGGATATGAGGAGAATGAGGGAGTCAACTGATACTACTTTAAGGATGATAAATGACAGGTGGTGGCAAGTTGGTAATGTAGCGGCGGTGGTAGGTTGGGAGGTAGCGGCAACGGTGGCAGCTCAAAAGATGACGACGACGATGGCAAGATTTAGAGAAGAAGGTGGCAAGTTAAAAGAAGAAGATGGCAGTTAAGAAGATGGGAAGAGTTAAGGCAGTTGGCTTGGATAATATACCATTGACGCGTGGAAGTGTTTGGGAGAGTAAGGGGTTCAATGGATAACTACTCTGTTCAACCTTATCTTCAAAACATGAAAAATGCCAAATGAGTGGAGAAAGAGCGTAGTGATCCCTCTATATAAGAAGAAATGAGACGCGCAGTATTGTGGAAATTATAAGGGGATTAAATTGCTAAGTCATACTATGAAGTTATGAGAGAAAGTAATCGACACTAGAATTATGGGAGAAACTCAAGTTACGGTAAACCAGTTTGGTTTTATGCCAGGACGGTCAACTACGGAAGCAATACACATTTTAAGGAGATTGATGGAGAAGTATAGGGAGAAAAAGCGCAATCTACATACGGTTTTCATTGATCTAGGAAAAGCGTATTATAGCGTGACACGCAAACTGATATGGGATAGTCTGGATGCAAGACGGGTTCCTCTGAAGTATATAGACATAATTAGGGATATGTATGTTAGGACGAAAACAACCGTGCATATGCCGGTAGGGAATGCAAACTTCTTTCCAGTGGAGGTAGGCCTCCATCAAAGGTCTCCTTTGAGCCCATTCCTTTTTGCAGTTGTCCTATATGAGTTGTCAAATTCGATCCAAGAGACAGTTCCATGATGTATGCTTTTTGCTGACGATATTGTATTAGTCGCGGAAAGCAGATATAACCTGAGTATGAGACTAGAGGAGTGGCGATGTGCTTTAGAGAGAAAATGCCTAAGGAATAGTCATTCCAAGACCGAGTATCTGCACTGCGACTTCAGCGGCGCAGCCGACGATGAGAATAACCAACTCACCATCGACGGTCAAGTGGTCCCAAAGGTAAGTAAGTTCAAGTACATAGGGTCATTTGTACAGAAAGATGGGGACATAAAGAGTGACGTATCACACCGAGTTCAAACAGGTTGATGTAGATAGAGAGCAGCCTCGGGGGTGCTGTGTGACAAGAATTTTCCAATTAAATTAAAGAGAAAATTTTATAGGGTGGCAGTGCGTCCGACAATATTATATGGAACAAGCCGCTGGGCCATCAAGAGGACACAGTCACAGAAGATGGAAGTGACAGAGGTGAAGATGCTGAGGTGGATGTGTGAGCATACAAGACTATACAAGATAAGAAATGAGGTATACAGAGAAAGGTTATGGGTGGCTAATGTAACAGATAAGACAAGAGAAGGAAAACTGAGATGGTTTGGGCATGTCAAGAGGAGATAGACGACAACATCTGTCAGAAGCCTCACTGTAGAAGGGAAGAGTGACAAAGGCAGGCCCAAACTGACGTGGGATGAGCAGATTAGGAATGACTTACTAGAGTTGCACATATCTGAGGACATGGTCCAGGATAGGAGTTCATGGAGGCAACGGATTAAGGTTAAAGAGAGGTAGACACGATATAGGGCACCTTAGAATAGTATTTTAATATCAGCATCCTCCTCTTTGTATTTCATGAATTACCTCACTAACACACTAGCACATCATATCCGTATTATTATGCTGTTTATGCAGGTACTTATAGAGCCGGGAGTCTCACTGGAAGCAAACTCTCTATCCCTTGGGATAGAGGTATTGTTTGCCTGCCATTTACCCTCCCCAGACCCTAGCGATAGTTTTTGATGTCGTTGAAAAATACTGCGTTCGATTGATTGATTTTATAAGTGTGTTATTTTATATAAGAAGAAAAAGAAAAGAAACCCAAGCAATCATTATTCTTCTTAGTATCAAATTTTCATTATTTTACCTCCACAAGAGAAAATCATTTAATTTATAGCTTATTATATAATATTTTTAATTTATATCTAAAACTCTTAACACTTCTCTACATGAAAAGGATTCTAAAATCTGAGGAGTTATTTATCGTTCTCCGACACTTTTCCACCTGAGTCTTCCCCTCCGCCTGTTCCCTCGCCTTCTCTTCCTCTTTCCCACCAGTGTATTCATATTCAAACACCATGGGCTTATATGCATAACCGTACACTAATCAGCAAGAAATATGGAGCCGCCGGAGAGTGTATTTCTGGAAGATTTCGGTCAAAAGGTGGACCTTACGCGGAGGATTCGTGAGGTATTGCAGAATTATCCGGAGGGGACGACAGTGCTCAAAGAGCTGATACAGAACGCCGATGATGCAGGGGCTACTAAGCTCTGTTTCTGCCTTGATCGCCGAACACACGGGGCCCAGTCGTTGCTGTCCGATAGGCTTGCGCAGTGGCAAGGTCCGGCCCTGTTGACTTACAACGATGCTGTCTTCTCGGAGGAGGATTTTGTTAGTATTTCAAGAATTGGTGGGAGTTCTAAGCATGGCCAAGCCTGGAAGACTGGTCGCTTTGGGTAAGTTTCACATTACGCTTTTTTCTAACATCTTAAGTTCTTTTTGCTTTTGGTGAGATGATATTGTTTTCTGGCAATTGTCACTCTTTTTGACTTAATTTGTCATTGCTTCCGTTCTTCTTCACGGATTTACATGGTGCTGCATGTCTCTAGGTTTAAAACATGGTTTAGTTTGTCGTTGTAACTTCTGGATACACGCATTGAATGTTCTGGTTTAATTTGGTGCCGTGCTTGTGGTGATATCTTGCAATGATCCCTGACTTCAGATTGATAATTTTTCTTCCAGGGTTGGCTTCAATTCTGTATACCATCTGACCGATTTGCCCTCTTTCGTAAGTGGGAAATATGTGGTGCTGTTTGATCCTCAGGGCTTTTACCTACCAAATATCTCTACTGCAAACCCTGGGAAGAGGATTGAGTTCATTAATTCTTCAGCGATGTCATTGTTTAATGATCAATTTCTTCCGTATTGTGCTTTCGGCTGTGACATGAGAAATCCTTTTTGTGGAACTCTATTTCGTTTTCCTTTAAGGAACGCAGACCAGGCATCTAATAGTAGGCTCTCTAAGCAAGCATATACTGAGAATGACATAAGTTCCATGTTTGATCTATTATACAAAGAAGGAGTTTTCACATTACTCTTTCTTAAGAGTTTACTGTCTATAGAAATGTCTGTATGGGATGCTGGCATGCATGAGCCAAGAAAGATTTATTCCTGCAGTATTGACTCACGAAATGATGATGTATTATGGCATCGCCAGGCACTGCTCAGAATATCCAATTCAAGAAATTCTTCTGGTTATCAAATGGAAGAATTCTCATTAGATTTCTTAAGTGAGGCAGTTGAAGGAAATAATTCCCTGAAGAAAAAAGATACTTTTTACATAGTGCAAAACCTGGCATCATCATCTAGTAGAATTGGTTCTTTTGCAGCTGCTGCATCTAAAGATTTTGATATTCACCTACTCCCATGGGCGTCAGTTGCTGCTTGCATTTCGGATGTTTCTAAAGTAAGAATGATGTATTTTTGGCATGTGACATTTTATTTATTGGAAATACCTATTATCATGTCATTTATGCAGGTAGAGCCGAGGGTCTCACTGGAAGCAGACTCTCTATCCCTTGGGATAGAGGTATTGTCTGCCTACCACTTACCCTCCCCAGACCCTGACGATAGCTTTTGCTGTCGTTGGGATATACTGGGTACGGATGATGATGATGACCTTTTATCCCCTGTAGTTTGACAAACTAGACTTCACCCCTCCTGTTAAAACATCAGACTTTCCTTCTTTCCCCATAATTAGAAGTCATTGTATTAGTAGATCTATAGGAAAATGCACAGAGAGGGAGAAAATGCACACATAGAGCAACAACCTTTGTAGACCAGCCTAGACCTTAAACAGAAGAATACATGGGAGGATTAGGAGAAGATAGCATGATTCGAGCAGCAGTTAATAGTGCTATTCCAGTTAGTGAAGGTCTCTCGAACGCTCCTCTAAGTACTTGTGAAATGCCTAATGTATCTACAATCTCGCTAATTTCAACATTTGAATGTTTTGTCAGAGTATATTACTGCTTCCTGCAGTAGGGGAGGATGTACAGCTGCTTTACAAGAGAGAGACATCTTGTACATACTTTATGCACGCCCCAGTTTATATGAACAAAATTTCCAATTCACTTTTCATCCTAAACTTCCAGTTCACTTTTCATAAGTGTAAACATAGTAACCTCTCTTCTTCGATGATTTATTTATTTTATCTGAGGCTGACACTACATCCATAACCATTATTAAAGAGTCTCTTGAGGAATTTCAAGTTCTCTCTGCCTTCAGACTAGCCTTCAAAAGAGTGAAACTTCACTTCTGGTGTCAGCTATCAAGGAAAAACTGCAATTGTAGAGATTATGTGGATCCCATTGGGTACTGCCTATTAGATACCTTGGTATTCCCTTCATTGCGGACTAGCTATCTTACTCAAATTATGGGGCTCTCCTGGACAAGCTTACAAGAAAAGTGCAAAACTAGACCGATAAGAATCTATCACATGGAGGAAAATTACAGGTGATCAACTCCGTGCTGATAGCTATATGATGTTATTGGACAACATTGTATTTCCTGCCTAGAAGGATTATAAGGGAGATTGAGATGATACTGAAAGACTTCCTATAGGGGCACCAAGAAAGCAAAAGTAAAATGCCTATGACATGTCTGCCAAAAGATAGAGGTAGTTTGAGTATAACTGATGCGGCGCGAGTGAGGAAACTCCTTTTGTATTTTTTTTTTATTTTTAGAGTTATTTTATAAGAAAAATTAGATAGGATATTTATAAGAAAAATGACATAGGATATCTATAAGGAAAATTAGATAGATTTTCTTTTTTCTTGTTAGCTGAGTTTTATGAGTTTTTGAAACCTATAAATAGGCTCCCTTGCACATTATTTTATGCAATGTCTTTCATCAATAAAATGTGAAAAATTTGAGTCATTGCTCTTGTGAGTTTTTTTGAAGTTTGTCTTACTCAAGCTTCGTCCTTTGAATTCAGTCAACCCCTTGAGCAAGTGATGTGATCTGGATTCATCCTCTAGGTTGTTCAAGAAGCTTTCCAAGGGTCTACTGAGGTTATTGGCAAAAAGGTTGTTGATCAAGCAATGGTTGCTCAACGTGCATAATAACGCGTCTAACAAGATTCGTTGAGAAGCTGCGTCCATACGGAGGGTCTAACAAGTATTATCTTCGTTCTTCATATTCTTTGTCCTTCATATTCTTTGTCGTGTTCTTTGTTGTTCTTTGTTTCTTTTTGCGAGTCATTAAATTTCTTGTTATCAAGAGGTCTTTCGGGATCGTGTGATTTTGCTAAGCACGTATCAACGTGGTATCAGAGCCATCTTGAAACAAGAAAGTTTGTGTCTTTTTGTCCTATGTCCTAACTGTCAGTCAAAAAAAAAAATTCAGTTTGCGTCAGTTTGTGCGTAAAAAAAATCACTTTGCGTCCGTTTGTGTCTTCTATTCATAGTGTCAAAGTTTGTCCAATTTTATAAAAAACAAAATATAGGGCGTTCTCTACTCAAAAAGCCAACATTTGCATGCTGTTTCCATTTGGAAGTTGACTTTTTTCTTTATTGTTTTAACGTCTGATTCAAAAAAAAAAGAGAAAAAAAAGAAGGGAAAATGAGAAATAAAGAAGAAAAAAGAAACAAAGAGAAAAATCAGAGAAAAAAAATATATGTTATGGAAAAGCGGGTTGAGCATATGTTTGAGAGCCTTAGCAAAATTTCTCATCAATTATTAGAAGTGGAACCTTATTGTGGTCTTCAAGTCTTGTTCCATATATTCTACTATGGTATAAAGCTTGGTGTCAAGGTTCAAAACTGTTGAAGAATACTATCATGAGTTTAATCATAACTCCAATGGTAGCGAAAAAGAATGTTATAATGAGCCGTTTTATCTGTGGTCTCCATACAAAGATTGCTGATTGTTTGAAAGATATTTCATTCTTTTGCCTTGAGGATTTAGTCCATGAGCAAAGAAAGTTGAAAGAAGGCAAAAATCAAGTAATGTCAATTCCACAACCTATTCTCCGTGAAGGCAAAACGACAATATAATAACTGCGATTGTCGGCACATCACATAAGGAGAGATGATGAGAGCACTTAAGAAGATGGGAAGTGCTAAGGTAGTTGGCCTGGATAACATGCTAATTGAGGCTTGAGAGTATTTGGGAGAGGAAAGAGTTCAATGGCTAACTACTTTGTTCAACCTTATTTTCAAAATAGGAAAAATGCTAGATGAGTGGAGAAGGAGTGTCTTGGTCCCGCTATATAAGAACAAAGGAGACGCACAGTGTTGTGGAAATTATCGGGTGATAAAGTTGCTGAGCCATACTATGAAGTTATGGGAGAGAGTAATCGACACTGGAATTATGGGAAAAACTCAGGTTACGTTGAATCAATTCGGTTTCATGCCAGGATAGTCAACTATGGAAGCAATACACATCCTAAGAAGAATGATGGAGAAGTATAGGGGGAAGAAGCGCGATCTACATATGGTCTTCATCGATATTGAAAAAGCATATGATAGTGTGCTACGTAGACTGATTTGGGATAGTCTGGATGCAAGAGGAATTCATATGAAGTATATAGACATAATTAGGGATATGTATGTTAGAACGGAAACAACCGTCCGTACACATCTGGGGAATACAGACTTCTTTCCAGTGAAGGTAGACCTCCATCAAGGATCTCCTTTGAGCCTATTTTTTTCACAGTTGTCCTCGACGAGTTGTCAAAGACGATCCAGAAGGCAGTTCCGTGGTGTATGTTTTTTGTTGACGATATTGTATGGTGATGTCCCCGTTCCTGCATCTGCTGATCTAAGGTATAGACAATGGAGAGCTGAAAATTCCATGATCATGTCATGGCTCATCAGCTCTATGACTCATGATATAGGGGATAATTTTATGCTCTACACCACAGCAGCTGAGATTTGGAAGGCTGCTAAGGAGCTTTATTGTAAGAAGGACAACGTGGCTAAGATCTATGAACTGAAGGCCAAACTTCAGGAGATTCGTCAAGGAGAAGGTTTTGTCAGCACCTATTACTCACATAGCAAATTGATATATTTGAAACAATTGCATGGACGACTCCTGCGGATGACCAACTATTTAAGCAGTTTATTGAAGTCAAGAGAGAGTTTAGGTTTTTTAATGGCCTTAACAAAGAACTGGACTCAGTTTGTAGCCGTATTCTAGGGACAAAACCTCTGCCTAATCTTAATACGGTCTTCTGTGATATTATGCATGAGGAGAGTCGCATGAAGGTTATGATGGGTAGCCAATCTGGCTCAACTCTGGAAGGCTCAGCCCTAACTACTACTGATGCCCCTCCTCTACATCAACCCTCAGATTTTACAAGGTGTACTGCTAAGAGGAACTATGGGGGAGGGCCAGCTAGCAGTAAATATAGACCACATTTACTCACGTGTAAATATTGCAAGAAACCTGGTCACCGTGTTAAAGAATGCTTCAAACTACAAAGGGTTGAACAACTCCAGCAGCAGAACCAAGGCTTCAAGTTTCCTCAACAGAGACATAAAGACAAAATCCACAAGTACCATATACTTTTGGACAATATCCAGGTCAAGGGTCACGATTCTCTCCTAACTGGGGACCAACAAAAGGAGCGGTTGCAAATACTGTCAATGTTCAAAGTTCTGTAGATCATCAATTGCCAACACATGAACAGGTTGAGGCTCTATTGCAGTTGCTATCAAAGAAATAATTGTCTGAGAGTGCCTAGTCCTCTGGATCAGAATTTGGTGCATCAGATCCTATGCAAGCCACCATGACCTCAACAGGTAATAGGTCAGATGGGATAAGGTTTTCTTGGATCATAGATTCATGAGCCGCAGATCGTATGACCTTTACTTTATCTGTTCTGTGTGCATATAAAGCTTTTCGAAAACCTAAATTAGTTAAGATTGTGAATGGTGGGAGTCTTCCTGTGTTAGAGACATGCACAATATACTTAACACCTACACTAGTTTTTCATGAAGTCCTGTATGTACCTAAACTGGACTTTCTTCTGATTTCAATAGGGAGTTAACCATAAATAACAATTGCTTAACATTGTTCTCATCCTCTGTGTGTTGGCTTCTGCAGAAAACTATGTGGAAGATGATTGGCAATGCTAACAAACTAAAAGGGCTTTACATCATCAAATCTCAGGATAGAGAACAGGTTTTGGATGCCGTTAAGTATTAATAGGCAGATGTTTGACACTAGGATTGACCCTGAAACTGTGCGTAATGATTCCTCTATGGCTTCATTTTCCAGTTTAAGATCTAATTTTGACTGTAAATCCAAATTATTGGATCATCTTTTGTTATGGCATAATAGACTGGGCCATCCTAACTTTCTATATCTCAATAAATTGATGCCAGAATTGTTTGCCAATATGGATATTCACACTGTGAAATGTGAAACTTGTATACTTGCCAAACAAACTAAAGTGAGTTATTCACCTAAGGAATATGAATCTAGTGCTCCATTTAATTTAGTGCACTCAGATATATGGGGGGCCATCAAGAGTGGCATCCCTAAATGGTGCTAGGTGGTTCATTATTTTTATAGATGATCACACACGGGTCACCTGGACATACTTAATAAAAAGTAAAACTGAAGTTAGGACTATCTTTAGGAACTTTGGAAAACTGGTTAAAACCCAGTTTAATACAGACATAAAGGTACTCAGAAGTGATAATGGGGCAGAATATCTAGACAAGGATTTCAAGGAATACATGACTCAGAATGGAATTCATCATCAAACCTCACGTGTTTATACCCCATAACAAAATGGAATAGTTGAAAGGAAAATAGGCATTTATTGAAAGTCAAAAGATCTATTATGTTTGCAAAGAGTGTACCAAAGTTTTATTGGGGAGAAGCTATTCTTACAGACACTTATCTGATCAATCGGATGCCATCATGGGTCTTGTCCTTTAGCACACCAAAACAGTGTATGCTTAACTGGTGTCCCAATACAAAGATATTCTCTGCATTATCATTTAAAGTGTTTGGATAGTAGTATATGTATATGTACCTTCTCACTATAGAACCAAGTTAGACAGTAAGACAATCAAGTGTATTTTCTTGGGTACTACAGTACTAAAAAAGGTTACAAATGCTATTGCCCTCAAACTAAAAAAATGTTTGTATCACTAGATTTGGCATTTGATGAGCAGAATACTTACTATGGTTCAAGAACTGAAGAGTCTGCACTTTCATTTGATTTAAATAGTTATTGGAATATACTTGATATTGTTACTACTAGTCAATCAAGTACAGGTTCTGGTCCTGGAGCTAAGCAAACTCAGCACATGGAGTTAGAGCAGCCTCCAGAAGCATCGGGGATACATACAGGATCTGAACCGAACGTAAATACCAGACAGGAACTGCCCATAACCAGAGTTTATACAAGGAGAAACAATACCGCAGGTGGCTTGCAGGTTCTTCCGAATGATGATTCTGGTAATGATTCCACTACTCATAAAGATAACTTGCCTATTGCACTACGGAAGGGAACTTGTGAGTGTACTAAACACCCTCTATATACTTTTATTGCGTATGATAGATAGGAGGAAAACTTGGTGCATTTACCTGCAGTTTAGACAATCAGAGGATTCCATCTAATATTATTGAAGCACTTAGTAGTCCTAAGTGGAGATCAGTAGTTGATGATGAATTGCAAGCGCTGTTAAAGAACAAAACCTGGGACATAGTTGCACTTAAACCAGGTATAAAGACTGTAGGTTGTAAATGGGTGTTCTCCATAAAATATAATACTGATTGAACTATTAATAGACACAAAGCTAGGCTAGTTGCAAAAGGGTTCACCCAAACTTATGGAATTGATTATAGTGACACTTTTGCACATGTTGCTAAGTTAAACACTATTCGGATTATTTTTTCTTAGCTATTAATCTTGACTGGTCTTTACATCAATTAGATATTAAAAATGCATTTTTGAGTGGTGACTTACAAGAAGAGGTATACATGGAAGTTCCACCTGGACTTAAAAATAACAAGAATAGGCATATGGTTTGTAGACTTAGGAACTCCTTATATGGGTTGAAACAATCACCACGTGCATGGTTTAAGAGGTTCACTAAGGCAGCAGTAAAATACGGGTTCGCACAAACACAAAGTGATCACACATTGTTCAATCGGTTTTCCACGCTTACTGTTGTTTCTATACTTATTGTATATGTGGATGATATAATACTTACAGGTAATGACCACATGGGAATAACACAAATTAAGAATCAGCTGTCATCAGAATTTGAGGTTAAGGATCTAGGAGCCTTACAGTACTTCTTAGGCATGGAGGTTGCAAGAAACATGGACAGTATGTGCATCTCTCAAAGGAAATACATCTTAGATTTATGAAATGAAACAGGCATGTTAGGGTGTAAACCTGCTACCACACCAATAAAGCACAAAAACATTGGAATGGACCACCTACCGATAAACTCATATAACAACAGTACGGCATTGCTGTTAATAAAGGGAACAGCCCCGGCATACCAAGGTATGCTGAAATGCTTTTAGCATTTTAGTTTATGTAAAGTTCTTCCACACTATCTGAAATTCTCTCTTCATCAATACAATCTGAATTTGTTCAAATACAAGTTCCTTGTTACGGTTTACTATTTAGCCTACATGTCCAATACTGTATTTGTTCAAGGGAAAAGTATGCTCATCGTATATGCAGAGGGTTAGGCAATAGAGAAACAACAACATTCTGTAATGATCATTGACATCCATGTGGTACCATAAGTATTAATCATCCTGGGTTAAAAAGCAAGCTGTGCATTGGTGAAGATGCAAGAGCCTCTACTATGCTGGAGGGAGAGGAACTGAGATTACCATATGACAAAGTATGGGATGACCATGTCATTCAATTCAGTATTGCTTGCAGGAGTATAAGTAGAAATTATGGGGAGGACCTTTGGATGTGGAAGCCAGCATCAAGTTTTCATTCAAAAATACCATTAAGGCCCTTCAAATACATTTGCCGATAGTTAATTGGGATAAAGTAGTCTGGTGTATCATTCTCTTCCACGTTATGCAATCATTCTTTGGCTTGCATGTTGGAAGAGAATGAATACACTGGATAAGTTCCTAGACTGGGGGTTAATTCAAACTATTGTGTCTTGTGTGGCAGGTGCACAGAGGACCAGGAACACCTTTTCTTTCAATGTTCTTACTCTACTCAGGTGTGGAATGGAGTACTGAGGCAGATTATTAAAACAAATAGATGACAAAACATTCTCAACTGGCTCAACTCAACTACTTCTTGGAATCAAGATTGCATAAGGATATTGCTTATTTTGCATTCTCATCAGCTGTCTACCATCTCTGGCGCGAAAGGAGAAAAAGAATTACAAACAAATTGGGAAAAATCACAAGGCAGTCCTCTAGGAAATTCTAGATAGCATTTGCTATTCTGCAATATCTTGGAGGGGGTATAAATGTAGCAAGTTCAGTTAGGAGCTTGCTTTGAATCTCGGCATCTCAGTAATAATATTCTTCAAGCATTGTTGTGATGCTTACTCATGATCTCCTCTTTAGCTCCTGATCTTCTCTGAACTATGGTCCATATTTGGGGGTACTTTATGACAAATATGTTTTCCGGTTAAGGTTTGGCAAATATTTTTCTGACATATTACATTTGAAGTTTGGGGTCGTTTGGCAATAAATGCAGAAAGCTCTGTGGAGTTTGTTCTGTCTTGTTGCCATGCATACTCTACTTTCTGCTGAACATGTCATTGCTCTTCCCTTCATCTCTTGTCATTTGGCACAACTTATTGCTCTTTGTCTCCGAGTTCTGTTATTTTTGCCTTTACATGGGACAGATGGGTGTTGCTACTCTGCATTGCTCGACACCTGGGACCATGACCTGAAGTCTGATGATGTTTTGGTTACAGCCATAAGTCCTCTAATGCTTTGTCTGGTTCATTTTGCTACCTACTTACATGTTGGGTCATTTTGCTTTTCTAGCTACCCACTTGGGCACTGCTTAATCTTAGGTTTATGATGCTCTACTTAATCTTAGGTTTATGCTATTCTAAGCTGTATTACAACCAGCAGTGATCACTTTATCTCCTGCTTTTTTTTACAACTCCTCCAGCTTACTCAACTGGGGAGCTTAGCATTTGTCTTTGGTATACGGAAGGGATCGTATTTGGCACTAGACTATGTTTAGAATATGACTTGAAAACTTTGTACTTTTGTATTTTGAGTAAAACATGTTTACTATTGTCTTTCCTGACAACTACTTTTGTAAATTTGCCTAATTTAAGCCATATATGAAATTTTAACTTACCAAAGAAAATGAAAATGTGTTCATTTTGTCGGTGCTTAGTTTCAAAGAGATAAGCTATTTATGGCCATTAACAATGTATTCATTTTCTCATTGTTTCACCAGTTAAATGCTGGAGGGTTTTAAATTGAATTTCCTTGATGGCGAAAAATACCTGCTGTGTATGTGCTTCATTCATGTCAAAAGACAAAATGATTGGAATCTTGAATTGGGGGTTTTCTGCTTGAATGTGGCTTATCTCATTGACCGTAAAAATTGGGTTGCTGCGCCATCATATCTATTTAAAAATGATCCTTATTTCATTTCAGATTCAGATTCAGCTTGTATCTAAGTTACAAACACGAGTGTACTTGTAATCATTTTTATGTAAAAGCCTTCATTGCACTTAGCAGTTTAGAAGGAAGGAGAAGACTTAAATGTAGAAAGGTGGTGAAGGGCTGCCGGTAATGGTGGAGAAGAAAAGTGGGAAGAAAGATGGAGAAGATGATGAGGTGAAAAAGATGACACTTGAAAATACCATATTACCCCTCAAATCTGTCCAGGTCGCCGGATAATATCGCTTGGGTGGTTGAAATATTTTGTTTTCAGAAGTAGGGTGTAAAATGCTACAAAAAGAAAAGATAAGTGGCCAAAACGTTCCCGTGTGAATCATTTCCTGGGCCCTGAAATTCTTTGCTTTATTGTTATTGGCATTATTATCACTTTTTTTTTTATAATTTAAATATTTTGTTCATATAGATAGGGTTATGTCTGGAAACAACTTCTATGTGTTTCTAACACATGGGTATGGTTGCGTACATCCGACCCCCTCATACCCCGCCATAGGCGGGAGCCTCTAAGGCAATGAGGTAATGTTGTTGTTGTTGTTGTTCATATAGACAGGGTTATGCATGAAAAGTGGATAAACTGTAGGTAAAACCTCACACATGTACTGTGGGTTTTGCTTGTAATTTTCCTGGGGGGAGGCTAAGAATGCCTATGAGGCATTTGCTGCCTATAGTGCTTCTTGTTTTTAGCATTTTGTGCACTTAGTTTGACCAAGAGATTTAAATTTGACCTCCTGTATTGTCTAGTGGGATAATGTGTCTCACCTTTCACTTTTTAACTTTTCTCACCACTAGGTTTAAATTGAAGCATGTGCTTCGTATTGTGAACTGTTGATCTAATATATTTTAATTTAAATGATGCAGGATGATTTTCTTAAACTTGGCCGGGCTTTCTGCTTCCTCCCTTTACCTGTAAAAACTGGGCTGCGTCTGCAGATTAATGGATATTTTGAGGTTTCATCAAATCGTCGTGGTATTTGGTATGGTGCTGATATGGATAGATCTGGAAGAATTCGATCTATTTGGAACAGGCTGCTCTTAGAAGATGTTGTAGCACCTTCTTTTGCTCGGCTACTGCTTGGTGTGCAGCAGAAGCTTGGACCAACAGTGGAATATTATTCCCTATGGCCAACTGGATCATTTGATGAGCCATGGAGTATTTTGGTTGAGCAAATATACAGGAGCATAAGTGATTCTCCAGTAATGTACTCAGCTGTTGATGGAGGAAGATGGATATCACCATCTGCTGCTTTTCTGCATGACACCGAATTTCTTAGAAGTAAAGAACTGAGCGAGGCTCTTATTCTGCTGGGAATGCCTGTGGTTCAGTTGCCGGATGACTTGTGTAGTATGATTATAAGTTCTGCGGCTTTTGTGCAATGCAAAGCGGTTACTCCTGATTCAGTACGCTGCTACCTCAGAAATTGCTGTCTTATGAGCAGGGTAGATAGGTCATCCAAGTTAATGCTCTTGGAATATTGTCTGGTTGATCTGGTTGATCATGAGGTTGGTAAACATGTACTTCACTTGCATTTGCTTCCGTTGGCTAATGGTGATTTTGGGGTGTTCAGCGAAGCATCTAGGGGTGTTTCCTATTTCCTGTGCCATGAGTTGGAATATACGCTTCTTCAACCAATCTGGGATAGAATTATCGATAAGGATATCCCTTCCACTATACTGAACAGGTTGTTTTCTATTGCGAGGGCTTCCGGTGCCAATCTTATAATCTTTAGTTTGTCTGAGTTTCTTCCCCTGTTTTCCAAATTTGTACCTGCCGAGTGGAAATATAGCACCGAAGTCTTGTGGAATCCTGATGAAAACTCTAATCACCCAACTTCAGGCTGGTTTAGGTTGTTTTGGCGCTATCTTCATGATCAGTGTGAAAAATTATCTCTTTTCAGTGACTGGCCTATTTTCCCATCACTCTCTGGCCACTTGTATCGACCATCTGGGCAGTCAAAATTATTAAAAGTCTGTACATTACCTGACAAGATGCGAAATATCCTTGCCAAACTAGGTTGCAGGATGCTGAATAGTAGCTACTTCATTGAGCATCCCGATTTACCTCAATATGTTTATGATGCTGATGGGCCTGGTATTTTGAAGTCAATATTTGATTCCATCTCTTTACATGAAGGCATTAAAGTAGCATTTGACCGTTGCATGGAAGCAGAAGAAAGAGACGAACTGCGTCATTTTCTTCTGGATCCAAAGTGGTATGTTGGAAACCTTATGGATGACTCTGATTTACAAAATTGCAAGAGATTACCCATATTTAAGCTCTATGGTGGAACAACTCCTGAAAGTACTCAATACTCAGATTTACTTCATCCTATGAAGTACTTGGCCCCTCTGGAATGTCCTGAGTGTCTACTAAATGGTGAATTCCTTTATTCATTGGTATATTCTGAAGAGCAAGTGCTAAATCGATTTTATGGTATTAAAAGAATGCGAAAGGCAGAACTCTATAAGCAACACTTGTTTAATCAAATTGGAGATCTGGAAGCTAGTGTCCGTGATAGCGTTATGCTTTCAATTCTGAAAGAGTTGCCACAATTGTGTACACAGGATGCATCATTCAAGGAAAAGTTGAGTAACCTGGATTTCATCCCTATATCTAGTGGTTTCCTCAAGAGTCCAGCAACGTTATATGACCCTAGAAATGAGGAATTATATGCTTTATTAGATGATTCAGATAGCTTTCCTTCTGGTGCTTTCCTGGATCCTAGTGTCCTGGACATGCTACAAACTCTAGGTCTTAGAACAGCTGTTTCGGTGGAGACGATATTACAAAGTGCTCGCCAAGTTGAAAAAACGATGCATGATGACCAATATACTGCTTGCGCAAAAGGCAAGGTTCTTCTTTCATACTTGGAAGTGAATGCCATGAAGTGGTTACCTGATTCTTTTAAGAATGACCTAGGAACCATGAACAAAATAGTTTCAAGAGCCAGTGGAGCATTTAGAAGTCACAGTTCGAAATCTGACTGGGAGAAATTTTGGAGTGATCTTCGGTTAATTTGCTGGTGTCCTGTTATTGTGTCTTCACCCTATCAGTCTCTACCATGGCCTGCAGTCTCATCAATGGTTGCTCCTCCTAAGCTTGTAAGGTTGTATACAGATTTGTGGCTTGTTTCAGCAAGCATGCGGATCTTGGACGGAGAGTGCTCTTCTTCTGTGTTATCACATTGTCTTGGTTGGTCCTCTCCACCTGGGGGAAGCGTAATTGCTGCACAATTGCTCGAGCTTGGAAAAAATAACGAGCTTGTGATAGATATTGTGCTTAGGCAAGAACTGGCATTAGCTATGCCTAGGATGTACTCTTTATTACTGAGCATGATAGGATCAGAGGAGATGGACATTGTGAAGGCTGTTCTTGAAGGTAGCAGATGCATTTGGGTTGGAGATGGCTTTGCCACCTTGGATGAGGTTGTTTTGGATAGTCCTATTCATTTGGCTCCCTATATACGTGTGATACCCGTGGATTTAGCTAGTTTTAAGGACTTATTTTTGGAACTTGGCATTAGGGAAACCTTGAGTTCCACCGATTACGCTCAGATTTTGTGTAGAATGGCCACTAGAAAGGGGTCCATGCCTCTTGACATTCAGGAAATCAATGCTGCTACAATGATTGCACAGCACCTGGGAGATGTCCATCATGAAAATGGAATTCAGATCTTTTTACCAGATACGTCCTTGAGACTTTTTAATGCAGCTGACTTGGTGTATAACGATGCTCCTTGGCTGCTCGAGTCAGAAAGTTTGCGTGATAATGCAATAGTTTCAAGTCTCCAGACAAACCTAAATTCTCTAAAACTTGTCCACGGGAATATTTCTAATGATGTGGCGGAGAAGCTTGGAGTGCGGTCTCTTCGGAGGATGTTGCTTGCGGAGAGTGCTGACTCAATGAATCTGAGTTTGTCTGGAGCTGATGAAGCATTTGGACAGCATGAAGCGTTGACAACCAGGCTTAAGCATATACTTGAAATGTATGCAGATGGACCTGGGATTCTCTTTGAGCTGGTGCAAAATGCAGAGGACGCGAGAGCTTTTCAGGTGGTATTTTTGTTGGATAAAAGTCAATATGGTACTGAATCCGTACTCTCTCCTGAAATGGCTGACTGGCAGGGTCCTGCTTTGTACTGTTTCAATAATTCTGTTTTCAGTCCCCAAGATCTGTATGCAATTTCTCGTATCGGCCAAGAGAGTAAACTGGATAATCCATTGGCAATTGGGAGGTTTGGATTAGGATTTAATAGTGTCTATCACTTCACGGATATCCCATCCTTTGTATCGGGAGAGAATATTGTCATTTTTGATCCTCATGCCTGTAATTTGCCAGGAATATCCCCTTCCCATCCTGGTCTTCGTATTAAATTTGTTGGTAAGAGGGTCTTGGAACAATTTCCTGATCAATTTTCTCCATTTGTACATTTCGGCTGTGACTTGAAGCAGTCTTTTCCTGGTACTTTGTTCCGTTTTCCTCTAAGGAGTGCTATTGCTGCTTCCAGAAGCCAAATAAAGAAGGAAGAATGTTCAACTGGTTATGTGGAGTCTCTTTTCTCGTCCTTTTCAGAAGTAGTTGCTGAGACTTTACTGTTTTTGCGCAACGTGAAGACTATATCTATTTTTATCAAGGAAGGTCCTGATACTGACATGCAGTTGATGCAGTGTGTTCGAAAACATTATGTGAATGAACCAGAAATTGAACAGAGTCCTTCGCATGAAATTTTCAGATTGATGGAAGGAGATCAAGGTAACCAAAGAGATAGAGATAGGTTCTTCAACAAGTTGAGTAAGTTGTCCGTAGGAGAGTGTCCCGTGAAGCATCAAAAGATTGTTGTGACAAGACAGAATTCATCCTCTATTGAGTCGCATTTGTGGTTAACTAGTGAATGCATAGCAAATAATCAGGATAACAAAAGCCCTGCATCTTATCCTAAAAAGTTCCATAAGTTCATTCCATGGGCTTGTGTCGCTTCGTATTTACACTCGGTAAGGATCAAGGGAGAATTTAATGCCTTAAATCCTGATGATTTGTGTGTCCTTAGTCCTGAGATGTTAGAGCTGCTAGCTAATACTGCTTCTGAAACAAAGTACTTTGATGGTCGTGCTTTCTGCTTTTTGCCACTTCCAATTAGTACCGGGCTTCCTGTGCACGTGAATGCGTATTTTGAGTTGTCTTCAAACAGAAGGGATATATGGGTTGGAAGTGACATGATGGGTGGTGGAAAGAAGCGGTCTGAATGGAATATGTGTCTCCTCGAAAATGCCATTGCTCCTGCTTACTGTCACTTGCTTGAGAAAGTTGCTTCAGAATTGGGTCCATCTGATTCTTATTTCTCATTTTGGCCAAAGACGATAGGAAATGAACCTTGGGCATCTTTAGTGCGGCAGATATACCAGTTTCTTTCCGATTCTAAACTTCATGTGTTGTTTACACAAGCTCGCGGGGGCCAATGGATCTCAACCAAGCAAGCTATTTTTCCTGATTGTTCATTCGGCAGATCACGTGAACTTGCCGATGTGCTGTCAGATGCTGGTTTACCGATGGCACTGGTGCCTGAAATTCTTGTAGAGCAATTTGGAAGAACATGCCCGTACTTGCATTTCCTCAACCCTCAACTACTGCGCTCATTGCTAGTTCAAAGGAGACGTGAATTCAGGGACAGAAATGCTGCCATTTTGGCCCTTGAATACTGTTTGCTTGATTTAAGAGTTCCTTTTCAAGCTGACTGTCTTTATGGTTTGCCTCTGGTACCTCTCTGTAACGGTTTGTTTACCATGTTTGAGAAGAAGGGTACAAGCGAACGAATTTTTATTGCAGAAGGAGATGGATATAATCTTTTGAAGGATTCAGTACCCCATCAACTTATAGACTCGGAAATTCCTGATTACCTCCACAAGAAGTTGTGTGGTATAGCCCAGATGGAGGCCTTCAATGTTACTTTTCTAACATGCTTGCTGCTTGAGAAGCTCCTTTTGAGGTTATTCCCTTCAGAATGGCTGCATGCTAAATTAGTGATTTGGATCCCTGGATCTGAATGTCATCCTAGCCAGGAATGGTTAAGGAGTCTATGGAATTACCTGAACTCAGCTTGTGACGATCTATCTTTGTTCTCTAAGTGGCCCATTTTACCTGTTGGGAGTAATTATCTAATGTCACTTGCTAAGGATTCCAATGTGATCAAAGATGGCGGGTGGAGTGAGAATATGTGCTCGTTACTTGTGCGAGTTGGGTGCTTGATTTTGAGGCGTGACATTGTGATAAAACATCCACAACTGAAATACTATGTAAATTCTGCCACTGCCGCGGGCATTTTTGATGCTTTGCTTTCAGTCGCAGGCGATGTGAAAAATGTTGAGTCGCTCTTTTCTGGTGCATCAGAAGGCGAAATGCATGAACTTCGGAGTTTTATTCTTCAGCAGAAATGGTTCTCCGAGGACTTCATGAATGGCACACATTTGGATATCATTAGATGCATTCCTATGTTTGAGTCCTACAAGACCAGGAAATTTATATCCTTGGATAAATCATCCAACTTGCTTAAGCCAAATGGTATACTTGAGGATATACTGGATGATAGCTTCGTGCGTGTGGATTCAGAGAAAGATATCATTTTGAAAAAATATTTAGGGATGAGAGAACCATCGAGGATGGAGTTCTACAGAGATTATGTGTGCCCTTGCATGCCTAAGTTTGTTGGTGAAGGATTTCTACCAGCCATCTTAGATGACATTGCTCTTGAAATTGACAAAGATGAATCTTTCAGAGAAGCTGTGGCAGCGTTACCTTTTGTCCTGGCTAGTGATGGATCTTGGAAAGAGCCTTTCAGGTATTTGTCTGAATTAACTTTCATGGGCTAAGTCAGTTTATGAATAACCTTTTTCTAGTATCAATCTTGAAAGTGCGGATTTGAAAATCATTATGCTGCCTTTTTTTTTGTAAATTAAATTTCATATATGAGCCAAAATAGTCGAATTTACAATATGTACTATCATCCAAACAACTAGGTGTTTAGTCGAAGCAAATTAGGGATATATGCTGCCTTTTTTTCCCTTCCCTAAAATGGAATCCCATTGTGTTTTAATTTGGAAACTTTTACATGAATACGCACAGGTGACCTTTAAAATTAGTTGTCACAATAGAAAAAAGACACATGCTATTCGGCAAGAGAGGGGCTGTGTGTGATAGAAAGCAATAGTAACATAGGATCCATATATGTGGAGAGAGATCATTCATAAAAAATATTATATACACGTGTTTGTGTGTGTCTATATATATATTGGTGTGTTACAAAAGTAGTTGTATACAGGTTGCGATGGATACATGGGCCTTTATTTTCCTTCTTCTATTAGAAATAGGGTTTGAGTGTCGTTCTGTTGAATAAGGTCAGTTCTTTTGTTACCGCAAATTCTACAAGAGTAGAACTATGCTCAAGTTTGATTTGTAAAAAAGGAGAAACTTACTACAAACTGGAAAGAAATTTCTGCTTAGTGTTAGAACTCAAAGCTAGTGACCAAGTGTGGGAGACAGGAGTCTGTGTGATGGTCAATTTACGTGCAGTTGTTTGTAACAGAAAGATAAACTAAATAGAAAATGAAACACAATTTATACGAAGATGAATTGAATCATTGCAGGTAAATAAACTGGAATAAGCTGATATTTTATTTACTTTTTATTCTTCTTATTTTTTCTTTGGTGGGTGGGTGATGGCAAATTTGTATATGATATTTGATTGGGCTATTTGTTTATGGAGGGAAGCATTTTCCTCAAGTTATAACTGTTCCTCCATTGTCATGGTTAATCTTCGTGGTTTTCTGGCAGACTTTACGATCCTCGTGTGGCAGAATGGAAGATATTCTTATCTGGAGGACCCTTCTTCCCTTCTGACAAGTTTTCTGATCCAGTGATACTGGAACTATTGGTTAAACTTGGATTGAGGCAATCTTTTGGCTTTACCAGCATGCTTGACTGTGCCAGGTCAATTTCCTTGTTTCCTGCATCTGAATCCTTTGAACCATCGGTATCTGCAAGAAGGTTTCTAGTTTTTGTGGATATTCTGGCCCTAAAGCTACCATGTAGTGAAGTAGAGTGTGTTGTTGAAGAATCTCAAGTTCAGTTGGAATCCAATGATGTTAATCATTTTGATGACAGATGGAAAAGGCATTTTCCCTCGGCTCCTGCCAATCTTTTTGAAGATATCTTGGATATTAACTCATTTCTTAGCAATTTCAATGAAGATATGCCACAAAAAGAATTTTGGTCAGAAATGTCTGTCATCAGTTGGTGTCCTGTTTATGTTGAGCCACCTATAAAAGGATTCCCATGGCTGCCATCGAGACTTAACAAAGCAGCTGCAAATATTGTGAGGCCGAAATCCCAGATGTGGCTGACATCATCTAAGATGCATATCTTGGATGGAGAATGTTCAAACCACCTCCAGTATCAACTTGGTTGGAAAGATAGCCCGGATGTTGATACGTTAGTCACTCAACTAATTGGGTTATCCAAATTTTATACTGAGCTGAAGTCGCAGCCAGTTATGGAGCCTAATTTTGACGCAGAGTTGCAAAAGCAGATGCCATTACTTTATTCACGATTGCAAGATTCTGTTAGAACAGATGAGCTTATTAATCTCAAATGTGCCTTGGATGGTGTTCGTTGGGTTTGGATTGGTGATGAATTTATATCATCATCGGCCCTTGCTTTTGATTCGCCTGTAAAATATAGTCCCTACTTGTATGTTGTCCCGTCAGAGTTATATCAGTTTAGAGATTTACTTTTAGGTCTGGGTGTTAGACTTAGCTTTGACGCTTCTGATTACTTGCATGTTTTACAACAGTTGCAAAATAATGTCAAAACTCTCCCTCTATCGAATGAACTACTAAGTCTTGTCCATTGTATTTTAGAAGCAATTGCAGATAGTTACTCAGATAGTCGTAAATTTGACACCTCCGAATTCCCCTTGTGGATTCCGGATACATCTGGAGTTCTCGTGAGTGCAAATAATGTAGTGTATAATGATGCTCCCTGGATAGAGAACACTGCCCTTGCTGGTAAGCGGATTGTCCACCCATGCATCGGCCATGATTTGGCCAGCAGATTGGGCATTCTATCACTTCGTTGCATCTCCTTAGTTGGTGAAGAAATGGCAACAGATTTTCCATGCATGGACTATGCCAGGATACATGACCTTCTAAAGTTGTATGGGGAATTTGATTTCCTTCTGCATGATCTTCTTGAGATGGCAGACTGCTGCAAAGCTAAAAAGCTTCACCTGATTTTTGATAAAAGAGAGCATCCTCGTTTGTCTCTATTGCAGCATAATCTTGGTAACTTATCTTGTAATACAGTTTTGCATCTTTAGCCATTTTCTCTCATCGAAGCGAAGAACTAAAGAATTTAAAGAATATAAAAATTAAAACTAAAGAAAAGGACAAATTGAAGGAATTTGTAGTTATATTACAGATGCTTAGATTCCTATTCTGAAGATGTCTTTTCCTTTTAACATTTCTCCACCTTTTCATTTTGGTTCAAGCCCTAATATTGTTGCGTTAAATGTAATATTTCCAGGTCCAATAGGTCTTTTTTACTCATCAAAAGTGCATGGCACACTTGACCACCAGTATATGTAATGAAACCAATTACATTTTGTGGTTCCTGGAATTTCAGTTGCAAATGGGTAGCCCCTTTGACAAAACAGAATGTTCAACTATTATAAGTGAAGGCATAGTAAAGTGTCCCATGCTTTTTAGCTTTTGTTTCTCGGGTCTCCATTGTTCAAAAGCTTCTCTTTTCATATGGTGTGGTTCCTATTCTATGGTGTGTCTGCGATCTTTTTTTAATATCTTTTGATGACTTATCTAGTTGAAGTAAAAGATCTATGGGATAGGGCTTCTCACATTAGTTTCCTGGTACAAAAGTAGCATTAGAGTGGATGTCTATTATGACATAGTGGACAAGTTCACTTGAACACTTCTTTTTAGTTGCTCATTCACCTGTGTTGTTCCAGGTGAATTTCAGGGGCCAGCTCTACTGGCTGTTCTTGATGGGGCCTGCTTGACCAGAGATGAAGTAGCTAGTCTTCAATTTCTTCCACCATGGACTTTGTGCGGTGATACCCTAAACTATGGTTTAGGATTGCTGAGCTGCTTCTCTTTAAGTGATCTACCATCAGTTGTTTCTGATGGATACTTATACATGCTTGATCCCCGTGGTTTAGCACTCACGACACATTCTAATCGGGCACCTACTGCAAAAGCGTTCTCTCTTAGAGGTTAGTTTTAAATTCCATTGCCAGTATCTTCAATTCCTACGTGATCTCCTCAGTTCATGTTGAGATTTGTTGCTTGGTGTTGTCATATTTACTAGTTGCTTTGGTATTGTCATATTGACATTTGCTTCATATAATAGTAGTGTGGAACGATGCCTTCCTAATGTCGAGATTTTTAAATTATCTGAGAGTATAAGATGATGTGGTGTGCATTTTTTATTGATGGTTTGTGATTGATTGTCATTACATTTCATGTTGATTAAGTTGCTACATGGTGACACTCTAAGGCGTACTGAAGATTGCGGCCTTAAGAATGCAAAGTGAGAGACACAGCACATTTTCTGCCCTGAAGAAATATTTGACTTGATTATTACTAGTGTTTCAAAACATATAGTGTTGATCATAATTTTTGTTGTTTCCCCCTTCTTTTGTGGGGGTAACTACTCATTGCAAGACAGATTGACTTCGGCTAATAAGACCAGTGGGTTACCTGTCAAAAAAATGCATTGTGGAGTACTCTGTCTATGGTTAATCGCATGCTTTGGCCTTCCCTCAATCCCATTAAATTAACTTGGTCATCTCAAATTGTTGGTCCTAAAATGCTGTTTTAGTTTTAAAGCCATCTCTATCATTCCATGTTTAAATGTTTAAAAAACCAACATATTGACAATTAAAAAATGCAAAATCTATCGAAGTTGATTACTTCCCTTTTAGGATCACTAAAAGAAGGATAAAATGTAGATTCTGGGCAAACCGTAGTACCTCAATAATCAAAAGCTGTACATAAGCACTGTCTTTTTCACAAAAAGTATCATGATCTATGAACATTTTAACTGCAGTATCCAGTTATTTTGCTAATTCAGATACTCCTTTTCCATCCTCTCTCTCACTCTGCTGTGTCTTCTAGTTGTATGATGAACTCAGTAAGTGATTCTATGGTCCAGGTACTAATCTGACAGATCGATTCCGTGACCAATTTAGTGCTCTGCTGTTGAGTGAAAAGATGCCATGGTCGGTATCAGATTCTACAATTATACGGCTTCCCATTTCTTCAGAATATTTGAAAGATGGGATCCAATCTGGTTCGAAGAGGATATCACTATTATTTGAAGAATTCATGGAGCATGCTTCTAGGACTATCCTGTTCTTAAGCTCAGTTGTACAGGTAATGGCAATCATGATCTGAACAGTCTAGAGCCTTCTTTAAATGGGATCAGGCTTCATTTTGCTGTTATATATTTGCTTTTGGATGTATACCAGGTAAACTCTGGCTGTGGAAATGCAAATGCATGTCTTTCTTCTTTTTTCTCTTTTTTTTTTTTTTGGGGGGGGGGGGGGCTTAGTTGTTCCTTCAGGGAAAAATTTTCTGTTACTTTAACTGTGTGGGAGACCCTATAGTCATGTTTTTCTCTTGTAGAGCTCACTGCCATGAATCTTTTCCTGTATATGTTCCATTTGCTCCTGTGTACCATTCTGATGTTACTCAACCTACAAGGCTAAATGTATGGGAGGTGTGCCAGTGATGTGGTGACAAGATCTGTTGTGATGACCCCTTTGCTCATTTAGATTCATACAATCAATAGTGTAATCTTGTTTTGCCGGGTGAAGCTAAAGATAGTATCGTCCTTATTGGTTTTCTGGATAGGTTACTAGGTCAAGTGTGTCTATGCGGACGAAAGTACTTATCAAGCTTTTGGTTCTTATGTGCTCGCTGGCACATTATTTTTATGCAGTTCTGGGTCTATATGTAGTGCAAAGAAATTATGATTGTGCTTCTCAGGTATCATTATCAACCTGGAAGGAAGGGAGCTTGGAACCCTGTCAGGAGTTCTCAGTTAATGTGAACCCCCCTCATGCTGCATTGCGAAATCCTTTCTCTGAGAAAAAGTGGAAAAAATTTCAATTATCGAGTTTATTTGGTAGCTCTAATGCTGCAACAAAGTTAGAAGTCATTGATGTGAACCTGCAAATTAGAGGAACTGGAGTTGTTGATCGATGGCTCGTTGCTCTTACTCTGGGTTCTGGGCAAACAAGAAATATGGCACTTGATAGGTAGGTTGTCGCTTATGGGTATGAAAGGTCCTTGTCTCATAGCTTATTGTATATGTAAGCGATGTGCAGAATATTTGGTTCCCTGATGTTGGTCTTTTATGCCAATATTAGCTGCCAGCCTTTTCTCTGTTCTGATGTATTCTCTCAGTGAGTGTGTGTGCCTGCATGCTTGTAATAACTGAACTAGCTACAGACTCTATTAATGATTTCTAAAAAGCTACTTTACCATGCATTTCAAAGAAGAAAGATCAAACAAATACATGGTCCAACTAATCTATTGTGATTTCAAAAATATCAACTTCGGATGATAACCTTCTCTTTCCTCATTTTCTTCACTCTCTCCTTACTTGAAGAAACTCCGCCTAGGTCTATTTCTCCTCTCTTCTCTTCGATTCTTGATGATTCTTCCTCTTCGCTTTCCTGTTGGCCTTCGCGGCCTTTCCGGTTGGCGTGAATCACGGTCGGAGAACGCTCCACAAGCTCATCCAACCTCAATATGGCCGGGTTTTACTGATTTTCCCTAGATCTTTAATGATCTTAAAGATTTTAGTCACAATCTCAACATGCAAAATGTGGTAAGAGCCAAAAAAATCTGTGGTAAGAGCCAATTCAACTTGGGCTTTTTTGCTCAAGTCCAATTTCAATCCTAAAGCATCATTTACACTTTCTTCAATAATGCAATTATTGACGAAGCTCATGGGAAATACTCTTTCGCTATCAACCCACAAGGAGTAGCTGAGGATAATTAAAAATGGAACTTTTTCATTGTTGGACAGGTGATGGAGAACAATGCATCCTTTTTCAACATGAAAAATTTTGCCGAGTAGAGATCAAACTCTAAATGCCTTCTTGAAGTTCAATGAGTTGAAGAAGACCTATTCCTTTTCAAGCTTCAATCCGAAGATTTCAAACAGAGCATCCTTGAGCTCTCACTCATGCCTTTTGGGAATAGGGTCCTCTTTCTATGGGTCTGGACCCTAAACAAACTCGTTCAACATCTTAAGCTGGACTCTATTCGAGTCTGGGTGACATTCCTTAATTTTCGAGCACACTATTTTAGTGCATATGTTCTCAGTGTCTAGGTACCCTAATTGAAAAACCTCTGTTCTTGGACAAACTGACAACTATCTAGTCTAGAGTGGCTTTTGCTAGGATATATATTGAAATTAAAGTGGGAAACCTCCTCCTGAAACCATCAACTTTATGAATAAATATGGGCAAAACTGCACTCAGGAGGTTATCTATGAGTGGATGCTAGTCCAATACTTTAAGTGCAAGACTTTTTGGCACTCATGTGAAGGAAAGAAGCAACTAGAAAACAAGGTTCTTACTACAGCAAGCAATACTTATAATGGTGCTAGTGGAAACCCCAACAAATACCAAAACAAGGCAAGGACACAACAGGAAAAAGATGGAATTGATATGGCTAACAAGGAACATACCTCTTTCTTGAAGGAGAACATAAATCTGATAATAGAAAAGTTAACTGAAGGTGGTGTAGTGAAAGGGGACACTAGCAAGATTGGATATATTGAGGATATGCTCTCCAGTGATGATGACTCCAGAACTCTGGAACAACCCCCAATCCTCCTCTGTTCTATTTTCTTTGTCTTTTTTCAACTTAGTTACTGCCATCTGTGTCTTTTTGGTATGGCTGACACTTGTATTAGGTTTTCAATGTTATAAGCCATTGTTTTTGGAACAAATTATGCTTGGTGTTGCTCTCCTAAGGCAACTTTTTGTACAGGTTGGCAATAGTATGGATAGGATTTCGTATGGCACCTATATCTTGTGGCAATCTAGTCTTGCTGTTGCTCCTTCCAAGCAACCATCTTTTGTAAATTTGCCTTCACGGGTCTATATATGAAAATTTAATTTGCAAAAAAAAAAAAAAAAAAAAATCAACCTGTGGTGCAGTTCATGCACAGTGGTGAATTAATATATATTTCTTTTTCCTTTGTTTTTTTGTCATCAAAATGCTTGAGTGTTGTTTCTTTTTTGCACTCCCCTCTATATCCCAATGGATGACCTTAGACTGCTTCCAACCTCCATGCTGATGATTAATTTCTCTAGATCATTAAACCCTCATTGAGTTTTCTCCTCCTTTGTAGCGGTAAACTATACTCCGCAAAGTAGATGGATCTGTTTTCTATATGTGATCGATCAGCCTCTAGACTTACAGTTCTTCTCGTTCTGTCTGCCCACTTTCTATTTCGTTCTGCAATAATATCCACCATATTATCAGATCACCACATAGAAACACCTTCTAGTAGTACCACTATATGCCTTTGGTAGGTGCCAAAAGGATGTCAGTTGTCATACCTGAGAGATTCATGCAATCCATCCTCCAGCAACCAACCTTTTCTTGCACTTCTGAGGTTTAGTAACTATTTGTTCACGTGCACGAATCAGCAGAATCAGGATATATTTTCCAGGATGATTTGCTTATGAGCATTATTGGATGGACATCCATAAAGATTCCTTATTGCAGAAATTCCTAATACATATGTTGATCATTGTTTTTATGTGGTAATATCAAATGTCATTCTGCTTTTGCGTTATGGATGGGATGTATCTTAGGCTGTCAGAGATTTTCCTTAGCAGGATGCACCTCTGACATTCTATTTATATGGCAGGCGGTACTTGGCATACAATCTAACACCTGTTGCTGGAGTTGCAGCACATGTATCACGAGACGGCAATCCTGTTGAGCCATGTTCAACAGGCTGTATTTTGTCCCCTCTTCCTTTGTCCAGTTGTATGAATTTGCCAGTCACAGTACTTGGGCATTTCCTTGTGCGCCATAATCAAGGCCGATTTCTGTTCAAATACCAACAACCTAAAGCATTTGATATGTTGGAGTCTGACGCTGGAAGCCGGTTAATCGAAGCCTGGAACAGGGAATTGATGGCTTGTGTTCTTGATTCATATGTGAAATTGGTCCTGGAAATGCAAAAGTTAAAGAGAGAACTTTCCACTTCTTTTCTTGAACCTAGCTTGGCCCGTATGATTGGTGTAACTCTGACTGCATTAGAAGGTCAAACTTATTCATTTTGGCCAAGGTCAATTGACAAAGCACTTATGGTTAATGGAAGTGGTCTGAATTCAAGTGTCATTGCTACAGCAGACTGGCAATGTTTTGTTGAAAGAGTAATTAGACCATTCTATTCCCATCTTATCTATCTGCCAGTTTGGCAGCTTTACTCTGGCAGTCTTGTGAAAGCTGAAGAGGGAATGTTTCTTTCTCTTCCTGGGGCTGGAGTGGATGAGGGCGTTGTACCAGCAACAGTCTGTGCTTTTGTAAAGGAACATTATCCAGTTTTTTCAGTCCCGTGGGAACTAGTAACTGAAATCCAGGCATTGGGGGTCGCAGTTCGAGAGATAAAGCCTAAAATGGTGCGGGATCTCCTTCGGGCATCTTCAACATCAATTGTTCTCCGATCAGTTGATACTTATATTGACGTTTTTGATTATTGTTTATCTGACCTGCATCTTGTAGGCTCAGAAGGCTCATCTGAGTTAAACTCAGAGAGACATTCTGACACACTTTTGAGTCCAAGTGGACGAAGCAAATACAAGAAGAATGCTGCAAGTGTAAACGAATCTGGTGCAGATGCCCTTGAAATGATGACAAGTTTAGGGAAGGCTTTGTTTGATTTTGGTCGTGGAGTCGTAGAAGAGATTGGCAAAGCAGGAGGTCCTTCGTCTGATAGGAGCCATGTACTAAGCACTGCCAACTCTCCTGTCATTGGGAATGTGGATCCGAGGCTCCAAGATATAACTGCTGAACTTAGAGGGTTACCATGTCCATCTGCAACAAATCACTTCATGAGTTTAGGAGCTTCTGAACTCTGGATAGGGGACCGGGAGCAGCTGATGCTAATGAGTTCTTTGGCGGAAAAGTTTATCCATCCTAAGATATTTGAGAGGGCTGTCCTTTCCAGCATTTTCTTGGATTCCACTGTCCAGAAACTTCTGAAATTTCAAAATTTCTCTTTTCGACTGCTTGCGAAGAATATGAGTTTTCTGTTTCATAAGAACTGGGTGGATCATGTTATTGGCTCAAATATGTCACCCTGGTTTTCATGGGAAAGTACTGCGAGCTATGGTAGCGTAGGGGGTCCTTCTTCTGAATGGATTAGATTGTTTTGGAAAGCTTTTGGTCACTCATCCGAAGACATTTCTTTGTTCTTGGACTGGCCTCTTATTCCCGCCTTTCTTGGTCGTCCGGTTCTTTGCCGTGTAAGAGAGCGTCATCTCGTGTTTATTCCTCCCCCGATCTCTCCATATTCAGCAGATGCTATTGATAAGACAACCACAGAAGAGGGTGAAATACCCGGCTTAACAACCGAATCTGATGTGACTAAATCATACCTTTTGTCCTTGAAAGTTACGGAGGAAAAATATCCTTGGTTGCTCTCATTGCTGAACCAGTGCACTATTCCTGTATTTGATGTTAATTTTATAGAATGTGCTGCATTTTGTGACTGCTTACCTACAGTTGGCCACTCGTTGGCAAAAGTAGTTGCAGCAAAACTATTTGCGGCTAAACGGGCTGGCTATGTTTCTGAATTTACTTGTTTAGCTCAAGATGCTGACGAGGTTTTTAGCTTATTTTCCTCAGATTTTGCATCTAACAATACTGAGTTTGAAAGAGAAGAGCTTGAAGTATTGCGCATCCTACCCATATATAAAACCACAGCTGGTACATACACGAGGTTGCTAAACCCAGGTTTGTGTATGATTTCTTCAGGCACATTCTTAAAGCCACATAGTGAACAATGCCTTTTGCACACTTCTGACTCTGATGAAAGTCCTATACTTCGAGCCCTTGGTGTGCCTGTGCTTCATGATCAACAAATCTTAGTCAAATTCAGTTTGCCTGGGTTTGAAGGGAAAACTCAAGCGGAGCAGGAGGATATACTGATTTATCTTTATATGAACTGGCAAGATCTCCAGCAAGATTCATCTGTCATTGAAATGCTAAGGGAGACTAATTTTGTTAAAAGCTCTGATGAGTTTTCAGTATGCTTGTATAAAGCCAAAGATCTTTTTGATCCTGGTGATACTTTATTGACATCTCTGTTTTCTGGGGTGAGAGAAAAATTTCCAGGAGAAAGGTTCATATCCGATGGATGGCTTCGCATTTTGAGGGCAGTGGGACTTCGAACTTCCTCTGAAGTGGATACAATTCTGGAATGTGCCAACAGGGTGGAGTTTCTTGGAATTGAGTCTACTAAAGCTTCAGGTGTTGTTCACATCCTAGAGACAGACAACTCAAGTTCAAAGAGTGAAGTTTCCGTGGAGGTGTGGTCATTGGCAGAAAGTCTTGTCAAAGCTGTATTTTCAAACTTTCCTGTGCTTTATAGCAACAATTTTTGCAGCCTTTTTGGCAAGATTGCATGTGTTCCTGCTGAAAAGGGCTTTCCATGTCTTGGGGGTAGAAATGATTGTGGTAAAGTGCTTTGTTCATACAGTGAAGCTATAGTATTGAAAGATTGGCCTCTTGGATGGAGTTGTGCTCCTATTCTCTCTCGACAGTCGGTTGTACCACCTGAGTATGCTTGGGGGCCACTCCATTTAAGGAGTCCTCCACTGTTTGCTTCAGTCTTGAAGCATCTCCAGGTACTGGCATCTTTATACTAACCCTTAATCTATGATGTGCAATTAACTTTTCATAAATGAGAATTTGATTGAAGTATATGAATAGAATTTACAAAAGCTTGTTTCTATGTTCTTTTATTTAATATTCCCTCCGTCCCAAATTGATAGGTCCGCTATTCCTTTTTACGATGTGCCAAAATGTTGTTACTTCCGATAATAAACCCATTAACTTATTTGTGGTTCCAGTCGCTATAATGCATTAACATGGAGGCATCACATCAAAAGGTAAAAGTGAAAATTGGACAGAGTTTTAACTACAAGACAATGCATTAAATGATGTCTCTTTAGTAACTTATATTTCCCAAAAGAGACTATGAATTTGGGACGAAGGGAGTATATCTTTAATTAGTATAGCTGAAGGGAGGTGGTATAGGCTTTTGCGGTATAGGAGAGCTGTACTAAAACCTCAAACTTCTGTACTTATCTTGCTGGTTCAACGAATTTATATTACAATAAATAAAATAAAATAAAAACAAAAACATGAGCTAATGATGTTTTGCTTGGCAGCTTCTTTATGCGGAATGTGAAGTTGAAAGAAATTAGGGCTCTACCAGCAAAGCAGGAAAGGCCCTACCACCAAGAGATCCTTGATTCAAAGAATTGTTGAATTGGGAAACCGCTGTCAATATGTGTATAGATCTTGACATGTGGTGTCAAAGGAATGGTGGTATCTAGGCTCAGGATTCTTTTGGAACAGTGACCAATTGCGCTCATGCTAATTTTTTAGTGATCTAGACCACAATTTCGAGCTTTTAAGTCTAAAAATTTGTAAATTACTCCGCCGCTTTCTGGAGCCAGATTCTCTTGGAGTAGGAACAAGAGAAGAAAAGGTGATTCTGAATTTCATAGAAAAAAGAATTTCACAGAAGTGCTCAAAAAATAAGCACCTCTGTCTTCGACCATTACCACTTCAAAAGCATTTCTTGACTTCGTAATCTGTCCCAGTATCCCATCCATGGTATCATGCTGCAGCACTTCAGTCCAGGTAATCCCTTGAGAGTCTCAGCCTGGAGTACAAGGATACTTTTAGCAGAAATAGGAACTGTTGCACCATACTCACTTATCCTCACCCCGAGCCACATGCGTAGCTTGACAAGAATCCATAGAGCACTTATTTGTCATCTTCATTCTCCTCCCTTTAATACCTCACCTACCGAAGATTCAATACGGATCTTTATAGAAACTTAATACAACACCCTATAAGGCATTCTATTAGTTGTCAAGACTGCTTCTCTCTAATAAAACTTGGGAACATTCTTGGAAAATATCATTGTTCTAGTTACTTCTAGCAAGTATCTGTTCTTCCTCTCAGCTACTCTATTTTGTCGTAGGGTATATACACAAGAGGTCTGATGATGTATTTCTTTCTCATTCATAAAATCTCTAACTGTTTTGTCTAGATATTCAACTTCATCGTCTGATCTAAGGGAATTATTTATTCATGATAGCGAAAGGTGCTTCGCTTCACCCATCTTTCTCATGCTCTGCTCCTTTTCGAGAGGAGCCTCAATGCTTAATAGTGGTCCCAAATTGATTATTGACCAAGTTAACAAATGTCTTGAAAATTTGTCATACTTCAGGCTTGTGTTTTATTAGGTATTACCCAAGTTATCCTTGTGTAATCATTAACAAATGTAATAAACCATCTTATTCCATTAATGTTAGTAGTCTTAGAGGGTCCCTAAACATCCAAGTGTACCAAGTTAAAGGGTATGTAGGTTTATACATCTTAGCCAAATAAGTAGCTCTAGTATGTTTTGCTAGTTGATAAACTTCACAACAAACATCTTTCACATTAACACTTTATATTTCTGACACAGTCCTTTTCATGTATACAAAGTTGGGATGTCCCAATTTTTTATGCCATGGAAAAACCTGATCCTACTTGATGTTATACTAGAACAGACATATATACCTAAGCTATCTTGTTTCCTGGACTGTTTTTTTATCTTCAGCTTGCAAAATGAAGAGGCGTCTAGTTTTCTAGCATTGTCAATCATCTCTCTCATAGTATTCTCCTGAAATCAACACTTAGATGGTGAAAAATAAGCATGACAATTATTATCTTTAGTTATTTTACCTACTGATATCAAATTGAAATTTAAGGAGGGAACATGCAACACATTGTATAGGAACGGTTTGCTAGGTAGGTTAATCATGTCTTTACCTATAACCTGCATACTTACTCCATTGGCTATTTTTACCCTTTTAAGATTGGCAAATAATTCATACTAAAGTAAAATATCTTTGTTATGTGTCATGTGATCAGAGGCTCCCGAGTCAATGATTCAAGAGTGTGCCTTACTTTTATATGTTTTACATGAACTGGTAATGGTGGCATGGATTGGTTTGGGCTGTGTTGTTGTTTCAGCAAGTGAAGTATAGCCTCTATCTAACTTTGAGTGGGTAAGGTAGAGGTATGTCTTCGTCTTTGTCCTTGTACTGTGTGATGATTGCTGCTCAGAGTGTTGGCTCTATAGGGTCTGTTGTTGTTTCTCCAGTATTTTCCCACCTTGGTGTGTTATTTGTTCTTAGGGGTCTGCTGTCTCCTTGTATTTCATGTAGTTTCCAGCTATCCTCCACTCTGTGTTCTATTTTTTTTGCAATATCTGCAGTATGGCCTGTTGTCTAGCTGTCCTGAAGCGTCTATTCTTCTAGATACAAAGCCAGATATTGAAATATCATTTGGTATGGCTGTTTGAACAGTAGAGACGTTAGTGCCATTTGAAGTTTTAGTAGTCAAAATTGCAAAGCCTTCCGTTGCTAAGGTGAGAGGTGTTCTCATCATCAGTTTTATCCTACTTTTCTCATGTTTAATTGTAGAGAAGGCAGTGTTCAAGCTTGGCAGGGGCTTTATGCCAAGGATTCTGCCGTTCACAGCATCAAAGTGTTTATTGAGGCCTGTGGAAAACCTGAATACCCTCTTGGTTTCAGTAATTCATTTAAATAATAGGTCATCAGCAGGACAGGTCTATGAATGTGTTTCAAATATGTCAATTTTCTGCTATATTATGGTTAGTTGAGACTAGTACTTACTAAAGATTTCAAGAAGAAATAATCTTGTATATTGATCATTTACTAGAAAACATTTACCTATATATAGCCACCATCATACTACTAAGAGATCAATCAGATTTCTCTATTTTAGGTAACTATTTGAATTCTAATTGCGAGATCAGTAAGATCATCTATTTATGGAAATCATATATACACCCATAATTAAATCAAATCATGAATATCTAAGTATAGTAAAACACATCATTTCCCTGTGTACATTTCTCTCGTGTACATTTTTACACTCCCCCTCAAGCTTGGTTGTAGATATTAATACAACCAAGCTTGGACAATAAATGTTCAAATACTCAGACTGAGACTGGCTTGGTCAGCAGATTAGCTAGCTGGTCTTTAGTGGGTATATGCTCTAGGTAGATAAATTCGTCCTCAAGCTTTTCTCTGATGAAATGTCTATCAATATCTAGGTGTTTAGATTTGTCATATTGAACTGGATTTTCTGCAATATTGATTGCAGAGACATTGTCACAAAACACTCGGACATGATTACCATTCTCCTGCCTAAGGTATGTTGCAACTGCCTTGAACCATATCCCTTCACATATTCCCAGTACCAAGGCATGTAACTGTGCCTTTGCACTGCTCTGGGCTACTACTCCTTGCTTCTTGCTTTTCCAGGTTACCAAATTTTCCCACAATATATACTGTAATCCATAGTGGATCTCTTATCTGTCTTTAAGCCTACCTACTCTGCATCTGTATATACTGTTATGCACTTGTCTTGTGTCTTTCTGAAGTGCAAGCCTTGTCCGGGTGTGTTATTCAAATACCTGAGAATTCTCATAGCAGCTTTAAGATGTTCATTAATAAGTCGGTGCATAAACCGACTAATAAAGCTAGTTGCATAGCATGTATATGTCCTGGTTTTGGGATAGATATATCAATTTTCCTATCAGTCTTTGGTACTTTAGTTTATCAACTGGAGTAGTATCCCACACCTCTTTTGGTTTATACCCTGGTTATACTAGGGTTGAGGCTTATTTGCATCCTAACATACCAGTATCTTTAAGTAAGTCAAATATATTTTCTTTGTGATATACTCATCTTTTCTCTATTTCTCGCTACTTCTATTCTAAAGAAGTATCTAAGTTCTCCAAGATCTTTGACTTCAAATTGTTGTGCTAGCTTTCTTTTGGCATCTTGAATTTCAGGCCCATTGTCTTCTGTGATGATTACATCATCAACATAGACTATTAGGACAATTAGTTTTCTAGTTTCAGAAGTGTGAATAAATAAAATATGGTCACTATGACACTGTACAAAGCCTTTCTCTTTAATTTTCTTGGTGAGCTTCTGAAACCAAGCCTTGGAGACTGCTTGAGGCCACAGAGGGACTTATTTAGTTTGCATACTATGTTTTGGTTAGTTTAATTTTTGTAGCCTGGAGGAACATGCATATACACATGTTCTTGCAATTCTCCATTTAGGAAGACATTTTTTATATATAATTGAAGTTTCCAGTCTAGATTTTTTTTTTGCTATGGAGAATATTATCCTAACATTGTTTAGTTTTGCTACCGGAGCAAATGTTTTTGAATAGTCTATGTCATAGGTTTGAGTAAACCCTCTAGCTACCAGTCTGGCTTTCTAGCTGTTTATTGTTCTATCTGCATTGTATTTTATTAAGAAAATCCATCTGCAACAAACTGGATCAGCTCCTTTTAGCAGTGGTATTAGCTTCCAAGTGTTAGTTTTAATTAATGCACTCATTTCCTCCTCAACAGCCTCCCTCAAATGTGGTATCAACATTGCTTCCTGAATGTTTTTAGGAATGAGTTGAGTATCTAAGTTACTTATGAAGGCCTGACATTGTGGGCTAAGTTTAGAGTAAGACATAAAGTTGTAGCATCCCCCGACTCTTTTTCTAAGAGCTATAGGGCGATCATCAATTGTTTGTCTTTCTTCATGTTTCTCCTTATCTTGTGGGTCTGTAGTTATAGTTTCTTTTGGTAATGAACATTGGTCAATAGTAGGTTGATTAGAGGGTGTATGTAGTGTATTCCTACGGCTATATACTTTGGTGATAAATGGTTTTTCTCCCATGGTTGGTTCTTTATCAGATAGATCTTCAGGCATTAGTGATGCTTGGGGTTGTGTTGGTGTTTCCCTTAGGTTTGATGTCCGCTTAGGTCTATTCAGTTCCAGCTACTCTCCTGGACTGGATTCTGAGTTATGTTGACATAGAAGGCTTGAGTTTCATTAAATGTTATATCTAGAGTAGTATATGTTTTTCTTGTATTTGGACAGTATCACTTGTAGCCTTTTTGTGTACCTGAGTAGCCTATGAATATGCTTCTTATAGCTTTATGGTCCAATTTGGTTCTGTTATAAGGGTAAATATGAACATAGGTTGTACAACCAAAAATCTTAAGTGGTAACTCAGATAATAGGCTAACTTGTGGGCGGCTGTCTACTAATACTTGTTGAGGAGTGTTAAACTTTAAGACTCTAGATGACATTTTATTTATAAGATGAGTGGCTGTCAGCAGTTCCTCTCTCCAGTAGTATTTTGGCACTTTCATTGAGAACATAAATGCTCTTGCAACTTCTAATAAATGTCGATTTTTTCTCTCAGCTATTCTATTTTGTTGCGGTACATTAACACATGAGGTTTAATTGTAAATTTCTTCTTCTGTTATATAGTTTCTTAGAGTTTTTTGCAGTTTAAACTTGTAGTTGCATTTCCAAGCAACAACTTTTTGTAATGCTACCGTTTGCGGTTATTTATGAAATTTTAATTCACAAAAAAAAGTTTCTTCGAGTTTTATCCAGATACTCAGATGCATTTTCAGACCTTAATGTCTTGACTTTTGTATTAAACTGAGTCTTTACAAATTTACAGAAGGCTGTGAATATATTTCCCACTTCAGATTTGTGTTTCATTAGATATAACCATGTTACCCGCGTATGATCATCTACAAACATGACAACCACCTTGTTCCGCCAATGTTGTGACTTGGGATGGCCCGCAAATGCCAGTATGTACTAGGTGAAATGGTTGTGTTTCCCTATGGGACTTGTTATGGCATGTATTCCTTCTATGTTTAGCTAGTTGGTATGTCTCTTATGTAAGTAAATCAGAGTCAACATGAAGAAATAAATTAGGAATCAATTTCTTTAAATACTGAAAGTTTGGGTGTCCTAGCCACATAAGCCAACATATGATTTGGCTGGAGACGTTACATTTATTCTGGCCCATCTGGTGAAGGACCTTGCACTTATTCATGTCTAGTAGGCAACTGTGTGTCTCTGAAGATTCATATATGTTCGGTGGTTCAGCTTGGAGAAGAAACAGCCCTCCTGTGTATTTAGTCCTGTCAATCCTCATTTTCAAACTGGTGTCTTGGAAGTAACATGCATTGGATGAGAATTTAACCATGCATTGAGTGTCTTTTATCAGTTTTTCCACAAATAGAAGGTTACACTTTAAATCTGGGATGTGCAGTACATCTTTCAATACTAAGTTACGGTTCAGTTTGACTGACTCTTTCCCTATTATTTTCCTAGATGTACCATCAGCAAGTTTTACATATTTAGGTGTAAAGAATTTAGTGTAATCAGTTATAATTGTAACTTCATTAGTCATGTGAGCAGAAGCCCTTGAATCAATAATCCAGGGTTGATTTTGATCACATATATTGCCAGTGTTGGTCATGGATTCTTGGATGGGTTCCTGAGAGTCTCCTTCTCTTTTGTTGAAGAGTTGCAGCACTGCCTCAATCTGATTCTTAGTGGGGAGGCTAATGCTCTTAGGAGTCCCGGTGACAACCATATTACTATAGGTGTTAGGGGAATCCTCTGCTCTGGATGACCTCCAGTTTGTGGCATTCCTTGTGTTGTATGATTTTCAATTGTTTTTTATTTTACGGCCATCTTTCCTTCTGTGGGCTTGCCTTTCAGTTTCTAGCATTCATTAATAGTATGCCTAGATTTTTTACAGTATGTACAGTAGGGTCCGCCATTATTAGGTTGATTGGTACCGTGGATGCGAGCCTTTTTTGCTGTAAGGGCTGAGCTTGGTACAGTGGATATCATGAGTTTACTACGACTTTCCTCATGTCTAACTTCGAAGAAGGCTATTTTAAGGCTAGGTAGGGGTATGGTTCCAAGAATCCTCCTTCTGACTCCATCAAGTTCTGTATTCAGACCTATAAGGAGTTCAGATACTTTTTTGTTTCCGTAATTTCTTTGTATCTTTGTGCATCAACCGTATAACTCCAGTTATATACCTCAAATGGATCAAGTTGCTGCCAAGCCCTGGTTAGCTGGGTGAAATGCTTTGTGACAGTCATTTCACACTGCTTAAGATCCTAGAGTTGGGCCTCTATTCCATATAGCTCCGAGGTATTGTCTTTCTTGGAGTACATCTCTTTGGCAGCTGACCAGATCTCATCAGCTATAGAATAAGAAAGAAAATCCTCACTGATTTCAGATGTCATAGACCCAACCCATGACATAATCATTGCTGTTGTCAGCCTTACAACCCTTATCTTAGGAACGTTAGTAGCTGGAGGTTTGAGGGTGCCAAAAAGATAGTCCTCCTTGTCCTTTCCAGTGATAAACATCTCCATGGCTTTTGACCAGGAGAGATAGTAATTACCATTAAGTTTATAACCAGAGATGTCCATTGGAATACATTCATAGGTGGTAGAATTGGATCCTGCTCCAGTATTAGGTGGAGTGGAAGAGTGTTCAATGACACTTGATGTAGCTGAGTTTTCTGCAGCCATTTTTAAACGAGAGATAGGTTGTGAAGTGATGGTTTTGAAGACCCTAAGGCTCTGATGTCGTAAAGATTTCAGGAAGAAGTAATCTTGTATATTAATCACTTACTAACATACATTTACCTATTTATAGCCTACCATTATACTACTAAGAGATCAATAGGATCTCTCTATTTTAGGTAACTATTTGAATTCTAAATACGAGGTTAGTGTGATCTCCTATTTATGGGAATCATATATATACCCATAATTAAATCAAATCATGATTATCTAAGCATAGTAAAACACATGTACATTTCTCCCATGTACATTTCTTCACTTACTAACAGGTAAGTCTCCCTATTTGATATCTTGAAGTTGAGCTTGAAGTTCATACAACTCAGAGATGTTATCCTTTTTGGAATACATCTCCTTTGATATTGTCCATATTTCAGCAGCTGTAGAATAGAAAATAAAATGATCATTTATTTCAGGGGTCATTAACCCTTTTAATCATGACATGATCATTGATTTTTAGACTTCCAGAGTATAAATTTTGGTTCATTTGTGGCTGGAATAACTATTTTCCCATAAAAGTAATCTTCCTTTCCTTTTGCTGTTATAAACATCTCAACTACCTTGCTCCATGACAGGTAGTAGTTGCATGTTAGCTTATGTCTGTAATCGTTATAGGTGCCACATCAAATGAGCTTGTCTTGACGCTAGACGTTGCCCCTGAAGTTTCCAGGGTGGAAGTCGCCTTAGTTTCAAAGGTTTATGGCATGCAAGCCATTTAATTTTCTTCAGCAGAAGAGAGTACAAAGCCCTAATACTATATAGAAGAGAGTACAAAGCCCTAATACCATATAGAAACTTGAAGGTATTTTATTCTTCAAGTAGTTAAAATGTACAAGGTTTATCCCCTTTTATAGAGGCTGGAATTGTCAACCTACCGAAGCCAAAAGTAGCTCATGATGCCAACGGCTGTAATCTTGTCCCAAACGGCTCTATTATTTAAGTCATCAAACTGATGGCTTATTCTAATGCATAGAAGTTATACAAGTGTATATACTATGTGTGTGTGTGTATACAGGTTTTGTCGGTGTATCTGTATGTGTACATTGTGTATTTGTATTTGTACAGTACGTATTACAATATGAGTTTCTACAATCTTTTACTTTTGATTCATGTTTAGGCTGATCACTTGATTCAAGACTGCCTAATAGTACCAGGGGTCGAACTAAATTGATGTGGTCTTCCCATTCCCAGCATGGTTTCCATCATATGCATGAAAAATTACTGTATGATTGTGTCCTTCACTTTGTTAGAGTCAACTTTGGCGGTACATCACTGCGTATTGACTTAACCACTTCCTTTTCGAGGTTATTGGAAGAAACAACGGGGAAGACACTCTTGCTCACTGGCCTACTGCATCTGGTACAAAAACAATTGAAGAGGCTTCACTCGAGGTCCTGAAATATCTGGAAAGGGTTTGGGATTCTCTCTCACCTTCAGGTTGAGTATTACTTCTCTCTGTTTTCTTCCTGTGTTTTCCGTTTTTCATTTGTGTGAGGGCATTTCCTGTGTTTTTTTTTTTGATCTCTTTATGCTGTTTGAGATGGGGGAGTGGAGTCTTGCATTTTGATTCTGTTATGTCCTATAAATATGGAAGGCTAACACGAGTTTACCATGTTCGGCAAGTCCCTCTATTTCTGCCAAGAATTCACTGTACTGATTTTCTCAGGAAAGAATCACACTCGAGACAAGGTCTCATCGTGTCAATGAAAATATTTAACAATTCTTTTAGCAGCTGTCAGTGATAGAACTGTTAAACTGCTCATGATACCAAATAAAAATGTATGCCCTGTCAATTTTGTTTCATTTGAAAGTCTCGAGATGGAACCCAATGAATCATACTAATTGCACCCTATTTTGAAGCGTTCCTTTACATAATAGGACCCTCTTTTGATAGATTATTTGAGTAAGTACCAGTTTTTATAGTTCTTCCTTGCGTTGGAGATTCTTCCCAGGATGAAAGTTAGGAAAAAGTGAAAAGAATCAGAAACCAGTGCCTTCGTCGCTATGAATGTTTTCATACTGGTTGAAGACATATGTGATATCATATGGTGTTTTCAAACGGGTTCACAATGCGCTTGAACTGTTATGTTGGATTGAAGACTTACCTTTTGATGTGTTTTCTGTTCTTTTGTCTTAATTCAGGCACTTCTCAATGGTGTGATCTTTAAATAACTGTTCTGGAGATTTGAACTATTAGACTTTGTGGTTCACTCCAAGTGTTCAATGTTAACATGCACGTTATCCCCCCCCCCCCCCCCAGACCTTGCAGAATTGCAAAAGGTAGCATTTCTGCCAGCAGCCAATGGAACTCGCCTGGTGATGGCAAGATCCCTTTTTGCGCGGTTGACTTTGAATCTTTCCCCATTCGGTTTTGAACTTCCTGCAGTTTATCTTCCATTTCTGAGTATTCTGAAGGACTTGGGACTTCAAGACACGTTTTCATTTGCTTCAGCTAAGGATCTTCTTCTAAATTTACAACATGCATGCGGCCATCAACGTTTAAATCCAAACGAATTCAGAGCTGTGATGGAAATTTTGTACTTTCTAACTGATGAGGCTGTGACTTCGGGTACATATTGCTGGTCCTCTGAAGCAGTTGTCCCTGATGATGACTGTAGACTTGTTCAGGCCTGTTCATGTGTATATGTGGATTCCTATGGTGCAAGATACATCAAGAGTATTGACACTTCAAGGCTTAGATTTGTTCACGTGGATCTTCCTGAGAAAATATGCATTGCCTTAGGCATTAAAAAGCTTTCTGACGTAGTTGTTGAGGTACTGTGAAATTGTGGCTAACATCTGTGTGTTTTATTTCTGGTTTGTAGCTTGTGAAGCTTTAGTATGGATATCAACATACTGATATTCAGTTCTAATGCTATTCTACACGCTCATATTTCTAGGAACTAGTGGACGGGGAACATCTACAAGCTTTGGAGTCCCTTGGGTGCATTCAATTGGCTGATGTGCAGCAGAGATTATTAAGTGTGTCTTTTCGCGATGCTGTGTGGAATATCTGCAGTAGCCTTGCGAGCGAAATTCCTGCATTCAATCCTTCTTTTGAAAATGTGCAAAGTTGTCTGAGTCTAGTTGCTGGAAATTTGAAGTTTGTTCATCACTTGCGCACTTGTTTCTTGCTTCGTCCACAGCTTTTAGATATTACTCGTATAAGTACACAGTCGATTGTCCCAGACTGGGAAGATGGATTGCAGCATCGAGGTCTATATTTTGTTGACCTGTCTAAAAACTGTATCTTAGTTGCTGAACCACCAAACTGTGTCCCCGTTCTTGATGTCGTTGTGATTCTTATTAGCAGGGTCTTAGATTCTCCTTTACCACTTCCTCTTGGATCTCTTTTCCTCTGTCCCGATGGGACTGAGATGGCATTGCTCACAGCCTTGAAACTTAGCTCTCATAAAAGGTCGGTTAACTCAGGCAGTGGAATAAATGAATTTCTGGGCAAGGACATATGCTCTCAGGATGCTCTTCAAGTACAGTTTCTCCCATTAAGACCTTTTTATAAGGGAGAGATCGTGGCATGGAGGTTTCAGAATGGTGAAAAGTTGAAGTATGGCAAGGTGTTAGAGGATGTCAAACCATCAGCTGGGCAGGCACTCTACCGATTCAAGGTGGAAGTGTCACCAGGCGTGACAACAGCTCTTCTTTCTTCCCATATTCTCTCATTCAGAAGTCTATCTATAAGCGGTGAAGCTTCTGCTGAAGCTGAAACCGTAGCAGCAGTAGATTCTGCAGGAGCAAGATCTCGAGAGGTACATGAAAATAAATTCAAAGGAAAGATTAAACTTTTTGAAGGGTGCTGATGGTTGAAGATTGAAATTAAAAATACACAGTGCACAGTCCAGACATTTTTCTACATCCCATATTCGGCTTTAAAATATTAGGCATCTTTTTTATTTGCATATCAAAAATGAACTTTACTAATTGCAATCCAGACTGACAAGCTGTGTACAAAGAAAAATTTTCGTTTGCACTTTTAGGAGGTTAATGGGATAATAGACAAAGGAAGTTTCATTTAAGAGAGATAATAAATGACCAAATGCTTTTATGAAGTTCGGGGAGGCATTACAGGAATAGGTAGGTACCCATGCGTAAGCTTCTTTAAAATTCTTTTCATCTTTGCTCTAAAGATCTTCCCGCAATAGATTTTATACACTTCTTAGTATTTTGCAAATAGTTACATTGTTATCATTTTCAAATGTAAATCTGATATTAGTTAAGCATTCCATATATTGACTGCTGGGTGTGGGAGTGGGACTCCTTGAATGCTGACTTTTGAATTATTAGCTACTATAGTTCCTTCTACATCTACCATTCTCTGTCAGACATGTTGAGATCCAGGATGCTGTGGCCTTTTTATTTGTCTGTGTCCTATGGCCTATAAGATTTGTCTACCTGAATATCTTGAACCCTTTCACTCTATTTGAGACAGGAATTTATGTCATTTACATTTTCACTTTTTAGTATTATGATTGGCATTCTGTCATGCAAATCTGCGACTTCCAAAATTGTAGCAATTTGTAGTCCATTTCAGCATGGTTTTTAATTTTTTGTCTTGTTCTTGGTTTTATGGTTTATTCATTATTTGGTGCATCTCTTCTCCAATAAAATAGATCGGGAATCAAAAAAAAGATCCAGTAAATTTATCAAAAAAAGATCCAATAAATTTATCTCTTCTATAAAGTTATCTTTACAGTAGCTGGGTTATTGTGTTCATTAAGCAAAGCAAACTTCGTGTTTCGAATACAAGGGCTTGAGTTGGTGTCAGCTAGACACGAATGCTTTTATCCTTTTAAGTCTATACTGAGGCTCAACCAGATATAGCGCCTTGGCTCTGTTCCCTTTCTATGTACATTTTGCACGAAGAACTTGTCTGATGCTTTTAAATGCATTTGGCTGCCACAGCAACTTGAAGACCTCCAGCATGGCCGTGTCTCGGCTGCTGAAGTGGTTCAGGCTGTGCATGAGATGCTTTATGCAGCTGGAGTTGAGATGGATAGTGGCAAACGGTCGCTTCTTCAGGCGACGTTGACGTTGCAAGAGCAACTTAAGGAGTCTCAAGCAGCACTTCTGCTCGAGCAGGTAGGTGTATCGAGACAAATGCTACTTCATAGTATCAGAATTTGTTGAATATTATCCTCGGCAAACCACCTTGCTCCTTTCCCTCTCCACTCTTCCCAAATTACGTACCAAGGGGATTTTAGCTATGATTTGCTTTAATGAGATCTCTTTACATACACAATATACGCTCTTATAGACGTTGCTGTATAAATTTGTAATATCCTTACTCTAATCATTTAAAATTTATGCTATAATAATTTACCATTGTATCAGAGCTAATAATGTTGGTAATTGCCTTTCCGCTCATCCGAACATAACATGTGGTCTATTTTGACGTAGATCCTTTCTGTACCTTCCTGCTTATAACTCCATGTATAATTAAAGCCTTGGGGTGGGACATTCATCAAGTGCTTATCCGAACATAACATGTGGTCTATTTTGAGGTAGATCCTTTCTGTACCTTCCTGCTTATAACTCCATGTATAATTAAAGCCTTGGGGGTGGGACATGCACCAAGTCCACATCTGAAATAAATTTCTTCAGATCCTCAACAGCACCTCTATCAATAGTTTCATTATCCTTCTTCCCAGCATTTATCTTACTTTAAAATCTCCCACTACTAACCAGTGCGACTGTTTATGCACCCTTACATTTCTAAGGTGATTTCAAAAAGACCTTCCCTCAAACTTCCCTTTATAAGCATAAACAGCTGTCAGAATAAACCCATGTTGTTAGGTTTAAATGTGCTATGCAAGTCGCACTTTGTTCTTCTGCTACCGGCAACTAACACTCGAAAAAAGCTCTGAAATTCCAGTGTATCCAAATTCTGGGAACATCGTTAGGCAACCTTTTTGTGAACGACTCTCCAGCTAGGCAACGTATTATGGAGCTGACTCTGGAAAAGTTTTGCTCCCTAACCTCCGCTTCCACTAGCATCACAAGACTAGTCTTATTACTCCTACCAAATTTCCTAATAATGTTTTAGGGGCTCGTTGAACACCCTACAATCCAGTTACACAGCTTCAGTATTTAGATGCTGTTTTTTCATATGATTGGGTTTGAATCAGGGTTGTAGGAATAAATTCTGTTTTTCTGTGTATGTGTGCGGGGGGTGGGTGGCGGGTAAGGTTGTTACGTGCATGATATGATATGCATTGTATGTCATTCTCATGAAAGTAATTCACGAGGGACAAAATTAATAGAATGCAAGTCGAACTTTGTTCTTCTGCTACCGGCAACTAACACTCAGAAAAAAGCTCGAAATTCCAGTGTATCCAAATTCTGGGAACATCGTTGGGCAACCTTTTTGTGAACGACTCTCCAGCTAGGCAACGTATTATAGAGCTGACTCTGGAAAAGTTTTGCTCCCTAGCCTCCGGTTCCACTAGCATCACATGACTAGTCTTAATACTTCTACCAAATTTTTTAACCTCATAATGTTTTAGGGGCTCGTTGAACACCCTACAATCCAGTTACACAGCTTCACTAGTTAGATGCTATTTTTTTTATATGATTGGATTTGAATCAGGCTTGTAGGAATAAATTCTGTTTTCTGCGTATGGGTGTGGGGGGTAAGGTTGTTACGTGCATGATATGATATGCATTGTATGTCATTCTCATGAAAGTAATTCACGAGGGACAAAATTAATAGAATGCAGCTTAGGATCTTTTGTTTGTCTTGGGTGTTTGCAGGAAAAATCTGAAATGGCTGTTAAAGAAGCGGATACAGCGAAAGCTGCATGGTTGTGCCGCATCTGCTTAAGCAATGAAGTTGAAGTGACTATAGTTCCATGTGGACACATCTTGTGTCGTAGATGCTCCGGTGCTGTTTCTAGGTGTCCCTTCTGTCGTCTGAAAGTCTCCAAGATAATGAGAATTTTCCGGCCTTGATCTGGATGTTGATCCTTTTATATACGCGGCATTTGGGTAGACAAAATGGAGAGGAATAGGGAGAAATCTGTTGCATTTCTTGCCAAAAAGTGCTCGCTTTGGGAGAACCACTGAGCCATCCAGCTGGCAGTGTCTGTAAATTCAGCTTTACACTTGGGATCAGTCCTATAGAAGTAAAGAGGAGAGTCCGGTTTCACAGTCTTCCTAAGAATCTTGAATATTCTTTTGGTGCCCACCCTGTATTTATAGCTCTGCGATATTCTTCTGTTGGGGCTACTCTGGAATGATGTGCATATATTCATAGTAGAAACTGAAAATGGGATTGAATTAGTTGTGTAAGTAGCCAATTTGTTTCATGTATACACAATTATATCAATACAAAAGAACAGTTTTTTCTTTTCTGTTTTTGCAAGTGAATTGCGCGTAAAAACATCATCATTTCGTTTCTATGTTATTTGGTATAATGGCCGCACAGAGAGGCATCGGAATTTGTTTCGATATGTTGGTTCTTTTTTTTTTAATTTTTTTTTTTTGCTTTTTTTTTTTTTTTTTTTTTGGAGAATACATATGTTACCTCATTTAACCATGGATAAACATCATATTTTCGTTTTCTATTTTTCGTCGATCCGGCAAGTGAACAGTTTCTATTCCTTTTCCATTTTTGCTGTCTTTACATTTATACACTTGAGTATAAACCTTGATCCCCTAAAAGTTAGGATACTAGTGAATAAGTGTTGCCGGTCTAATATTTAGGCGCAACACGTTAGGAAATTTGCTTTATATTTATACAAATCGAAAATGAAAATATGTTGAACCCCTGGCTGACGACACAACGGTCGTATAAATGAAACCAAGGAAATTTTATCGTCATAATTAGCAGAAAGGAGTTTTCAAAAAACAGAAAAGTCAAGAGAAAGGAATTGTATGATGCGAAAGGGACAAATACAAAACTCAGTTATTATTTGTTGGAGTTTCAGAAGGGTCCCTTTCTTTCAATACCAAGAAGAAGTTTTGTCGTTATCAGAACCAAATCCTTTGTCCAACACTTTCTATCTTCTCTTATATAAGTGTAGCGCCCCGCTCCCGAGCCCTAGCCTCGGTAGCAGTGCACCCGCCGTATCTCACTAAGGAGAATACAAAGCGTCACATCAACTTCTTACACGTCAGTGTTGGCATAGAAATTTTTTTTTTTTTGCAGAAACGATTAAACACAACACTAATTAGAATTTAATGAACCTCAATAAGATAAAGACATCATTATTAGGCTGACCAGGCCCTACAAGTCAAAGTCAACTGTCTGAATTAAAAGTCTAAAAGAAATGTCTCAACGTACTAACGTAAAAATATAAATCTCAATGTCACCCCAAGAATATCATAAACAGCCCGTCTCTGCCCTCGCCGCAATCATATCTACTGGTCACTCGGCCCACTCCACGACATCGGCACCATCCTCGAGGAAAATATAATCATACTCCGTCTCGGCTACATATGGAATAGTAGGGGTGAGTGATGGTAATCACCCAGTAGGTGCCTCTCAAAACAATACAAAGAGTACATATCCAAAAAGATATCACCACATAACACATAGAACAAGATATCAATGATTAAGATAAACTGCGGAAAGTAAGTCACTCCACATAAAATGCGCAAGTACGTGATGCATGCTCAATCAACGTGTCACACGCAACGAGAATCATGTCATGCAATATGCCCCTAGACCTATATGCAATGCATGCTCCCGGGTCCTAAATCCAGCGTCGTGGTCTCTAGCCACCACTAGCCGTTTGGACACCCACGCCCTATAGACGCAGTATGTCTCATGACCCCGGTGCCCTATAGACACGGTAGGTCATCCCGATACCCACGCCCTATAGACGCAGTATACCTCATGCAATGCACGTGCCATGAATGCAGGAACACCACACAGCCGCCCCTTACTCTCCTCTGTATCACTTCCGTTCTTAAACCACTAACTGTCAACGATTTAATATTATTATTTGTTTATTATTTACTTATTATTTATTATTTTATTTTATTTTAATTTTGTTATAAAATTGGGTTCAGCCGAAGCCAAACCCTTTTCCCCTTTATTTATTTATTTATTTATTTTAAATTGGGTTGGCCGAAATGGCCAAACCCTTTGCCCTTTTTAATATTATTATTCTCTTATTTAAATTGGGTTCAGCCGAAAGGCTAAACCCCTTTTTGTTATTTTTTCCTTTTTTCATTATTATTTAACATATGCTGCATGCCAAACAAAAGAAAACAGAGAACCAAACATCAAATCCCATCAACATCGACACAACCAATTCAACACACATTCAAGACCACCATTCGGCTAACACCAATAACACACACATATAATTTCACACATATAGGCTTCATGTTGTCACAAAGAGAATACCTCAACTAGATCATGATCGAATTAAGAATAAAAGAACAACAATGAACAAATAAAATACTGTTTTGAGCATGCAATCTTTGTACCATTTTGAGGGAATAAATAGTATGCACCTACCTTTTTGACGAATTAACTTCCTACGCAGAATCTCTTCTTCTCAATCCCGCTGATCTCTATGCTTGGTGTTATGCAAATCCTTCCTTTCTTCCTAAAGGCCTCGGATGGTTGCTTTGGAAAAGGACAAAAACTTTAACTTTCACACTTAATCCAGGAAGGTGACAAGTACAACTTTAACACCTTTTCATTTACCGTTATACTTATTCGTTTACCATTTTATTATCGTTTCAATTCCAACTTATCATCTGAAATCTTCAAAATTTAAACCTGTACGTCAATTATTTGTTTGTTAAATTGTCTCTTCATCTTCACCTTTATCACGCCGTGTGTATTCGGTCCAAATATACACATAACTTATCAAACAATTTTCAAATAACACTTATTTTAATTACGTTAATAAAGGTAATTACTACTTCGTATAATACTTATATACCTAGACACGACTGGCCGTAGCCCCATTAATTTCATCAAACACACTTAGTATGTATAACTTCCTCTATATATATATCATATACCTTATGATTTAAATTTTGGCCCTCTTAACTTTGTACCACATCGGCTACAAATTTCCATCCCTTTATAAATTACCAATCTCATCATGTATTTGCAATTAGGCCTGCCATACTATCACTAGAGGGGACCGAAAAGAGAGAATAATTAGACAATTGCTTTTGCCATTTCATATAGGCAGTACTACTACAATTTCACTTACATATGCACTTGCAGCACCACAATTACATTTACATATATTATACATAGTTATATAAGATCACATACTTTCAAATATTATACCATATATTCAAATATCATTAATGTCCCTCAAATTAACATTCTTGGCCGAAGCAAAGATTCTTCAACTTGGAAATATACTTCGGCGCAAATATATATATTTATATTTATATTTATAACCAACATAATTTGCAATTCACCTTTATTTATAATTTGTCTCTACCATACCACAGTATAGGTGGCTGGAAAAAAAAAACACGCTTAGCAATTACTTTTCGTCCATACAAATAAGCAATAATTCATACAATTTCCCATGCGTTTATATTTATTCGGCCACCAATAAAACATGTATACATCATCTATACAACCACATATACTTATGTATGGTCCGGTTTTCATATAAAAATAGCATTATAACTTTGCAAAAACATAGCAAATATAGGAAGGGTACTTGCCTCGATCTGAGTATACTATACCGTACGATTGGATTAAAGTTTGTTGGAGACCGGAATTAATTTCTCCCTTCGCCTAATATACCAGCCGAATGATTGAAAAACAGAAGAAGAACAAAACTGCTATGATGGCATGATGACGGCAGGCCTGGAGTTTGAGAAAGATTTGGCCTCAATTTGTTGTTTTTATTAATTTTTTTCCTTTTCCTTGCTGATGGAAACGGCAGGGTTGATGGAGAATATCGGCTGCAAAAGTTTGTGCTGTTTATGTTGGGGTGGCCGAATGGAGAAAGATAAGGAGTAGGGTTCCTTCCTTTGGTTTTTTGTATATTAATATATAGATAAATAGGAACTTAAATATAATGGGGATATTCTTAAGGGATATAGTTTGGTTTAGGTAAGGTTAATCCTTTGAAATTTAAATCCTAACCACCTACTTTTTTCAACCTAGTTTATTCAAGGTAACATTCCATTATTATTGTATTCACCTATTATTTTTGTTATTATATTTTTTTCCCCTTACATAAGCGGGGCATAACATTCTCCCCTCCTCACAATAAGTTTCGTCCTCGAAACTTGCGTATTACGTAATCAACAACTTAGTATGGTTCTACTCAAGCATTCACTTAGATAATGACCATGCTAAAACCCCATTGTGTATTCGGATACGTTAACCCTTTCACTTCCTCAACATATGACTAAGTCCTCAAAATCATTCTTTGTATATCTTCAATGTAATTTCTAACCCATTGTTCTCCGCTTATTTAAGATCATGACCTACCTTCTTTATCCTTCTTAAAACTCTAGAATCAAGTTTAGGTATCGGCACCATACTGGGGGTTCCATAATCCAATCATCAGACGGTATCGTACTTATATCTGCGGTCATAGCAGCCATCTAAGATCGGTTCTTACACTATAATCTTTAGCTTAAGTCGTCCAATCCTAGTATGGCACACTAAATTTTGATCGACTTAGGGCATTGTAATTCACCATGCCTCCGCGCGCCACACTGATCCTCTGTACTTCTTTACTTGATTATTTCAACCGCTAATTCTAATTTAGTTAAATCTCATCTGAAAAGTAATAACTGCTTATTCATACTTACTCTATCTTAATTCAAGCTTACTCGTTACATCAATACTTATGTGTTCTATGAATCAACACTTAACCCAGATTTGTAATAATTTGTCATTCCACTATACTCATTTTAGTAATGCTTGATTATCACTATCAATCAATATCTTTAGAGGACTAATATTTTCGGCCTATTTGATACTCTAAAATTCAACACCTTAATCATAACTATAAGCCCCTTTATACGATATTATTTGCTAAACTCTACTGATCATAATGCCAATAAATCTTTTTTTTTTTTAGTAATTCGTTTTACTAACAATCATTTCTTAAGAACTACGATCCCAACTTACCTTGTCACACTCTGACACTACTGTCAAAACTAGGGGCATGAGCCCTCTTCATTTATCCTATGGAACCGGGTTTGCAAGGGTCGGATCTAAGGAATTATACAAATGGTTATAATCAGCACTTAGGTAAGGCTAATGATTCCGAATTGCATGGCATACCCTAGGTATACGTGGGTATATCTTCTATCCGATTATCGCTTAGGTCTAATGTCATGACTTATTCCTAGGATCGATACTCGGTATCATCATTCCTTACATCTAAAATCATTACTTATTTCTAAGTTCAATGCTTAGAATATAATCACAGCTTATGACTAAGATCAGTGCTTAGGTTCAAATTATCACCTGATTTTCAGATCACCACTTATGTCTAAATCACTTCTTATTTTCAAATCATACTTAGTATATAATCAGCGTTTATGACTAACAACTAATGCTTAAGTCAAAGAACAACTCTTAATCAAGATTGCCGCTTATGTCTAAAATCGTGGCTTACGGGTAGGATCATCACTTAATTTCTAAGGTCACGTCTTATTTCCAATAAGATGCTTCATATGTAATCATTGCTTACGACTAAAAATCGATACTTATTACTAAGATCGTGACTTAAGGACAAAATCGTAACTTAATTACTAAGATCATGTCCTGAATCTATGTTTTCGTCGTAGATCTAGAACTATGCTCTGAAAGATCACACTGTCGAACACGTAGTACTTTTTAAACTCATTTCGAAATTAGATCCAAGTGATCGGCGGTCTCAGTTGTGCTGTGCCATCACTGCTCCGCATTGTTGGACCGTTCACCTGCAATAAACACCACTAGAGGGGGGGGTGAATAGTGGTTAGCGGAAATTACACTACAACCCTTTGTTAAAATCCCCTTTGAAAACAGAATCTGAAACCTCCTCAGATTCAGAACCCGTTTTTCAAAAATTCACAAATAATTGTACACAACTCCAAAAATTATGAAACTTTCTAGAATTTAACTTTAATGAGTTAACAAGACTCTATCCAAAAATCATACAAAAATAAGATCGTTTGACCCTTCAAATAAATAAAAAGATTCAGATGGTCAATCTGGACAGAATTGGACAGAATGTTGCTGATTTTGCAAAACGTGTTTCTCTTTGAATACTCAACCAAAAAGGTTGATCTTTATATCAAAACACTCCTTAGGATGTGTAGATGAAGTTTCCAAAAGGCTCTGACCTTAAACAACTCTTGAAAAATACAGAATTTAAGTTTTCTCAAAACTGGTCAGATTGCAGCCAGATTGGAGCAGTTATCTTGCAAAGACTGAAAGACTAACTTTCCCTTGCTCAAATCAAGTGATTCTTGTTGCAAATGAAAGCTAACAGTCTGAAGTATAGCTCCACCAAAAATCACGAATTTTGAAAGTGTTTACCTATTTTTTCAAAACGTGAAAAGTTGTGTGAAATCTGTAGTGAAAAACGGGCAGAAAACAGAAAAATGTAAAGAAGACAAGAACACCAAGAATTTATCCTGGTTCGGTCAATGTGACCTACTCCAGTCCCAAGGAACACCTTTCCTTGGATTTCACTATGGTATGAACCAAATTACAGCAAGAACCAAGCTTGATCCTTGGGTTAAACACCAACCCTATTCAAGACTTGGATGAACACCTTTATGCAACTCTTGGTTGCAACACCTCTATCACCTATTGATGTAGCCTTATAGATTTGGCTAATCAATCTTACAAATAAGACACAAGAAGGTGTGTATAGTGTAGCTGGACAACAACTAGAAATGGAACACCTTAGCTACACAAAGTATGAACGAAAATATGAGAAGAGAATAGCAAGACAACAATCTTCAATTTTTGCTTTCAAGTGTGTGTCTTCTCTTCTTCACCTTGCCTTCTATTTATAGAGTGAATTGATGGCATATTCCCTCCAACTTTTAGACCATGTGATGGCTGAGAATTTTGAATTAAAACACCTCCATAATCATCTCCAACAACCTTGTCTCCATTAACTTCAAATTTGAAATTTCAAGTTGACAACTTTTGCCAATTAGCTTGCTTTTGGTTTGTCTTCTTGTCTCCAACTCATAAAATGAGAAAAACATCATCTCCACCTGTATAATCACGTTTTGGAGGCTGTGTATATGTATACCAACTCAGATTTTTGAGGAGAAATCAACAAATAATAGTTGACAAGGTTATGTCAACATATAATATCAAAATTCTCATTTTTCCTTGACATATTGTGATGAATCTTGCACCAAGGACACCTTGTAATCTCTTAAAGATGATGATTAAGAACCTCCAATAACATATATATAAGAGTCTTCAAGAGAAAATAGAACGTGACATCGAATACCGTCACATATCCCGCCACCGTCGATAAAATCATCAAATGAGAGAATAAAATAGAAAACCACCAAATAATCTTCAAGAATATATTAAATGAACTCCAGAATGAATATAATAAGATACTCAAGAGATTCCTTGAGTAAAAATACCGAGACTGTCTTCGGGGGTAAAATGACCAAAATACCCCTGGTGTGAGAAAACTCCAGAAATGCCCCCGATGATCAAAAATAATCACAATACCACCTTTGTCATGATAATCAAGATAATAATATGCACTTGAAATATTTTTCACCATATGATGTTCCTACAAAACTTAAAATACCAATTTTGCCCTTTTTGGTAAGTTGTAGAAACTTCCAAGGCACGTTAGTCGCAAGACAATAATAATCACCAAAAACACATAATAAGCACATAATGAGCATATATAAATCATGTACAAATGAAAACAACCATTTTATCACATTTTAGAAAATTATTTCTAAAAACTCTAGACATCGATCGATCGAAGTGCCTCAGCTTCATAGATCGATGTCTCACATAAAGGTTCAGGTTTTGCCTCTGACCTACATCGATCGATCGAAGTGAGAGTTTGATGTACATCGATCGATTTATGTGTCTTAGGTTTAGAGATCGATGTCTCACAGAAAGGTCTTAAACTTATCTGCCTTACATAGATCGATCGATGTGAACTTGTTCAACTTTTAATCACATATAACACCATGTGTGACATTTTTAAGTATTCATCACTTAAAATCATGACTTTGAAAATTATCCAAACATATTTCTCAACATTCTCCCCCTTTTGGATGATTTTCAAAATAACCTAACATGATTTTAATGTCACAACTTATAACCAAAAGTTTAACCAAATATTTTCAACTATGTTTTCAACGTTTAAATAGTATGCTGCTCCCCCTCAACTCATACTCTCCCCCTTAACCTATGCTCCAAAATTTATACCAATAAAACTTAGCATATGATTCATCATGACTTACCAACTAAAACATGACTTATCAACTAAAATCATGTTCCATGTTCTTATTCTATCTCCCCCTTTATTTTGCAAATCATGCAAAAGATAGAACTATACAATGGTATCGTAAGTCATCATTCCTAATTTGGCTCGTAAGTTTTCAAAAGTGGCTTGATTAAGGGGTTTGGTGAAGATGTCAGCGATTTGATGATCAGTTCTTATATGGTTTATCACTATATCCTCATTTTGAACATGATCGCGAAGAAAGTGGTATCGCACCTCAATGTGTTTGGCCTTAGAATGAAGTACCGGATTCCGGGAAAGATTGATTGCACTTGTGCTATCGCAGAAAATTGGAATCTTATTCATTTTAATGCCAAAATCACTAAGTTGCTGTTTAAGCCAAAGTATTTGGGTAGTACACAAACTCAAAGCAATATACTCGGCTTCAGTGGTAGAAAGAGCTACACTAGCTTGCTTTTTAGAAAACCAAGAGATCAAATTGGTTCCTATAAATTGACATGTACCGCTAGTGGATTTTCTATCTAACCTGCAACCACCATAATCAGCATCACTATATGCGTGTAATTCCAACTTAGCGTTTCTATCATACCACAATCCTAAGTGAGGTGTATGCTTAAGATATCTAAAGATCTTTTTCACTGCATTGTAATGTGATACCTTAGGACAAGATTGAAACCTAGCACACATACACACACTAAACATAATATCAGGTCTTGATGCAGTTAAGTATAACAATGAGCCAATCATAGACCTATAAAGTGTGTCATCAAAAGGTTTACCGTTTTCATCCTTATCAAGTTTGGTACTAACACTCATAGGGGTAGTTGTAGGTTTCAACTCTTCAAAGCCAAACTTCTTAATCATATCATTGACATACTTAAGTTGGCTAATGTGAATTCCTTGAGGGGTTTGTTTGATTTGAAGTCCTAAGAAATAATTCAACTCTCCTACCATTGACATTTCAAACTCTGACTTCATACATTCTTCGAAGTCTTTTACTAAAGTAGGGTTGGTTGAACCAAAGATTATATCATCTACGTATATTTGAACTATTAACAAATCATTATCCTTTTCTTCTTAGGAATAATGTGTTGTCGATGGTCCCCCTTTGATAATTATTTGCAATAAGAAAGTTTGCAAATCTATCATACCAAGCTCTTGGAGCTTGTTTTAAACCATATAGAGCTTTCTTAAGCTTATAAACATGGTTAGGATTCTTCGGATCTTCGAATCCAGGAGGGTTGTTTGACAAACACCTCTTCTTGGATGTATCCATTCAAGAACGCACTCTTGACATCCATTTGGAAGAGCTTAATTTTGCTTATACTTGCAATCGCAAGTAACAATCTAATTGCTTCTAGTCGTGCAACGGGTGCAAATGTTTCTTCATAATCTATTCCTTCTTGTTGATTATAACCTTGTGCGACTAGTCTAGCCTTATTCCTTGTAATATTTCCTTGTTCATCCATTTTATTCCTGAAAACCCATTTAGTTCCTATGATAGACTTGTCTTCAGGTTTAGGTACTAAGTCCCACACGTTGTTCCTTGTGAATTGATTTAATTCCTCATGCATAGCATCTATCCATGATATGTCACCTAAGGCTTCCTTTACGTTCTTAGGTTCTAATTCTGAGATTAAGCTATGTCCTTCAAGTTGACTTATGTTTCTACGTGTTCTAACCCCAACACTTGGATCACCAATGATTAGCTCTTTAGGGTGTTTATGTTTATCTTCTATAAGCCACCAATTCCTAAGTTGACTAGGTTCACCTTCTTCTAGTTCAAATGTTTCATTCGTGTGAACATTTTCATATACAATTGGAACATCCTGTAAGTTAGATAGATTATCTTCCAATTGTAAAATTTCTTGATTTATTTCACCTAAAGGTTCATGCACATCTTGTTCAGGGGAAGTTGGTTCTAGATGATCATGAACAGGCTCAAGTAATATATCATCATCATCAAACATATTTTCAACATTATTCTCTTGTTTCTTTTTATCACTTACATCAAAATATGCATTCTCATTGAATTTCACATGTATAGATTCAATTATTTTTCTAGATGCATGATTATAACACCTATATGCCTTTGAGTTAGTTGAATATCCAACAAATATGCATTCAATAGACTTTTGTTCAAATTTATCTAGATTATCTTTGGTATTAAGTACAAAACATTTACACCCAAATACTCTAAGATAATCTACCTTAGGTTGTCTATTATTCAATAACTCATATGGTGTTTTATTTAATTTCTTTCTAATAGAAAGCCTATTTATTATATAACATGCACAACTAACAGCTTCAGCCCACAAATATCTAGGTACTTTGTTTTCACACAACATAGTTCTAGCTATTTCTTGTAGTGTTCTATTTTTACGTTCAACAACTCCATTAAGTTGTGGTGTTCTTGGTGGTGAGAATTCATGTTTTATTCCATGTAATTCACAAAACTTAATTATATCTTTGTTTTTAAATTCTCCACCTCTATCACTTCTAATTCTTTTAACATTTTCTTCATAAAGATTTTCAAGTTGCTTAATAAGATTTTCGATTACCAATGGAGCATCGTCTTTGTGTGTTAAGAACAATGTCCATGTGTATCGTGAGTAATCATCTACTATGACACACACATAGTAGTGTCCACCTAGACTTCTTGTCCTACTTGGACCAAATAAGTCTAAGTGAAGCAGTTCTAGTACATGACTAGTACTCACTTCATGTTTTGATTTCATTGTCTCTTTTATATGTTTTCCTTTAATACATGTTTCACATAATTGAAAATTATGTAAGTCTAACTTAGGCATTCCTCTAATTAGATTCTTCTTAGATAATCTTTCTATGGTTGAAACTCCTATATGGCCTAGTCGTCTATGCCATAAGTTCACATCTAAGTCATGTGATACTAAACACTTAATCCTAGCATTTAATATGTTATTTAGTGATAGTGTGTAAATGTTACCATCCCTATTTCCTTTTAGTACAATTTCTCCCTTTTCATTTATTATATCACAACAATTAGGAAGAAAAGAGACATGATAACCAGAATCTATAAGTTGCGAAATACTTAATAAATTGTAAGAAAGATTGCTTACTAACAACACATTTCGTATTTGAAATGTGTTAGGGTCCCCAATTGTTCCTTTTCCAATAACCTTGCCTTGGTTGTTGTCACCGAATGTCACCTTTCCTCCATTATCGATTTGTTCCAGTTCGGTGAATAGTTTGGGGTTGCCCGTCATGTGCCTTGAACACCCGCTATCTAAAAACCATTTGGTTTTTAGATTCTTTGACTTTGTCTCCTTGCATTCCTTGCGTTTATCCTACAATGAAGACAAAGTTTTAGGTACCCTTTATTTGGGTCCTTGAATGTTAGGGGCACTATTCTTGTTTAGATATCCCTTAGGTATCCAAACTTGAATATACCTTTTAGGCACATTTTTAGCATTGTTATAATTTGGAAAATAAGAAGAATTAGTATATACATGATTATTCCACATAAGTGAAGATACATTGTTATACATATTGTGCCATGGTTGATAATCATTATAGGATGACCGAATTTTATAATGTGCATAAGGCATGCGATTTTGTTTCTTATATGGCGCTATATAAGTGTGTTTGTAGGCATTTCTATAAGACTTATAAGAGTGTTGCCTATATTTAGGTTCATAATAAGTTGTATGCATTTTATTCGGTCTAGTTGCATTTGTATACATGTAGGCATAATTTCTAGATTGTCTAGATGCAAAGTTTGGCCTAGATGTATAGTTATGCGTGTGTGTTTTTATGGGTGCATGCTGCATTTTTATCTTTGAATAAGAAGAAGAAGGAGTAGAAGAAGATTTAGCAGACAAGTTTGTTTTTATAACTTTATAAGGTTGTTTCGTAGTTGATGATACAAACTTAGTCTTTTTATCTAATTTTTCATCTTCTTCTTTATATCCCAATCCAGTTTTATCATTTCCATACTTTTGTGATGATATAAGTGTATCTAACATATTTGCACCAGATTTAAATTGTTCTATCATTTTTTCTAAGGTAAATTTAGAAGACTTCAGTTGTACTATTTCATTTTCACAACTTTCTAACTTGGATTTTAATATTTTATTTTCCATTTGTAACTTTTGTTCATCTTTCCTATATGATTCAATTTTATTCTCTAAAGAATCAAGAGTATTAGTAGACTCTTGTTTAAGAGATTCTAGTTGATCGGAGAATTCCAAGTTGGACGTCTTCAACTTATCATTTTCTTCAACTAGTTTCTTCTTTTCTTTAGAGAGCCTCTTACAGTGAGCATGCATTCTTAAGAATTCTTCATACATTTCATCAAATGTCATGTCACTATCGGAATCACTATCAGAAGAAGAACATACCTCGTTGGATACGAAGCAGACTTGAGCTTCCTCAGTTTCGGATTCTGAGTCGGATGAGTCGCTCCATGTGCTCACCTTCATTGCTCGTTTCCCTTTTCTTGCCTTAGACTCTTTTGCCTTTGTCGTTTGAGCCTCCTTATCATTGGCTTGTTTATTATTGTTGTTATTGTTATTATTTTTCTTCGTGGGACAGTCATATGAAATATGTCCTTTTTGACCGCATTCATAACACTTTAATTCTTTATTATACCATTTGTTTGTGTTATTCTTCCTAGGTTGAGAAGAAGAAGAAGAAAAAGAAGAATTACGTTGTCTATTCCTATTTGGACGTTTGAAAAACTTTCTAAGTTTTCTAGCTATCAATATCAAGTCATCATCTAATTCAGTATCACTATTACTATCATCGTTACTAGCATGTGTTTCGATTGTTTTGAAAGCTATTGACTTACCGGATGACTTAGACGATTCAGACTTTCGTTGGTTTAATTTAACCTCGTAAACTTTAAGAGACCCGATCAATTCATCCATCTTAGTGATTGACTTTGTCTCCTCGATTGCAGTCACCTTTGGATCCCATTCAGCAGGGAGGCTTCGTAACACCTTTTGAACCTTTTCACTGTTCGAAAATGACTTTCCTAAAGCTTCAAGGGCATTGAAAATATTAGTAATCCTCAAATCCATAGATGTTATGGATTCGTTTGGCAACATTTTGAAAGTCTCTAATTCAGTCATAAGCATGTTTATTTTTGACTCTTTAACACCACTAGTACCTTCATGCTTTAATACAAGTGATTTCCACATGTCGTGTGCGCTTGTGCAATTTGACACATATCCTGCTTCAGAAGTTGTAAGTCCATTCAAAAGTAATTGCATAGCTTTAGCATTCATGGACATTTTCTTTTTATCATCGGATGACCATTCACTTTTACATTTCTCTACTTCTTGTGTAACTTCATTAACTTTTTCAATTTTCGTTGGAATGTACGGCCCATCTTCAACTATAGACCATAAATCAATGTCTATAGCCATTAAGAATAGCCTCATCCTCAGTTTCCAATGAACAAAATTATTACCGTCAAAAAGAGGAGGGCGTTGGGTAGACATACCTTCCATTTCACCTTTGTGAGAAACAATAGCCATAGTATGTACCTTGGATTTGAGACAAGTAGTATATAGTGAATCGTTGTTTCTTGGCCTTGTATGGTGTTGAATCTTGCTTCTTTTTAGTGGTGTTGGTCTGGCTCTGATACCAAATGTTGGACCGTTCACCTGCAATAAACACCACTAGAGGGGGGGGTGAATAGTGGTTAGCGGAAATTACACTACAACCCTTTGTTAAAATCCCCTTTGAAAACAGAATCTGAAACCTCCTCAGATTCAGAACCCGTTTTTCAAAAATTCACAAATAATTGTACACAACTCCAAAAATTATGAAACTTTCTAGAATTTAACTTTAATGAGTTAACAAGACTCTATCCAAAAATCATACAAAAATAAGATCGTTTGACCCTTCAAATAAATAAAAAGATTCAGATGGTCAATCTGGACAGAATTGGACAGAATGTTGCTGATTTTGCAAAACGTGTTTCTCTTTGAATACTCAACCAAAAAGGTTGATCTTTATATCAAAACACTCCTTAGGATGTGTAGATGAAGTTTCCAAAAGGCTCTGACCTTAAACAACTCTTGAAAAATACAGAATTTAAGTTTTCTCAAAACTGGTCAGATTGCAGCCAGATTGGAGCAGTTATCTTGCAAAGACTGAAAGACTAACTTTCCCTTGCTCAAATCAAGTGATTCTTGTTGCAAATGAAAGCTAACAGTCTGAAGTATAGCTCCACCAAAAATCACGAATTTTGAAAGTGTTTACCTATTTTTTCAAAACGTGAAAAGTTGTGTGAAATCTGTAGTGAAAAACGGGCAGAAAACAGAAAAATGTAAAGAAGACAAGAACACCAAGAATTTATCCTGGTTCGGTCAATGTGACCTACTCCAGTCCCAAGGAACACCTTTCCTTGGATTTCACTATGGTATGAACCAAATTACAGCAAGAACCAAGCTTGATCCTTGGGTTAAACACCAACCCTATTCAAGACTTGGATGAACACCTTTATGCAACTCTTGGTTGCAACACCTCTATCACCTATTGATGTAGCCTTATAGATTTGGCTAATCAATCTTACAAATAAGACACAAGAAGGTGTGTATAGTGTAGCTGGACAACAACTAGAAATGGAACACCTTAGCTACACAAAGTATGAACGAAAATATGAGAAGAGAATAGCAAGACAACAATCTTCAATTTTTGCTTTCAAGTGTGTGTCTTCTCTTCTTCACCTTGCCTTCTATTTATAGAGTGAATTGATGGCATATTCCCTCCAACTTTTAGACCATGTGATGGCTGAGAATTTTGAATTAAAACACCTCCATAATCATCTCCAACAACCTTGTCTCCATTAACTTCAAATTTGAAATTTCAAGTTGACAACTTTTGCCAATTAGCTTGCTTTTGGTTTGTCTTCTTGTCTCCAACTCATAAAATGAGAAAAACATCATCTCCACCTGTATAATCACGTTTTGGAGGCTGTGTATATGTATACCAACTCAGATTTTTGAGGAGAAATCAACAAATAATAGTTGACAAGGTTATGTCAACATATAATATCAAAATTCTCATTTTTCCTTGACATATTGTGATGAATCTTGCACCAAGGACACCTTGTAATCTCTTAAAGATGATGATTAAGAACCTCCAATAACATATATATAAGAGTCTTCAAGAGAAAATAGAACGTGACATCGAATACCGTCACATATCCCGCCACCGTCGATAAAATCATCAAATGAGAGAATAAAATAGAAAACCACCAAATAATCTTCAAGAATATATTAAATGAACTCCAGAATGAATATAATAAGATACTCAAGAGATTCCTTGAGTAAAAATACCGAGACTGTCTTCGGGGGTAAAATGACCAAAATACCCCTGGTGTGAGAAAACTCCAGAAATGCCCCCGATGATCAAAAATAATCACAATACCACCTTTGTCATGATAATCAAGATAATAATATGCACTTGAAATATTTTTCACCATATGATGTTCCTACAAAACTTAAAATACCAATTTTGCCCTTTTTGGTAAGTTGTAGAAACTTCCAAGGCACGTTAGTCGCAAGACAATAATAATCACCAAAAACACATAATAAGCACATAATGAGCATATATAAATCATGTACAAATGAAAACAACCATTTTATCACATTTTAGAAAATTATTTCTAAAAACTCTAGACATCGATCGATCGAAGTGCCTCAGCTTCATAGATCGATGTCTCACATAAAGGTTCAGGTTTTGCCTCTGACCTACATCGATCGATCGAAGTGAGAGTTTGATGTACATCGATCGATTTATGTGTCTTAGGTTTAGAGATCGATGTCTCACAGAAAGGTCTTAAACTTATCTGCCTTACATAGATCGATCGATGTGAACTTGTTCAACTTTTAATCACATATAACACCATGTGTGACATTTTTAAGTATTCATCACTTAAAATCATGACTTTGAAAATTATCCAAACATATTTCTCAACACGCATCTCCTTGTCGAAGTATCTCAGGTCCGAGTGCGATGATGGTGAAGGCGATGCATGCTAGTTCAGCAGCTGGTGCTACTACGACAAGGCGTTAGTCATGGTGACTATGACATCTTCAAGTGCTTGGGATGATCTCCTGATCCTGGTGGTTCTCGCCACCATTTCCAGCTGGCTCACGTCGTGGATGCATTTCTATAATGTCACTTCATGAAAATAAATCAGATTAGTCAATAGAGAGTTAAAAGGGTTGGACCCAGGGTAAAATGGTAATTAGATAGGGAAAGCTCACCATCGGCACACACCTTCCATAACCCAATCATAGCCTAAGTCTAACATCATCCCTTAAGTCTACTTTGTTTATTAAGGATAAAATCGCCATTTTACAAAAGATCGTAACTCATGTCTAGGTGATCTAATTAATCCTGCGTTTCCGAGGCGGATCTGAAGCCTCGGCTCTGATACCACCTGTAGCGCCCCGCTCCCGAGCCCTAGCCTCGGTAGCAGTGCACCCGCCGTATCTCACTAAGGAGAATACAAAGCGTCACATCAACTTCTTACACGTCAGTGTTGGCATAGAAATTTTTTTTTTTTGCAGAAACGATTAAACACAACACTAATTAGAATTTAATGAACCTCAATAAGATAAAGACATCATTATTAGGCTGACCAGGCCCTACAAGTCAAAGTCAACTGTCTGAATTAAAAGTCTAAAAGAAATGTCTCAACGTACTAACGTAAAAATATAAATCTCAATGTCACCCCAAGAATATCATAAACAGCCCGTCTCTGCCCTCGCCGCAATCATATCTACTGGTCACTCGGCCCACTCCACGACATCGGCACCATCCTCGAGGAAAATATAATCATACTCCGTCTCGGCTACATATGGAATAGTAGGGGTGAGTGATGGTAATCACCCAGTAGGTGCCTCTCAAAACAATACAAAGAGTACATATCCAAAAAGATATCACCACATAACACATAGAACAAGATATCAATGATTAAGATAAACTGCGGAAAGTAAGTCACTCCACATAAAATGCGCAAGTACGTGATGCATGCTCAATCAACGTGTCACACGCAACGAGAATCATGCCATGCAATATGCCCCTAGACCTATATGCAATGCATGCTCCCGGGTCCTAAATCCAGCGTCGTGGTCTCTAGCCACCACTAGCCGTTTGGACACCCACGCCCTATAGACGCAGTATGTCTCATGACCCCGGTGCCCTATAGACACGGTAGGTCATCCCGATACCCACGCCCTATAGACGCAGTATACCTCATGCAATGCACGTGCCATGAATGCAGGAACACCACACAGCCGCCCCTTACTCTCCTCTGTATCACTTCCGTTCTTAAACCACTAACTGTCAACGATTTAATATTATTATTTGTTTATTATTTACTTATTATTTATTATTTTATTTTATTTTAATTTTGTTATAAAATTGGGTTCAGCCGAAGCCAAACCCTTTTCCCCTTTATTTATTTATTTATTTATTTTAAATTGGGTTGGCCGAAATGGCCAAACCCTTTGCCCTTTTTAATATTATTATTCTCTTATTTAAATTGGGTTCAGCCGAAAGGCTAAACCCCTTTTTGTTATTTTTTCCTTTTTTCATTATTATTTAACATATGCTGCATGCCAAACAAAAGAAAACAGAGAACCAAACATCAAATCCCATCAACATCGACACAACCAATTCAACACACATTCAAGACCACCATTCGGCTAACACCAATAACACACACATATAATTTCACACATATAGGCTTCATGTTGTCACAAAGAGAATACCTCAACTAGATCATGATCGAATTAAGAATAAAAGAACAACAATGAACAAATAAAATACTGTTTTGAGCATGCAATCTTTGTACCATTTTGAGGGAATAAATAGTATGCACCTACCTTTTTGACGAATTAACTTCCTACGCAGAATCTCTTCTTCTCAATCCCGCTGATCTCTATGCTTGGTGTTATGCAAATCCTTCCTTTCTTCCTAAAGGCCTCGGATGGTTGCTTTGGAAAAGGACAAAAACTTTAACTTTCACACTTAATCCAGGAAGGTGACAAGTACAACTTTAACACCTTTTCATTTACCGTTATACTTATTCGTTTACCATTTTATTATCGTTTCAATTCCAACTTATCATCTGAAATCTTCAAAATTTAAACCTGTACGTCAATTATTTGTTTGTTAAATTGTCTCTTCATCTTCACCTTTATCACGCCGTGTGTATTCGGTCCAAATATACACATAACTTATCAAACAATTTTCAAATAACACTTATTTTAATTACGTTAATAAAGGTAATTACTACTTCGTATAATACTTATATACCTAGACACGACTGGCCGTAGCCCCATTAATTTCATCAAACACACTTAGTATGTATAACTTCCTCTATATATATATCATATACCTTATGATTTAAATTTTGGCCCTCTTAACTTTGTACCACATCGGCTACAAATTTCCATCCCTTTATAAATTACCAATCTCATCATGTATTTGCAATTAGGCCTGCCATACTATCACTAGAGGGGACCGAAAAGAGAGAATAATTAGACAATTGCTTTTGCCATTTCATATAGGCAGTACTACTACAATTTCACTTACATATGCACTTGCAGCACCACAATTACATTTACATATATTATACATAGTTATATAAGATCACATACTTTCAAATATTATACCATATATTCAAATATCATTAATGTCCCTCAAATTAACATTCTTGGCCGAAGCAAAGATTCTTCAACTTGGAAATATACTTCGGCGCAAATATATATATTTATATTTATATTTATAACCAACATAATTTGCAATTCACCTTTATTTATAATTTGTCTCTACCATACCACAGTATAGGTGGCTGGAAAAAAAAAACACGCTTAGCAATTACTTTTCGTCCATACAAATAAGCAATAATTCATACAATTTCCCATGCGTTTATATTTATTCGGCCACCAATAAAACATGTATACATCATCTATACAACCACATATACTTATGTATGGTCCGGTTTTCATATAAAAATAGCATTATAACTTTGCAAAAACATAGCAAATATAGGAAGGGTACTTGCCTCGATCTGAGTATACTATACCGTACGATTGGATTAAAGTTTGTTGGAGACCGGAATTAATTTCTCCCTTCGCCTAATATACCAGCCGAATGATTGAAAAACAGAAGAAGAACAAAACTGCTATGATGGCATGATGACGGCAGGCCTGGAGTTTGAGAAAGATTTGGCCTCAATTTGTTGTTTTTATTAATTTTTTTCCTTTTCCTTGCTGATGGAAACGGCAGGGTTGATGGAGAATATCGGCTGCAAAAGTTTGTGCTGTTTATGTTGGGGTGGCCGAATGGAGAAAGATAAGGAGTAGGGTTCCTTCCTTTGGTTTTTTGTATATTAATATATAGATAAATAGGAACTTAAATATAATGGGGATATTCTTAAGGGATATAGTTTGGTTTAGGTAAGGTTAATCCTTTGAAATTTAAATCCTAACCACCTACTTTTTTCAACCTAGTTTATTCAAGGTAACATTCCATTATTATTGTATTCACCTATTATTTTTGTTATTATATTTTTTTCCCCTTACATAAGCGGGGCATAACAATAAGGATGACATGCCGAGACCAACTTTGTATAAAAGCAGAATTGGATAGACAAATTGACATCATCTTCTGGGTTGAAATTTTGATCCCGCAGCGTTTCGAATCATAAGAATTCTCTACGTCACTGCCTAATCTTTCCCCCAAAAAAAAAGAGAAGAAAAGCCTAAACCTGTCTAATCGTAAATTGTTTTTAAAGAAAGTTTTAACTCGTTCACCAAGTGTGTGTTTAGTTATTTCTAACTACTAGGCATTTATAGATAATGAAAGAAACAAAGTTTTATGTTGGTCAATACTAACTACTAGGCATTTATAGACTAATAAAATAAAAAGAAATTGGTATAAGACAATGATAAATGCGTAAAGTAGATAGTCTGCCCCCAATTATATCTCTTATACATCAGATGCCAAGCCCGTTTTTTATTCGTCGTGATATACTCGAGCGTGTTAAGTTGTTAGCCTATGTACATACGTCTATATTGGATATTGTAGAGGATACGTAATGTAGTCTTGATGATGTAAACTTCTTGTATTTTGTTGACATTTTAATAAAGATGCATGTTCTCCGAAAATAACCACCATAAAAATTTCCATGCTTTCAAGATTTTGAGCTTCTATATATTTTTAAAAACCTGAAATAAAAAGTGAATGCTAGTTAAGTTGTGTTTTTCTTCTCTTATTTATTTATAAGTAATTTTGTAATAGGCATAGATAAGTAAGTTTTATGGTCCAACACTACTTTTCACAAAGGAAATAAAGGAAGTAAAGGTTTCCATTGTATGGGCAAATGCAAATTGCTTTGATGGGATTCCTTGTCAGCCGATAAAAAGAACATTCGTTGTGGTGTGAAATTCTCCACGGTCGTTTCTTTTCTTAAGCTGTTCTTTTATATCCATATCTTAAAAGGCATATGTATACATCTGTTATCTAGTATCATATAACGTGCATGTTGTTCCAAAAACTATTATTTGATTGTAGGTAGTAATATATAACAACCGGCTGGACCAAGAGAAAACCTTGTGCTTTGAAGCTATAAGTATTGTTAACGTTTGACAATCTCGTGGGGTTCAGACAATAAGGATGGAAAACGAAGAGAAGCCGTTGATGGTGGTGGGAATGGACGACAGCGAGCACAGCTTCTACGCTTTGGAGTGGACGTTAGATCACCTGATTATTCCCTCTTCACAGCAACCACCCTTCAAGCTTTTGATCCTTCATGTCACCCCTTCTCCTGTTACAACACTAGACCTTGCTGCCCCTGCTGGTACTGCTATTGATTTCTTCGAATCATACCGTTCTTTAAATACAGTTCAGATTTGCTGTCTTAAGTGACTGTCTAAGTAAGTGTATGGATAATAATTAATTATGATTGTTTTCTTTTTATGATTTTGCTGGCATCTTATGCTGTCACAAGCCGCTGTTGTGATGCCATTTGAACATGTGGATGTAAAGAACATTGCTGCCAGAGTTCTTGACAAGGCAAAGGAGATTTGCAGTGGCAAGTCGGTAGGTAATCACTAGCCGTTGTAACATGTGAATTACTTGAATATCTGACATGATCTTGTGTTTTATTAATCGGAGAGTGGGTTAATTATAAATTTGAACAAACTTCCAGTGATTTGATTACTGTTCAAAACTCTAGAATTTGTTATACATGCTTAAAATACTAGCTAGGTTATTCCAGTAATGCTTATGCACTCAACGAAATTACATTAGGAGCCCAATTTCTGGTTGAAGTTAATTAATTCATTTTGGTAGTGGCTAAGTTTAGAGCTGTGTGCATGCAGGTGAGTGATGTAGCATTTGAAGCGGTAGAAGGTGATGCCAGGAACGTTCTTTGCCAAGCTGTAGAAAAATACCATGCGACTATGCTAGTCCTTGGTAGTCAAGGTCATGGAGCCATAAGGAGGTACGTTCAATTATATTTTTCTTTCGGGCGGGGGGGGGGGGGGGGGGTGGGGGAGGGGGTGAAGTGATTAGGGTTTGGAGCAAATATAGTATTATATAACTAAACTGTCATCTTGTTATTGGCTACATTAATTAGTCTTTCAATTGTACCCTCTAGATCCATTTACTCTTTTACTTAATTGTAATCTCTCAACACTACAAACCACTCATATTGAGTCCAACTTTAAAATTTTGTAACTACATCATATTAAATAAACTAATAACTCTCAAATTATATCTAACAAGATAAGTTCTCAACTCCCATTTTTACCTTTCTAACCAATGGAAGTTGCTGTTGCAGGGCGTTGTTAGGCAGTGTGAGTGATTACTGTACGCATCATGCCCACTGCACTGTCATGATTGTCAAGAAACCAAAGATCAAACACTAATACATATATGGATCTTCTTCTGGTACGGAGCAAGCGGGAATAAGAAGTGCAATGCAAGAGCCCTGGTCTTTCCAGGTCATTTGCTCTCAAGTGGGAACGTCGGTTTCTTGTTTGTTATTGTGATTGTGATTTTATGCACATTTTGGTATTTGTCTTCTGTGTGCTATTATTACTTTACTACATGTTCGTTTTCTTGTTGTATATGGGACAAATCTAGTTAAGAAGCTTTCTATATTTGGTGTGCAATCCTTATCTCTGAAGGCTTTGGAGAAATTTGCTTATGATACAGCCTTTCCACGCCATGGTACGCAATCTAGTGGGCAGATAATTAGCAACAGCTTAGATTAACCAAGAAAAATAAAAGGTTTACTGTGTCCAAGTTTCCATGTTGATGAACAACATTGCGGCAACAGAACTACTTCGCATGTCCAGTGAATTCAGTGACAGTTTGTTGACAGCGAAGCATGCAAGTGTGACACAGGGAAGAGAAAAATCGCAGCTAATAAGCTACTAAAAAGCCTTTGGCACTGAGCCAAAAAGATCGGTAATTTTAACTTTTATACACTCTTCATGATAGTTGCACCCCCTATTTGATCACCACAACGCAAGCAGAAACCTTTTATTTTTTTCCTTTTTCTTTTGGGTCACGCCACCATGCTGTGCGTAATAATATCAGTATAGAGTACAGAAGACTGCACTTGCAGAGATGAGATTCAAACACGAGACCTCTTGGTTTAAGGCTTCAACATTAGCCACATGAGTTAGGCCTCATTAGCAAGAGATCAATATTTAGATGATTGGAGACACGAGAGAAAAAAATATTCCCCATACCAATTGTTCTATATACATATTTGTAAGACACTTAATCAGATAAAGGCATCCGTTGCTGTACTACTAAAATCCTAAAACTTTACACCAGGATGCCCATGGAAATGAAAATTTGTTATCCTGGGGCAGCTTGCATGCAGCCATACGTTCAGATTTGTGGTTTCCCCGACTTTCATCAATAGATCTAACCCGACATTCATTTCCAGGCCGAATAATGTCCCCATAGAAAGAAATCTCTATTAGGTCCAGTTGGGTGTCATTGAACCTGACATCACAGGAGTATCCTTTCAGTTGATTAGCAATTATGTCTTCTTTATTGGATTTGAGCCGGTTTACTCGAGTTTGGAGAATCTGACAATTTTCCACCACAGACAAACCACCTTTGGAGAAGGGAACAATGTGGTCATATTGAAAACAGAGACATCCCTGGCAATTGTGGAATCTCTTGAAAAGTATGTTACCAGCAGCATCCTGCCTCCACCTGTCAGGATGTCGTCCAGGGACTGTCTCAGCCTTATCCCAACAGATGCTTTTAGCTCTAGTGTCAAAGAATCTCGGTCTGTCTCCTTTGCTGCTGAATCTACTAGCACTTGCATAATTAGGCTGCATCATATAAGATGTAAGAAGAGAAAATGGGTCAGCATCTTGATTCTCCCAATTAATATTTGCTTCAGCTTGGTTCACAAATTGAAACATTTCCAAAATTTGCTCAATTGAAAACTGAATATCATGCTTATGCTCTGTGCGAGAAACCAATCAGTTTGTGCTAGTGAATTCATATAACAATACTTTCAGATAATGGTTCCTTCTGCTACTGATGTGAATTGTAGTGCAACCACAAATTCTGTTCGCTTTCGCTTGCGAATGCCAAATTAACTAATAGTGAGTTAGTCATCAGATGCACATTTCGACATGTGTACACATGAGAAGCTCAGGGACTTCGGTATAATTTGTTATATAGTTATAAAGATGAAAAGAGCTAAGGCGTGTAGGTCTTCTGTTCTTCAACTATAAAAAGAACAAATCATTAAAGGGAGTAAATCTAGCAAACTGGCCAGGGTGGAGTATTTTAAACGGGAAAGGAAAACATTGTTCATCAGTTATCAGTAAGAGCACATACAAATGTTGTAACTATCGTTATCTAGAGCCAAAAATAGCAAGAATTCAAACAGCTTGAGGACAGAAAACTCACGCTTATGGTGTCATCCGAGAGTTGAGTACTGAAAGGTATCAGCCTCCAAGTTTTTCCAGCACCAGAAGTGTATGACAGATTTGCCGGTTCCCCAGCAACTGTGCCTTCGTTACCTCGGATTATGGAGTGGAACTTGTACTCAAATTTTTCCTCTTCACCAAAGGGTACCCAAGCGCTTTCTCCATCCTTAGTCTTTAAAGTAATCCTGCTGGTCTCCAGATAAAAGCCTATCAACCAAAGAAACTGACGCAGTTTCTTATATGGCCAATGAGCAAGGTAACATTAAGGTTTGCGCCCACAAAAGAACCCAAAGAAGACAATCACCTTAAATACATCACTAGTCTGATCTACGTTATCGACAACAATTATGCAAGAAGGTTGAAATAGAATTCAGCCAGTAGGAATTGGCATTTCCAATGAAAAGCCAAAGAACAAATGAAGCTAATCAGGTGGCACAACCAACTTGGTGATATTATCCCCAATAAGTCCACAGACAAACAAGCAAATCACAATTGGCTACTTTTCGGCCCTGCTGTCTGGAAACTCTTTGAAGATAATAAGAGCTTCCATCCCAGCAAGCAGGTTCACGAGCTACTCCAACAGTTAATCTACTAGATCCTTAGCCATAACCTTTGAGGGGATAATTTGGCAAGGAGGTGATGCCTACTAACAAGTGAAGCCATGAATGGTAGCTATAAAGAGTATAAAGATGCCAAGAAAGCTAACATCTTTCTTCACTACAACTTCCATTTACGGAGTTTGATCATACAGAACCTTAATTGAGATTTACCCAAGCACCCTGATGAATTACTCCTTCAGGTAGATTTCAGACTTAGAGAACTCTGCAGCTGGCATTTCACAATTTAATAGGATACCGGCAGGTAACTTCACTAGATTGGAGAAACCTAGACATATGAATAACTGGTGATTCTAAAACAAAAATTGGTCCATTTTCATTGCCTACGAAAGTTGAAGAAATGACCTTGTTTTTCTCCACGAATAAAGGGGATAGAAAAAACAGAGAGGAAAAGAAACATACAAAAGGGGCTGACCGTGGGTTGGACCATCATCAAGTAAGACACTATCAAGAAGAGAAGTCCCAGAATCAGTAGAAAAATGCAGTCTTTGCCATCGATAAACAGGACCTTCAGCAGCAAGAACTCCTTTTACATTAATCCCACTTAAAAACAAAAGTGATGTCATAGCTGCTCCTTCAATCAGCACTCTCCTACTACTTTCCCGAAGAAAAGAGGATGGTTTTGGGAAACAAGTGCGATGATTTCTCAGTTTCATCGAAAAAGGAGGCTGAGTAATGGCGAAAGAAACGTGGGAAATCGTCATGGGTTTTTCTTCCTTCTTGAATTAATAATATCTCTAGCGTTTGTTATCCAGAATGCTCGGCGGCGGTTTGTTATCAAGAAAAGCACTCCACGTCCTCACTTTAACGGCACAGCAGGAGTTGGGATCGTGCCATAGAGAGCAGTTCTTATTTTGTTCATTGCATAAATAAAACATGATACCTTACACTTCACATACAAGAAAGTTTCTTTCTACTCATTTTAGAGATGATAGTAAGTGTGAAAATTTGAAGCTTTTGAGTGTTGATTATGTGTGATAATGCATCAGGATCATGTTTAACGGACTGCCAATCCACGGAGAAATGATATGATAGTATGATTTATAGTGCCCAATATATTTTTTTACTTCATTTATTTTTATATGCAAGTAGAATAGTAAATCAAGTAAAAGAAATAACACAGACATACGTGTCTTGTAATTTTCTTATGTAAAATTTCTGTTTGAATGATTATACTCGGTTGTTATTGTATCTTAGACTTAATTTATTACTTCAACATAGTTAGAACAATATTCTTTTTTCTTTCTGAACACTAGAACAATATTCTTAGTTATTCAAAAAAAAAAGGAAAAAAAACCAGTACTATCAAGAGATTATATAAAGAGAAATTGACACGTGAGAATAACCTAAGGAGAATTAGGTGATGAGTGGACTTGAAGCGCCGCAGTGTCCTATTGACAATTGTGTTGTCAACCTCGCCGACACAATATATGTGCTCTTCTTTATTTCTCTGTACCGATGTTTTGTTTTATATACTTAACCAATAAAAATTTACAGAACATACAGAGAAATATATATTCCTTGTACCGACGATTATATCTGTTGAGAAGTCCCTTTAATTGATTCTCAACCTTCTTTTCTTCTTAGGATGATTTTGTACAGAAAAAAGTGCTCCTATTACACTCCATTTTCTTGAAAGACAAATGCTTTTTTCTCTCTCTTTCCGTTTACATTTAGTATGTTCCGCTTCCTGAGTCACATGATTTTTGAAACCGGAGATTGGGTAAAATAAGTGGAGAGAATTGGGTGGAAAAAACAGAAAAGGTTACTAAAGATTGTAAATTTGGGAAGGTGGTGATGGAGAGGAGGGTGAATGGAGGGATGGGATTAGGATTTGAAGAAGATAGATATTCGAATGGGGTGGCTAGATCCAATGGGGTTGTATCATCATCTACTATAACGCCACCGAAGTCGAAATATTTGGCCGGTAATTCATTTCCTTCGCCGACGGCAGCTGTCAGTACCGGTTGTTTGAGCTGTATCGTACACCCTGTTTCCAAATACGATACTCTTGCTGGCCTCGCCATTAAATATGGCGTTGAGGTAAATTACTGAAACTTTTTATGTAAAAAGAGTTGCTATGAAATTTTATTTGAATTGTTATTAAGACTATTTTCTTTTTAGTGTTGAACTACATATGACTGAGAAATTTGCGAATGCTCCATTTCGGTTATCAGTGAAAAATTTCTTACAAAAAAAAAAATATATGACTGGGAAGATGTGCTGCCCTGCTTCGAAATTCTGCGGCTTATAGGGGTGTGTCTCTCTGTTTTTTTTTTCCTTTTATTTTTGGGTTCCTTTCTTTGCAATTACTTTTGCACTATTAAATTTGTTCAGATTTACTGTTAAATTTGGGTTTCTTATTTTGGAATTACTTTTGCACTATTAAATTTCCTGGTATTGCCTTTTTTGTTGGTGAAACAACAAATGCTTATTAATGTCGAAGCATTAAATAAGTGACTGCATCTTTTTCTTCAAATATGGTTATGTGGTTATTGTTTGTTTTCAACATCATTATGCCTATCCCTCCTTTTACCTTCACTTGAGTAAACTTCGAAGCAGACAACGTTGATAGTGGAAAAAGGATCATGCTTTCCAGGGGAGGAAGTGTTGAAACGAAAATTTGACATCAAAGTGGCTGCTGATTGCATTGATAATTCTTTTTAAGTCTAGTTGTAGGTTCAGCTTTGCTAATCTATGCTTCACTAACCCAGATTGGAATAAGTTTTGTTAATTGAGCATCCAGATGGTATTTGATGTATCAGATGGATGATATAAAAAGATTAAACGGGTTGGTGACGAATCTTCAAATGTTTGCCCGAAAGACACTGCAAATCCCACTACAAGGGAGGCATCCGCCTTCGTCCGTCTTGTCAAATGGTGCCGAATCACAAGGGTATCTACTGATTTTTCTCTTGTCTTTGGCATCGTAAATTATGTCGTTTTTTCTTTCCAAGGAAATTCCTGTATATCACGTTTATTTGATCCTGGACTTGATCAAATCTGGTTGTGTAGTAGCTTTCAGTTTTGTTTCTTTAAGTTCACAGTGGTTTTTACTTGCCTTCTGTGATTAATGTAAAAAATCTTACTCTTTTACCAAAAAAACAGTACATTTATTTGCTAGGAAACTTGGCTCTCACTTTCTCTTTCACATTAACTTTGAAACACAACTCTCTCTCTCTCTCTCTCTCTCTCTCTCTCTCCAGCCTTTCCTTGTCAACCAATAACAACCCCCAACCCCTCCACATATAAAATTCCTCCGCAAGAAAAAAAACTTCCTCCGCAAGAAAAAAAAAAGAGAGAAGAAATGACAATGGTGGCGTGAAGCCTATCATTTCACTGATCATGAAGACATGCTGATTCACTTGCCGATAGGAAATTGGTTGCAAATCTGAATCTGCAAGTAGTCAACTTTACTGGTTTCATTTAAATTAAAGGAAAAAAAAGGTTTGCTCCGTATTGGTTTTGAGTAGAGGAACTATATAATCCAGATATTAGGGCATAACTATGAATGCAACCATGTTAAAAGATTTGCAGATTTTGGCCACTTCAATCAGGCGTTACTAGTGGCCCTAATTACTAGGATGTGTCCTGCGTTCATTATTGAGCTTCCCAGCTTGATTCTATATTGACCCTTTGGCCCTCTGTTTCTCGTTAGAGTTGCGATGAGGAAAGTCTTCAAGTATGCCTGTTTAGTTGAATGTTTCTGTACTTGGTATAATTTTGTAGACCTTCTTACTTGTGTGCCTTCTTTATCAATCAGGCATTTTCTTGGTCTTCAAAATCTTGAGAAAAAGATCCATCATTTCCAGATATCAATTTCAGATCACTTGGTTAATTGCCAGTTATTTTTTCATCTGATTAACAAATCTTTTAGATCATGAAGTTTCTAATGGCGTGGGAGGTTTGTCTTTTAGTTTGAATCAAACTCCAATTTAGGAGTTTGTCTTGTATATTCATTCTCTTTTAACATGCAAGCTATAGTATGATTGCATAGCATGGAAAAAAATGGTTCTACAGTAGGCAGAAGAGGAAGAAGAGCCTTATGGCATTTTTCACAGAAAATTTTAGGTTTAGCTTCCATATCCTATGGTGATACAGCCAGCTAGGATAAGGATGGAGAATTTTTGAAGTCAAATGCAAGATAATTCAAGATAAAGTTTCAACCCCCTTTTGAAGATATCTCCAAGCTTATCCAAACATCAAAATTGATCCCCAAAGTCATCAAATTAAGGGAAAGAATCGGCTGGACAACAAATGGCAAAAAGAACGTCACTTTTTAGATAGTTTTAGAGACATTATAGTTTATCTCAGTTTAAACGTTTGATAGAATTTTTAGGATAGAGTTTATCTTTCTTTTTGATTGTTTTTGGGCTAAAATTCAGCCTCTTATTTAGACATGGCCGCTGGCCACACAGAAAAAGAAGAACGACATATTTTTATTCAATCAAATTTGAGTTTTGGTTTTCTCTCCCAAAAGGATGGAACCTTGTTTTCTTGATTTTGCACTAAAAATCAAGGCTAATATCTCTCAATCTTGAGCAAATTGAGGGTGATTGCCAAGGGTTGAAGTGACCGTCTAGGAGGGCCTATTGGAGGTTTGCCTACAAACGCACGCTTGAATCTGAGGTATTGCTTAAGCCGGCGATTTTGACACAACGGAAGCAAGGAGAAGTTTACTTCTTTGTGCCTAACCCCTTGTGGAAAGGTTGTTGGAGGTGGAAGAGTGGATCCTACCCGTGTCAGCTTGCATCAATTTGGTATCAGAGACAGGTCACTCAATTACACCAACTATCCAGCATTTTTTTTTTATTTTTTCTTCAATCTGAAATTTTCTCATCTTTTTTTTTTTTTTTTCATCATCATTCAAAAAAAAAAAAAACAGCCGAAAAAAAAAAAAAATTCATCACAAAAAAAAAAAAAGTCAGCAGAGAATTCGTCAAAAAAAAAAAGGAAAATCTGATTTTGTCCCCCAAAATAAAAGTTACGTTCTTTATCCTTGGACCGAACATGCCCCTTGCGCAAGGTTTGGTCTTGTTGCATCTATTTCGCTATTAATCATTCGAGATCAATTCTTTCATGCACACTTAACAATAGGTTCATTGCGTAAGGTTTATATTCAGCTATATCATATAAATTAAGTCCATTGTTAAATAGCTACCTAGTGTCACACGTAAATCTTGTTGCTAACGAAGCTATTGGTTGATTTTGATTTTTATGTGGCTTGATTTCATATTGTGACTGAATTCATACATTGATCTTTGTTCAAGTATCAACTTTCAGCATTTAGCCCATTTGACCCCAAAAAAAAAAAAAAAAAAAGAAACAGCCAACCCCCCCCCCCACAGGCGGCACCTACCCTACCCCCACCCCTACTGGCCGCACCTACCCCCCCCCAAAGCCAAAATTCATCAGCAACCAAAAATCATCTAAACACCTCATAAACAGCCCCAATTGACTCCTCAAACCAAAATCCCTACTTCAATTCATCAAAATCCCTACTTCAATTCATCAAAATCCCCAAATTAGGCCAAAACCCTAATTTTGCCTAACCCTAATTTTTGTTTTTTTTTGGGCCAAATTCTCACTAATCCAAGGGTGTTTCTTGAAATTGAAGGTACCACGGTGATCACGGAGTTCAATTCTACACTCTGCCCAAAAACAGAATTTTGAGGGTAAAAGTGTAAAATTACGATTTTGCCCCCCGAAAAAAAAAAAGGAAAAAAAAAACAGAATCTGAAAGAAAAAAAAAGACAGAAAAATGGCAGAAAAGTGAAGAAAGAAAATCAAAAGCAAAAGGAAAACCAATGGACCTTTATTACACCATTGTGGCCATATTGAATGTTCTTGCGAAACTCACCAAAAACAGCCCGCCCACTCAGTTTTATAGCCAAAATCTGACCCATATACATTGCTTCCCACTTGAATATTTGATTTTTGTATGCATTTGAGCCATTTTGTGATTTTAAGTACATAGGATCAAAATTGACTAAAGATTGCCCAGGGCAACCCTTAGTTTTCTTTGGCTCAGCCTTTGACATAATTTTTGGTCTCATATTTCTTTGATTCGTAGAAGGTTAAGTGTGTTAAATTGTCTTGTTACTTGGCTTGATACCTTTGCTTATTAGTTGCTGAAATTTGGGTGACACATTGGAGAAAAAGATGCAAGTTGCGAGTTTTGACACCCGGTTTAACTGCTGAATTTTGCTGCTGATTTCTACTGTTTTGGAGCTGTTTTTCTACTGTTTTGAGGCGTTTTCAGTTGCTGGAATTTGCTGCAATAGTACAGCAATAAGTTGGGAGTAAATCGGACCAATTTTGGGCGTTTTCGTCGCGATTTGAGGACTGATTTCACCACAGTCCAGCCGCTGATTTTGGACTGTTTTGACATCATTTGGACCTCCAAATTTCAGTCAAAACAGCTGGTTTTGGTCCAGTGTGGATTGGAAACGGTTTTGAACAAGTTTGGGTTGAACTGTGCACTAAGTTGCGATATCGGGTATATTGTAAGAGACTTGGCATTCACCTATCTTTGTTGCTCTCTTTGACATTTATTAGCCTCAGATTGATCAAGAAACAAGGTGGTAAGAGAGAAAAAAGAAAGTTAGACGAGTGCACAAATTTCTATTTCCATTTACCCTTGTTTTTGGTATATTGTTTTCTTTGTTGTTTCTGCTTTGCAGGTTCACAATGTGGCGTACCACTGATCAAATCCTAGAAGGGATGCAAAAACGTTCTGATGAAACATACTACATCTTGAAAAAATGTCATTCACTTTTACTTGCATTACAAGCTGAAGAAACTGAAAACTTGCATGAATCTAGCCCTACTTCTAATGAACTGAACGTTCACAACAATAATGAAGTAGTTGAGCTTGATTTGCATGTAACCAATTCTGATTTACATGATTTAGATGTTACTACTCCTACCTTTTGTGATGAGCTAGAATGCATTGATAATGTTAAGCATGACGTAGATGCCATACAAACTGATTTATCTCATGAATTTCCATGCATAAGTAATTCATTGTCTCCTGATTCATATGCCATAAATGATTATTCAAGTGATGTCTTAAGTGAGCTTTCAAGTGATTGTGATAGTGAACTTAAGCATGATAACTTAGAAAAGCATGAATGTCATGTTTTCAGCAATTCCTTATTTGAATGTGATGAACATGATTCTACATTGCATGAGACACCTAACTTACATTCAAATAACCTTGTGTATGACAATCCTATGTTTAATCATGATTATGAAACTGCTTTCTATGACAAGGAAGAGTTTGTCTCAAATGGTTCAGAACCTGATTCGAGGCTTCAAGGTATGTTTCTTAAAACCCCAATTGCGCCACTTTTGTCGCAAAATCATGCCACATCATATGACATTTGTGTGTTTTTCCTTGAGTGTTATTTGCATGCATAAGAAATATGACATTTCAATGATTATGCATCCTAAACATACTAGGAAAAAGCATTTGTTCAATACTTCATTTCAAACACCACTTTTAAGATGTGAGCATGCGTACATTGAGTTGCATTCTGAAAGTCACATCTGCATGCATCCTAAGCACGTAAGAAAAAGGGGTTTCCTATTGTGTATGCATGTTAAAATCACCCTATGCATGTTGGAAGGTGCATGCTTTTTAATTATGTTGCTTATTCACCCTAAACATCTTAGGATGAAAGTGTGCATACATGTGTGTCTTGAATCTTCTTTGCAGGACCTTTATCCCTCATGGCATACACGCTAAGATTCGGGACGAATCTTTTCCAGGAAGGAGGGAATGATACAGCCAGCTAGGATAAGGATGGAGAATTTTTGAAGTCAAATGCAAGATAATTCAAGATAAAGTTTCAACCCCCTTTTGAAGATATCTCCAAGCTTATCCAAACATCAAAATTGATCCCCAAAGTCATCAAATTAAGGGAAAGAATCGGCTGGACAACAAATGGCAAAAAGAACGTCACTTTTTAGATAGTTTTAGAGACATTATAGTTTATCTCAGTTTAAACGTTTGATAGAATTTTTAGGATAGAGTTTATCTTTCTTTTTGATTGTTTTTGGGCTAAAATTCAGCCTCTTATTTAGACATGGCCGCTGGCCACACAGAAAAAGAAGAACGACATATTTTTATTCAATCAAATTTGAGTTTTGGTTTTCTCTCCCAAAAGGATGGAACCTTGTTTTCTTGATTTTTGCACTAAAAATCAAGGCTAATATCTCTCAATCTTGAGCAAATTGAGGGTGATTGCCAAGGGTTGAAGTGACCGTCTAGGAGGGCCTATTGGAGGTTTGCCTACAAACGCACGCTTGAATCTGAGGTATTGCTTAAGCCGGCGATTTTGACACAACGGAAGCAAGGAGAAGTTTACTTCTTTGTGCCTAACCCCTTGTGGAAAGGTTGTTGGAGGTGGAAGAGTGGATCCTACCCGTGTCAGCTTGCATCATATGGTCCTCTCCTTGAGTGATGTTTAGGCTTCTGCAGGTACAGCTGAATTATATGACTTGGTCATCCCATCTTTTTCCATAAGGGATCCTCATGTTATTCTTTGAATTACCTCAGCAACTCTAGCTACTTCTAAAATACATCAGGCTAGCATAATATGCCCCCCCCCCCCCCCCCAAAAGGAAAAAAAAAAAAAAAAGAACCAAAAAGAACTTTTGGGCTTGGATCGCTGTTAAAAATGAAAAGTTTATATAAAAAATGCAGTTAAAATTGTGTTATTTATTTTCCCCTCGGTCCTCCTTGGTTTGGCAGCCTTTTTCGTTCTTGGTCCATACACTTCATTAACACTTGTGTGATTGTCTCCTTTTGTCAGCTGTAGCGTATGGCCTGCATCATAAGATCCCTTCTCATTTTCTTCATCTTTAAGCCATTAGTGAACAATTTGGAGTCCTCGCTACCTATTTCTTAAGCTGTTCAATCGCTGTGCTACTAAGTCATTTGTGAGACAAGATCCATCGTTCTGTAACCTGAGAAGAGGATTGATGTTGTAACTTAACATTCTGTGATTGGTCCTGGACTGATGCTTTCTAGCATGTAGTGGTACTCTCTCCAGAAATAACATCTCTATAAACATGAACAAGCTCTGTAAACTCAATCAACTTAGTATGTAAATGGGGCAACCGTTGATGTCCTCTTGATCTCTTCCTTCTTTCCTCCTGTCTAAGTCGTTATATTTAAGCATCATATGTGTGGAAAGGCTTATGACATGATCAATGTTTACACTGGCCTAGTCTAATATACTTTGCAGGTCAAGTAGCCCTGAGAAAACGCCATCCAGACCGAGGAAATCTGATTTTTCTGATGAGTTTCAGTCGTTGAAATTGACATCCCACCGGCAGCGGGAAGTATCCCCTGCCATGAGCAGTTTACAAGGTTATTACGGTCTCAAGAAAAAACATGAAAAACCGTTACCAAAGGACCTTGAGATGGCTGTATTTGCAAAACCCTCTATTCCCATTGATCCACCACATCCTAGGAATGGTAGAAGTCTCGCTAATGGGTTTTTGACAGAAAACGGTTATCTAGATGATCATGTATCTGCTGAAGGTGACGGAGACAATGATCCTAATGGATGGATCGACAAGCTGCTTGCCAGAAGCCGTCAGAAGTCTGAAGCTGGTTTTAGTCCTCCCCCATCAGAAATGTTGGTGAAGGATGAAAACTGCAGTGGAGGTAGCTTCTTAGCAGTCAAAAGCAAAAACCTTGCCTTGAGGGCCAAACCAACTAATCGAACTGTAATAACAGCTGATTCTGAAGCAGGCTGGTCAAATCCGACTAATGTAGGCTCCACGGATTTGGTTGCAACAGATAGTGGGGTCAAGAAATCATCAAGTACATCAACCTTGCAAGAATCAGATAGTAGCACTTTGTTATCCATCTGGCCTAACTCAAAATGGAGCTTGAAGCCAGATCTTACTGCAGGCATTACTAAACCCATTTTTGATGGCATACCTAATCCAATAACTGGCCGAAGAAATAAGGCTGCACTTGACTAAACAAGTTACATGATTGTATTTCTAGTTGCTGGTGAATTTTCTCTGCTACAATGACGGTGCTCCCGAGTTTTGAGTAGAAGACGCTTACAACTTCCTTGGAGGGAGGTTTGGGCTTCACTTTAAGAGCTTGAGTGTGTAGTTTGCAAATGACTTGCACTGCTTGTATGCTTCATAGAGAATGTAAATTTAGGTATATAGGTCTCTGCTTTATCATGAGGGACATAATACATGTTATAGTTTTTTCGATTAGCTTCCTTTATGTTCATGTTTTCATGTTCTTTAACTTATCTTCATGTTTTCCTGTTATTTATCTTAGTGACTTTTTGTAGATACAATCAAACCCTGGAAGTTGCTTCAAAATCTGGAATGCTCATTTACTTATTCAAAGAAGCAACATTTGTATTGCCTAGCTGTCTGAGGGAGGAATATGGGTTCTGCTGCATGCATTCGTGTACATCGTTGTCTTCCTCCTATTATTTTCCCTTTTTTGTTTCCATACACATTTATTTTGCAAATTAGGCTGACTATACTCACATGCAAAGTGGAGTAAATTTCGTTCCACACACAAGCCAACAATACTTTCAGCTCAAGCAAGTTGTATCACTCGTAAAGATGCTTTCGAATATCTTGAAGACCATGCTCTATGCACTTTAGGTTGACTTGACATTTTTTTGTGTTTGTCCTTATCTTTCATTATTTATGCATATACATAGTTATGACTATTTTCATATCGGAAACTTTCAGTTTGTATTTACTAAATTCATTTACTAACATATCAGTACAACGTATCTCTATTATTGTGTCATTTATGTAGATATATATAGAACCGGGGTGTTACTGGAAACAAACTCTCTATCCTTTATGATTGAGGTATTGTTTGTGTGCATCATCCTCTCCAGACCCTAACGATAGCTTTTGATGTCGCTAGGATATACAGGTATGTGTTGTGGAAAAAAAAAAAAGGAGAGGCCAACATGGAGACACTGCTATCTGCAAGTGTTAGGAAATCAGAATTCATTGGATACATGTACGACACATCTCTCTTATGAGTTAACCTATCGGCACTCATCCTTCCTGGCCTTTCCTTATATTCGGAGTCGCCATTTCACAATTAGATGTTTGAAAGTGAGCTATCCACACAGACATATTGCCTTTCGTTGTCTTCTTGCCATTTGAAAGGTGTGCGCTAAAATGTGTAAACCATTCAGCCAGTCCAGAGCATTAAAAACAGACACCGTAAACTAGACCTACCTTCCACAAATTTCAGGCACCGTAGACAGCCATGCAGGCTCTAATCTATTTTCTTTTTCCTCCTCAGAGACTCCCAGGCTTAAATGCCCAGTTTTGATTACAACAGATTAAAATTAAACAAGACAGAAATGATGTTTACAGCCAGAACAGTTTATGAAAAGAAACACGCAAAGAATACTCTTTTCGGCTCCAGAAAGGTGGGTATGATGAAAGATTGGGAGCACTAGGGAGTCTAGTGCCTACATGATGATGGAAAATGGTTAGGAACGAAAAATAATAGTAAAAAACATGTCAACCCTTTTACTCTCTCTACCGTCTTTTTCTTCTTCTGTTTTTTAGGATTGGGAGCGAAAAGTAGAGTGTTCCATGGCTGCAACTAAAAAGGAACTTGCACTCTCAATTTCCAGTTAATAGAACCACCTACCACAAGTCCTCAACGGATATTGGTCTTGCAATTGTAATATGACTCGGCCATGATATCATTATATGCTAAAACCTCTTACATTCGCTGGGATTCCATTTTGAAGAAAAAATGGTGCTTCGGCGGGACCATAACTAGCTGGCATGTGTACAAAATCACAAAACATAAGCAAGGGAAAACGGAAACTTGAATTTCACAAACAGAATGAAGATATGCTTGCCTCATGTGACAACTGTTACAAAGAATGAACAAATGGAAAACATGATTGAATAATCAACATGGAAACCCTCTTTCCAACTGGGATCATGAAAATTTTTGTTGAGATATGAAACTAACAGAAAGGCATCACTCCTCATCAATCTGAAGGCCTGGAATGTACTCCAGAGTCGCATCAAATACGACCGGGCTATTAGCTACCACTCTTGGCTTTCCTGTAGCTGAACTTAGTCCTTTTGGAAATGCTAACTGCAACGGGAAACAATGTAATAAAACACATAAGTTCTGGAGCTTACAAGGCCAAGAACACTGATGAATAAGCTGCTAAACCACTCCATTTGTGAAGAATGCGTAGGATGTACATGCGCATCTTTGTTGTGGTTATCGTCGATACAATGGTTATGGTTTTAATTATAATGCACGGAACCATGAAATTACAGGAATACTGTCATACTAGTTTAGGCAATCAAGGACAACGGATTCCAACTTAAAACCTTCCTAAAACGGTGTCTCACGGATCATGTGTTTCCCAGTATCTGTTGTACCAAGAAAACAGACTGCTTCCTTCGCAAAGAAAAAGACAGACACAAATGTGGTTAAGATTGTAGGAAGGAACTTACTGGTCCTGGAATGTAAATTCTGCGTTTGCCTCCAACTTTCATGCCTAGTATGCCTTCATCAAGTCCTTTTACAACCTACTTCATTAAGGAGAATTATTATTAGAAGAACACTCGTATCATCTTTAAGTTCAAAAGAGAAGAAAAGAAGAATTAACATCATCACATTCAGGACAAAAGGACTACCAGGATGTCTTGGAGCAAATATCAATAGAATTGCAAGAAAAATACCATTATAGAACGTTGACTGTTTTCTTGATCATGAAATACTTGTAATGACCATCACTCTAGCTGTTAGGCACTAGAGCAGTTAGTGGGTTCTAATCTGATTGATCCTAGGCGATCTCTGTGCATGAAGTGGAACCTGATGTGTTCAGCATTGGAAGTTAACCTGTTACTTTTACTGTGCCAAAGGTTTTGCATGAACATTGATATGGCATGGCGTTAACTGGGACTATCAATCGGGATTTAAGTCATCATGGATGCATACCTAACCAGATCCAACACGGAAAATATACGGCTGGCATTTCTCGGCCGTTCCCGGTGCATTAGGCTTCTGCACATTTGCGTAGAGTCCGTAGAGTCCGGAGAGAGGACAGATCGCTTCGCGATCTCATGTATGCAGCTTTACTTCATACTTTGTATATGAGGTTGTTTCCCGGGTTCGAACCTGTGAATTCTAAAGTGGAAACAGCTTCAGAATATGAACGGTAAAGTAAACAGCTTCAGAATGAGTATGTAAAAAGAAAATACAAAAAAGAGGCTAAAGTAAATAGTAATGCCAAGCACCCCAGCAGGTCATGGATACCATATTTCACACAGATCAACCGAAGCATGGGCTTAGTTTGATTAGATCTAAGAAATACTTTTATTCCAAAATACTGAAAACCCCACAATTTATTCTCGATGGAGTGCACCCTTTTTTAATCCAATTGTAGTTTCTGTCTTTTCAGTCAGAAACATTCTGAAGAGGCAAAGTGAAAACTATAACTCCAAACGGCCCAAGTATCTCACTCCAGTTGCCTCTATTTACAAGGAGTAAACTAATGTGCAGGTTCATGGCTGCATGTCATAAAATGTAATCAATTTGTACAGATAAGTTCAGAATTTCATTTCAATATACAAACCACTTTTGAACTTTTTTGTTTTTTGGTGCTATGAAACAGCGATTTGTTTGTAGAAATATGGAGCTTTCTACGAATTCTATTGCAAATTTACCCTTACCATTATTGCCCCGTAACCTTAAACAACTAAAGTATGTAGCTTCCTATAACACCAAAGAAGCCCTCAAAGCTCAATAAATAGCGACTTGCCTGCCTAAATGTGAATGTCTTACGCAAAGATATCAGATAAAAGAAGGATATCAGCTGTGTTAAAACTCGAGAGATGAAATATACATATGATAAACAACTATAAGTGCTTGCACCTGTCAAATATCTGCCCAGAAGGAACCATGTCAACATAGTTGGCTGTCGCCTGTGAAAATATGTCTGCCTCATTAAAAAGGGAATTTCAAAGTTGGAAAATTTTAAATTATTATGTAATATTTACTACAATTAGCCTAACTATGTATTATATTAAGACGCTCATGTATGCATAAAAAATATGAACGAAAGAGATTGTTCTTCTTCTACCAAAACACTAATATATCATTTTAACATGGTACCAGTGCATTGTTAATCTTGAGACCCAGAACAGATTTATCAATGTCTTGATTACCTAATTCGGCCACGTGATCAGGAAAAGATCTAACAGCCGAAACCAAAACAGCCTCACAAATCAAAACAGTCCACCAAAATCCAACTGGACACAGAACTAACAAAACCACAAACAATCAACCAGAAACGGCCATCAAAGTCCAAAAAGTAAGCCACACACAACCCATCAAAGTTAAAACCCTATCCAATATAGTCTGGCCAAATCAAACCTAAAATGACAGGAGATTCAAGCACTACCAAACTTAACACCCAAATAATTCTCGACGGAAGAAGACAACGCTTCTGCTCAAAATCTACGGTAAAACAGTGCAAAACATCATCGTAGAAAGACGAAGCAAAACTATTTTACATGCACGGTGAGACGCACAAGCATACAAAGGAGCAATGTTAGAGTATCTGGAGTGGTGGAAGGGCAACCACTAGGTGCCAAAAATTCGAATGGGCCAAGAGAGGAGAGAGCCACCGCCGTGGGCATCCCAAGGGCCACCGGCAGCGACGACAGCATCCCCATGGCAGAAAGAAGCAGAGATGGTGGACCCGAAGGAGATACTGAGGGTTATGCAGCCCTCAAGTATAGAGACGCGGTGCATGCAAGAAACAGGAAAAGAAAAGGAACGAGAAGCATAAGAGACAAAAGGGTGAGGCACAAGAGAGAGGAAAGAGAGGTATATAATCCCTTCCCATCCGGCCGAGACCGAGACATGGGTTATAAGCCCACCAGGTCTAGTCCTAAAGAAAATCATAATGAAAATGGATTTTCGACTGCAGTACTACCGATACCAAAACTCGTGATATATCTGATATTGTTGATCTAGTGCAACTGTCAAAAACTCACATTCTGATTGTCAATGATAGTATGGTTGTAGTTAGAGTAGCAGATCTATTACTATTTTTATGAAGTTAAAATTAAGTAATTGACTTTATGTACCATCAATCTCTTCCGACTTCTGTGCATAAGGTATATCATACATGAATTAAACTGTGTAGTACTGATTTACCTTGTTTTTGCCTGTTGTAGGATATTTGTACTAAAGAGATCATTGGACGTGGTAGTGAGCATGGAGACCTCTATTACATTTATAAAGTGGTTCATCGGGGAACTTTCTTACTTTCTCATGGGACATGAAACCAAAAAATTTGATTGTGACATAGATGTATTGGACACCTATCACACGGTTACCTTCGTCATCTTTTTTATGCACTCTTCATGAGTAATGATACTGTGAAAATTGTGCTTGGGCGAAAAGTCATCGCACTTCTTTTGGCTCAAATAATAATCAAGTTCAATCTATGTTTCATTTATTACACTCAGCTGTGTGGGAATTTGCACATGACCTTACTCATAATGATTTTTAGTACTTTGTACTATTTGTTGACGCTTTTTTTCTGTATGACTTGGATATACTTTATAAAGCATAAATCTAAAGTCTGAGAATTTGATTAATTTCTTCTGAATGATTCAAACTGATTCAATCAAACAATTTAAATTAGTAATGGAGGAGAATATGTGAACCATGAAATGTGAGCCTTTTCCGCACAAATGGCCTTCTTCACCAGAGCTCATGTCCCATTACACCCCCAACAAAGTGGAGTTGCAGAATGGAAAAATCACATTCTACTTGAAATGACGAGAGCCATAATCATTGAATCAAGTGGTCCCAAACGTTTCAAGCCAGAAGCCATTACTACATTCACTTATCTTCTTAACCACTTACCTACGAAAATTCTTGACTACGAAACTCTCGAAATGACGAGAGCCATAATGATTGAAACAAGTGGTCCCAAACATTTCTAGCCGGAAGCCATTACTACATTCACTTATCTTCTTAACCGCTTACCTACGAAAATTCTTGACTATGAAACTCCACTCCAAGTTCTGGAAACCAAAACAAAAATACCACCGACCTTCACACGCCCACATGAACTTTTGACTTCTATGTATTTGTCCATGTTTCAAAACACGACAGATTTAAACTCGATCCTTGTGTTATTGTGTGTATGTGGGCCATGCACTAAAAGATAGCCATATTATAACCCTGCTAAGTGTCAAATCCATGTCATCATAGATTACGATTTTCTTGAAACATAATTTTACTATTACAACCAACCTTATGCTCAATAGAAGATTATGATTGACTCACTCGATTGGTTGAATAAATCGATCCTTCCACTCACTATTTCCACATGGCCACCCATCAATGCATGAGGGACCAATAGACTCATAAGGCTATAACTGATAAACCTTTGCATTGTGTCCAAAACACGACAGATTTAAACTCGATCCTTGTGTTATTGTGTGTATGTGGGCCATGCACTAAAAGATAGCCATATTATAACCCTGCTAACTGTCAAATCCATGTCATCATAGATTACGATTTTCTTGAAACATAATTTTACTATTACAACCAACCTTATGCTCAATAGAAGATTATGATTGACTCACTCGATTGGTTGAATAAATCGATCCTTCCACTCACTATTTCCACATGGCCACCCATCAATGCATGAGGGACCAATGGACTCATACCTATAACTGATAAACCTTTGCATTGATTGAGTGATTGATACTTTCTCTTCTTTAACTAATGATGGTACTATTGATATTAATCTGGGAGTGTCCAAAGAAAGTAGGTATATTTTGCCTTGTAGGAGTAACCGAAGAGTGTCACAAGTGTGATACTCACCAGAACATATTTCATGAGCTAGAAGGTATCCAGTATGCAACATGGTTAGGGGAGAGAATATCAAAGACGACGAAAGCTACTATGACAATAAAACGTTACAAGTAGAGTAATTCCTATCATACCCTGTTTCTGAAAAAAAGAGGTAACATGATTACTTTCTTAATAATCTATGTAGATGATCTGATCATAAGAGGAAGTGACACCAAAGAGATCATAAAGATAAAAACAAATCTGTTCACGGATTTTGAGATGGAGGACCTAAGGAGCTAAAGTACTCCTTAGGAATTGAGGTTCTACGATCCAACAGAGGGATATTTATATCTCAACAGAAGTATATTCTATATTTACTTATTGAAACAGGAATGGTCAATTGTAAACCAGTGGATACTCAGACACAGATTAATCATGGGCTTCGAATGGTGGAAGGTGGTAGGTCGGCCAATAAAGAAAGGTTTCAGTGACTGTTGGAAGATTAATTTACCTGGCACATACTTGGCAAGACATAGCTTATGCAATTGGGTCTGTGAGTCAGTTTACGAACATGTGGAATACACGGAAGCAGTTATAAGAATAGTATAATACTTGAAAGATACAGTATGGAATGGAATCATGTTCAAGAAAAATAGTTACCTAGATATCGATGCATATGATGATGCAGATTGGGCTGGTAATTCGAATGTCCACATCAGGAATCTTTACGCTAGTTGGAGAAAACTTAGTAACATAGAAGAGTAAGAAACAGAAAGTGGTAGCGTTTTCTAACGCTGAGGCAGAATCTTAAGAAACTACCAAAGACATAGCAAAAATTTTGTGGATTAAGAAATTTTTCTTTATATAAATAAATTCCAGCCATTAATATTTTTCCCCCTTGCTTCTTTTTAAAGAAACATACCTACAAAATATTTCAAAAGATGTTTTTGTCCTTTCCGTAAGTTATTGTAACTTTCTTAGCAAGTTAGTGATACAACGCATAAGCATATACACTTATTACATAGTATACACTGACACACTTAAATCATGTTTTGGAATAATTCAAACCTCTTTTCACATAACAGCGGTTTCTTTTTTTCTTTTTTGTTTTCTTTTGGAAAAAATAAGAGGCAGTATGACATAATGATACAAAATCTTTTATTAAGTCAAACAATAATAGGTTATTTCTTTTAAGCAAAACATCTTCATACACAAACAATGGGTACTATATTCTTGCGCGATCATTCAAATGGATTTAAATTTTAAAATTTTATAAATTTTCATAGAATTTGGAAATAATAAGTTTTCTGCTTTCTGAAAACGTACCCCTCACAAAAAAATAATAATAATAAGTTGCATATGTAATTGGGAATATCCATATTGAAATAGAAAGCGTCAACAAAACGTAAGAATTAACGGCAGGTTCAGGACTTACAAAATTGTTTGGGAAATAATCAGATTCGACAGAACTTGGAGGGGTGCAATGTAATATAACTTTTACTTTCTTTATATATATATATATACACACGCACACCCACATATATATATATATATATATATATATATATATATATATTTCCACACACATACACACATGTACATATATTTTCCACCATTGGAATGTTTCTTATATCGGTCAAAAGATTTTGCAGCTTGTTGCCTCAGTGTCTTCTGGTCAGCCGGGTTCAGTAGCAGCCATATCCCTATTATTTTTCTCAATTTTTTTTGAAGTGTATTATATATTTGCCATTCCGGGTACCTGAAAGGTGTGTTTTTCTGAATTCAGAGAACATTCTCATTTTGCTTATGATATGGGTGTGGTTGAGCTTCAAGGAACTGCTGGACTTAAAGTTTGCACCTTTGGAGGAAACCCACAGCAAATCAGAGGAAGGAGTGTAGTTTCGACTATTTTTATGGCCTCATCAGCCACGCCTGCAGCTGTCAATGAGAGTCAAGAGCAATGCTCAAGTTTGAATTTGAAAGGGGATTCTTTTATCAGACCCCACCTTCGGAAATTGAAACCTTACCAGTCCATTTTGCCTTTTGAGGTGTTTCTTGAAGGCTCTCCAAGTTAACTATTGACTGATTTTCTGATATCTATTAAAGATTTTCCATGCTGATTCCATATAAATGATTAATGGGGTTTTCTTTTTAAATGCCTGTATTGCCTGGAATCATTTGATGGTCTATATGCGTATTGCTGATAAAGATATTTGCTTTTCTGTTTTATTTATGTGTTTTTTGTTTTGCTTAATTTTTCCGATGACTAATAGTTTTTCGTTAGTTAGAGGAAAGAGCACCTGAAAGGGAGCCTAGCCACATCAGGTAAAAGGTACTATCATTTGACTTGAGGTTACAAAGCCTGGAAATATATATAGAGTATCAAGAAATATGATTCTTTGGTAGGAAAATGTTCAGGAGGAAGATTAAGTTATCCCATTCCTGGGCTAACCTACTGCATAGGATTCCTAAAGGAAAAGGGATTATATGGAATTTTGGTAGCATATGGATGACAAAACTTGATTGACTAGCTTTTCGGTTGGAAGAGTTTTTTACCTAGACATATCTTGGCTTGTATAATCCCAAAACTTGGTCCTATTTTATGTATGAATTTGTAAGCATCATGTGTTGTTTGTAGTCCATATTGTGGCCGATCATTGAGTGCAGTGTCCACATGAACTTGGCTGTTGTTCAAGAATTTTGAATATTTTGATGTAGTAAGCTACTTGCAGTTATCATACTATGCAAAACTGCTCTCTTGCAATTTTCTTATGTGTTTGAAACTAGAATGGTGGTAGTAGGTTGCCTTTTGGTATTCTTGTAAGCCTGCTGGTCTATACCTTAAGGGATGTCGAACTGTTAGCTTGAAAGAGGAAATCTTAGTGCCTTGTTGTTTCTTCGTTGTCTGATGTTATAGTCTTCTAACAGGTGCTATCTGCACAGCTTGGCCGGAAACCAGAGGATATTGTTAAGTTGGACGCCAATGAAAACCCATATGGCCCGCCTCCTGAGGCAAGCTTTATGTTAATTAGCTGAACTTATTCAAGGAAATCATGTCCTGATAGTCTTTGTCTGGGAATTTTAGTCTTTCAGTACTCTTTTCAGTTTTCTTGGTCGCAATCTGTAGGTTTTTGAGGCTTTGGGCACACTAAAATTCCCATATATTTACCCCGACCCTGAGAGCCGCCAGTTAAGGGCAGCCCTAGCTGAGGATTCTGGTCTTGGATCAGAGTATATTCTGGTAGGCTGCGGTGCTGATGAGCTCATAGATTTAATTATGCGGTTAGTATCATTCTTTATGTTAGGTTGCCATAATTAATTTGTCTGTTTTTCCCTCCCTTAACCTCTCACTTGTTTCTGTCTCTCACTTCTTGCATGCAGATGTGTACTTGAACCCAATGACAAGATTGTGGACTGTCCTCCAACATTTACAATGTATGAGTTTGATGCTGCGGTTAATGGTGCTCTTGTAATCAAAGGTAGAAAGGATTCTCTTCTTTTTATTAAGGTCATGTATCAAAGTTGATGCTATACTTTGGCTTGTCTAGTTTCTCACGTGATCTATTTTCAAGAGTAATGGTGTTCAATAAGCAATAGCTTGTTACTTTCCTTTTCTTCCTCAAGTGATTAAATATTTTATTTATTATCAGAACTTTTTAGCCTTTTCGTCTGCCCTTTACTCAGTAATAATACTGCTCTAGACAAAAGGTGACATAAACATCGTGATATAATGGCCCGATCTTCAAGAAAGCATACTTAGTTGATTTGAAGCTCTTGACGGTGATTTCAATAACTTGTTTAGCATATTGTCTGCAGCTTCCTGCCTTTTCTATTCTTCCATGGATGACTAATTTTCTAGCACCATGAACTGCAACAGTTCCTCGCAAGCCAGATTTTAGTTTGGACGTTGAAGGGATTGCTAAGGTTGTTGAGGTGGAGAAACCAAAGTGCATTTTCTTAACTTCACCAAATAATCCAGATGGGAGGTATTTTGATGCTTGCACGGATCCCTTGATATTGTTGTATTGAGCTGAATTTTTCTGTGTACCTGTGTAGATCTATCATGATATTTTGTGAATAACAAACTGACGTGGTATACATGCTTGAATTCAAAGGAGTTTCTTGAATTGACTCTTCAAAAAATCATGGATGCGTGCATTATCTCCTGGATATTCATCTTCTGCTATTGCTCATCATTTCCACTCTTTTTTTGAAGAATACAAATTTCTAGTTTGCTAAATGTCATCTCAATTCGTGATCAATGAATTTTTAGTTCAGAAACAGGAATACTTTGATTGTTAATGTCTAAACTAAGAAAATGGAATAGGCCTCTACGGCTGAAAAACGTGCATGATCTCATGGACTTTCACTCTCTAGTTCTCTTGTCTCTCCCTTCTTTCTAAACCTTCTTTTCGTTTAACGGTAACTTAAACACTTCGTTCCCTTCCCCTTCTACCATCTCTCGGTACATGGGAGCTTGGTCGCCGGAGTCTTCACAAGCTGACAACTTTCTCCTCCAAAATGCTCCGGTTTACTTAATTTCAAGTTTATCTGATCGTGAAGGAAATAGTGTGAGCTAAATCGACATGGGCTAGCTTGCAAAAAGCCGATTTAAACCGGAGAAAACATCAACGCTTCTCAGCTTCATATGCAAATAGATAGAGGTGAAAAAACCTTCACGATACAACCGAACGAGGTCAACAGCGGTAAACAAAAATGGGGTTCCACAATTGTTGATCAATTTCCGGGAATTAATGCTTTCTTTATCAACCTCAAAAATTTTGCTGAAGCTAAATAGAACAATAAAAGACTGCTGGAAACGCAAAAACTAGCAGAAGGCTTGTTTATCTTCAGGTTCCAATATGAAGACAGTAAACATGTGATTTTATAACTTTCCCTGATGTCCTTTGGCAATAGAGTCCTTTTCTTGTAGACATGGGTTTCGGAAAGTAAGATAGAAAAGCTGAAATTGGATACGGTACCGTATGGGTGAGACTCTTGTTTTTGAGAATGCAGTACTTCAACAACAATACACTCAACAGAATTGGGAGCATTATTGAGAAGTCGATGTTTATGGACAGAGCAATTATAGCACAAACTTGCGTGACATTTGCAAAAATCTATGTTGAGATTAAGGCAGGAGAAAAACTACCTAATCACGTGAAATTTACTGATTATGAAGTATAACAGCCTGTTTTTTGGTCTTTGGGATGATCCATGGCACTTTTGGGGCACACTAAGTTTGGTGGCTCCTGAAATGAAGAGGAAGATTGACATTAGGCAGGATCTAGAGTTTCTCAGGTTTAGGATGGGAACCAATAGATAATACCATGCGGAAAGGGTGGGGCAAACAAGTTATAAGATTCTATCATGATTGCAGAAGCATTGCCCCCAACAATGGGCCTGATTAGTTAAAATGACTTTTTGCTCAATGCTTCTCTATCAAGAGTGCAGCAGAAGTGCTTCCAAGACCGTCCTCAGTAGTAAATTAGCACAAAATTTTCTGAAGTAAACATCATCTTCCAAGATATGCGATCATTTTAGGGCTGACATGTTGGAAGAGAATGAGTACTCAAGACAAACTTTTAATTTGGGGCATAATCTCAACTAATTCTTGTGTTTTTTATAACAGGTTTGGTAAATATCATGATCATTTATTCTTTTGTTCTTTTGGTGCCCATACTCAGCTGAGACATGAGATTCAATTTTAGGACAAATGATGTGCAAAAACAATGTCCTCACTTGACAAGACATTCTAAATTGGTTGGTGGAGTGTAACTGGATCAATTGGCTCTCAAAGTTTCGACGAGATTTAATTCAATTTGGGTTTATTGCTGCTGCATATGGAGTTTGAAAAGAAAGAAACATGAGGTTCCATCACAAAATTGGGAAAGTTTGTCAAACCATAGTGAATGAAAATTTTCAGAATATAAGATTCTCGGCTTTGTCTTGAAGAGGTGTAAGGAAAAAACAAAAAACTAGGAAGTAGCCCTTAACCTGGCCCGCTCAATGAAGATCTTTTGTAATTAAGGCCTACATGTGCCTACTCGTATAGCTAACTACTAACCTTGCAATCTAGCAAGTTTTCTTTCTTGAAACAGCTAGCCATTATTTGAAGCAAGGCTGTTCTTTCTTGTAGTGTCTAGTATTTCACTCTCACTTTTAAAAGCCTTTTTGGGTATAGCTTAGGCTGGAATTACTCCTTAGAAGTAGACAGTGTCTACTAACTTGCTAAACTCCAATAGTACCTTCCTTGAGGGTATTGCCTATTATAATGGCTATGTTGTATTCTTATATCTGTGATATTTGATTTAAAAAAAGAAAACAAAGACTAGACCTCTACATGATACCAACCAACCAACCAACCATACCTAGTATATGTCAACGACAACAAAAGCTACTAAGACTCTACGTGATATTTATCCAAATATTATATATCCATAGTTATGATACCATAAGAAGATACAGACATGACTTATGACGTGCGGTCAGTCACTTTTGCCAGTGATAAATTTATAAATATTGGCAGCGATAAATTTAAGAAATTTTACTATTTGCAACAGATGGTTTAGCAATTGTCTATGTCTAATTCATGGTTTTGCTTGATAAATATACTGTATATACTAAATGTTCAAATGTGTGCTTTGTTTAGATGACTGTTCTGAGAATTACTTTTTCCTTTGTTGTTGGCTTTGGGAAGCATCATTGATGATGAAACACTTCTGAAAATTCTTAAGCTGCCCCTGTTGGTGGTACTGGATGAAGCCTACATTGAATTTTCAGGAGTTGAGTCTAGGATGAGATGGGTGAAGAAGCATGAAAATCTAATTGTTCTTCGGACTTTCAGTAAAAGGGCAGGTTGGTATATGCTCCTTAAGTTTCTGGATTTGGTATCAACACGAACACTCTCTGTACATTGTTGAGAATTTTTAGTGCTCGTTTAGTTGGACATTGTCCTAGAAAATGCTGTATCATATACTTTATTTTTAGGACAGCAACATTAACATTTTTCGGCATGGTGAAGACAATGTGTACATTTGGATTTGAATTGTTGGAAAAGAACAATGTTATGTCTCTTTAAAGTGGTTCCTTTTTCTTTTTTTGTGATTATTTACATAGAGGCTTATGCTACTAAATCACATGTGCTTCCTGCTAAGGGGATACTGTCTTGAGTGATTTCATCTATTCCTTAGGCTTTTTTATATTTTGGTTGGTCTGGATGTCCTGCATCAGTTTCTTGCAATTTTACCTTCTTATATGCTTTTCTTTCCATGATGACACTTGCAAGTTCCTGATTTAAACTGGACCCCCTTTTTTTATATATGTTTTGACTATCTTATCATATGACTCGAAGACTGAAATTTAAGACTTCACTAGTCGTGGATACATGCAGCAAGAGTCCACCATAGTGTTTCTGGATGAAGAGCAACAACTTGAAATTATTCTGGCCAGGCTGATCGACCTTAGTTTTACTCTGATGCATGTGTGTTTTGACTTGCTGGCATGTAAAACTTGCTATGATAGCCTTGAATGTCTTGAGAAGTTGTCTCCAAGGATGGACTTAGGAAGAAGAAACACCTCAGACCTAGATTCTTCTGATCCATGAAGCATGTTTACCTTGCCTTTGGTTAATAAGTATCTCTTGAGTTCTGTATTTTTAACTATTCTTGCATCTTGATCTTGTTTGCACAGGATTAGCAGGTCTTCGTGTGGGTTATGGGTCCTTCCCATTGAGCTTGATTGAGTATCTTTGGAGAGCAAAACAACCATACAACGTGTCAGTAGCAGCAGAAGTATCTGCATGTGCTGCACTGACTAACCCCGTCTATCTTGAGGTGAATTAATTGTTCCAGTTTTGTTTTAACCGACCCTCAAAATTGCTTGTTCTTTTTCTTCCAGAAAAACAGAACTTTTTGTTTCATTCACGAAGTCTAGAGGCACTTACGGTAAAGGCTGTGGTTTTTTTCCTTTTTCAACAGGATGTCAAAGTGGCATTGCTAAGTGAAAGGGAAAGGCTGTATGAACTACTGAAAGAAGTACCTTTTCTTAATCCGTACCCGAGCTATTCTAACTTCATCCTCTGCAAGGTTACATCTGGAATGGATGCTAAACAGCTGAAGGTATGCATCGTATTTTTTGCTTTGTCCATTGTAGAAAGTTGTCTCAATATTTAGAAGTCGTTGATTATGTAATTATTCATATCAAGGAAACATAATTTTTGTTTTTATCTAGCATTCGGAATCCAAAACCTCTTGTCTGTCGCTCACATTTTCTTTTATGCATCAAGAGTATGTGCTAAGTTGACTTCTAAAAACATGTTTAATTCAGAGGCGTAGAAACAGAGAATGGTGGAGTTTGGCCTTTTAATTATGAAATACAGGAGCCTGTTTTCTGTCTTTGCATTGTCCTCCAATACCTTATGTATGTAACCTTTCTGTGGGATTTTGTGAATCTTTCTTCTCATGCAGGAAGACCTTGCTACGATGGGGGTGATGATTCGCCATTACAATAACAAAGAACTGTCTGGCTATGTGCGCGTCTCTGTTGGAAAACCCGAGCATACAGATGCCTTGATGAAGTGCCTCAACAAGTTGTTTTAGATGATACATTTTTGGTAATTTTACTTTAATGTAGTAACACCAGGAGTTGAATGCGTACTTTAGCACTGTGGATTTGCATAGTTTCTGACAACATTCTGCTACATGAAACTTTTGTCTGGAGAACTATGCCGTCATTCATTTAGAAGGAGAAGATATCATAAATAATTTGGAACCTTGGATGCTAGTGTTTTGTATCAGATTTTGTTTATTCTGGGCTGGATCTGATTAGGTTGATAATCAAATCCACATGCATGGTATGTGATTTAATTATTTCCTTTTCTCTTCTCTTTTTTTATTACATTTTCCTTTTCTCTTCGGATGAGATTTCTTTTTTTTTCTCTCAGAGCAAGTTTTCATTCTTTTTTGGAAATGGTGCAGCTTGTTGGACTTCTCTCTCATTGCACATTTGTGGGTTCCTTAGATGAATGCTTATGTTTGACTTAGGTGTGATTTTCTGTCACAGGATTTGGGTTCTGTTGGTTTAACAGGATGGAAAGTTGGGTTCCTAACTGTTGGAAATGATAGTTTAGAGTTCTCGGTCAAGAGCTTTCTGCTTCTTTTTTGCTTATGAGGATTTGAGAAATTGTATTTGGTGATTGCTTGTCTTACCTCTTCGGAAAGGTTGATTATACTTAGATTTTGCTGTCCCTTCAGTAAATTCTTCATCAAATCAATTTGGATTAGTCTCAGAAAGGATAGATGTGAGCTGTAAAATGACAGTAAAACGGAAAAAGAGATATTTGGAAAGAAATCCCTCTTCGTAAAACAGAAAAAAAACGAAGGAGAGGAAGAGAAAAAAAGGAGCTTTTAAAAAATATTATTGAGCAAAATTCCATAAACAACGTTTTCCGGCCTCATTCCTTCTTTTCTAGTGTATGGTGTCATTCAAAATTACATCTTATATATTGTTTTTTAAAACATTGGTTCTTATATATGATTGCGAGGGCAAACTTTGAAGCAAATAGTGAAGTCGTTTCTTTGTAACCTAGAAATCACGTGTTCGAACTGTAGAGACAATCTTTTGCAGAATATGTATGGTAAAATTGCGTATATCAGATTGCAAAACGATCCGGCTAGCCGCTTTTTAGACCCTGCACAAATACGAAAGCTAGTGTACCGGAAATGCCTTTTTTACATTATCATTGCCAGCCCACCACCGTCCCGCAGCCCTCCCACAAAAAGCAGTCACCTTTTTACATTATCATTGCCAGCCCACCACCGTCCCGCAGCCCTCCCACAAAAAGCAGTCACCCCCCTCATATCGTCGGACTTTTTTTTCATCAGGAATCGAACTCTCTATCTGTTAAGATAGATGTATTGTCTCTCATTTTCTCCAGACAGTTTTTACTGTTGTTAAGATATGATAGACATGTATTGTTGTTGTATTTGATTCTTCAATTTATCAGTATGAAAAATGATCCCATATGCATTTGTCATCAATTTCGAAGAATTCCTGCAAAAATTGACAGCCTTCACCTAATCTATCAGTTTTCCTTCCTTGTTTGAATAATACAAAATGATAATAATTCAAGTATGGGAGAAGAGGGGTGGCAGAAGGGGTGTCAGGGAAGGGCACTGCGCATTGGGTGGTTTTTGAGAAGGGGTCGATGTGGTGGTCAAGGAGGGGCCGAGGGTTGGGAGGGGAGGGACTGTTTGAAGTGGGACTCGAGAAGGGCTTGTTGTATGGGTGGGGCGGGGAGCTGTTTGATGCAGCTGAAGCAAAATAGGTTGGGCTAGTGGTAGAAGGGGACAGGAGGCGGATGAGACTCTGGTGGTGGTGCACTGGATGTCGAATATGAGAGGGGCAAAGGTGGGGAGGGGGAGGGGGGTGCTTTTTGTTGGAGGGCTACAGATGGAGTTGAGTAGTGAGGGACGGTGGGAGAGCTGGCAATGGTGGCGGAAGAACAAATTTTTGTAGGAAAAAAATCTCAGTTGGCATTTAGAACGGGTTTGTACATTAGGTTTATAAGACTTCATTCAAAATAACATTTTATTTTGAATTTTTTTTAATTGTATGGTATTTGTTACAATATTTTTTTAATCTCCCTACAAAATATAGCAAACAACAAGATTGAATGGTGAGTCATTACCTTCCCCTTTTATGTGGGGAAAAAAAGATTGCAAGAAAAAAAAACGTGTATAAATCTTATAAAAAAAATTCCACAATGTTCTAAATGATGTGGTGATTCCTTTGTAGAAATCCCTTAAATACAACCTTCTCTTTGTACTTTCGAGAAAATCTATCAAGCTTCACAGAATCAGAACCATTTCCTCGGCCAACATCCGGAGCCCTTTTAGCTCTAAGTACTGGATAAAAATATAGCCACACTGAAGAACATAAAATGGCACATAATTTACCCCAAACAACCATTATTATCAAGATCATCATGATAATCGACATGCCCACAACACGATCGCCTTGGTTTCTACTCTCCGCCTTATTGACTTGATTTATAGTTTGCGAATCACCGCCATTAGTAATCCTCTGAAGGGAAGGCGGTTTAGAGATGGATTGTGGCTGCTCCGGCATGATGGTAGCGTCTGAGTGGCTGCCGTCAGGTTCACTGATGTGGCAAAAGGCAGCAGCGTTTTTTGTGGATTTAGATTTTCGGAGAGAGGATCCCCTATGGTTGGATGTGAAGTTGTTCATAGAATCCAGGTGATTCATGCTCTTGCTATTCCCCAGGATAATGCCTTTACTGTACCTTGTCTGAATAAGAGGTGAAAATAAAGAATCAATGAGAATCTCAACTAGAGTTGCTAGATATCCAAATTTTCAGCCCATACGAACATCAGCAAACTCCTGAGACAGGACCATCAACTCAAGATTCCAGCTGTTATCTTTTCTTAAATTTCTGTTTAATCTGATTATCGTCTTATCATCTATACAAATCACTTCTTGTGAACCTCATGTTAATTAACTTCTTTTCCTAAAAACTCAGATAAACATAATAGTATGCGTCTTAATTTAAATTATTAATTGACCAAATAACATATGATAACTTAAGAATGACCCGCCACTGAAACCATCTTGATATGTACTCCAAATTTTTTGTCAAAAGGAAAAGAAGAGCAGGGAAAAAAAAGAACTGAAGACCCCATCTTGTAGCAATTATGAATTATGCAATAGTAGTAATAGGAAATTGATTTCAATTACCTGAATTTTTATTTGTTTATTTTTAGAGTTTTCATTCAAGATTTAATGCAAATACGTGACAGACTCATAGGCGTAGGTCTGATGGTGAATAATCGTTAACACTATCTTCTACCTATGAAATTTCCTTAGGTCTATTAGTCTGGACTATTAATTTCTATAAGGACAAATTGCAAATTTTTATTCAATCAAGCAAATGATGAGAACAGGAAAAACAAAGATCATTGATTGATAAAATAAATTATTACGATAAAATATAATTAACCAGCATACCTTAATTACTTTTTCATGAAAGCCGGTAGGCGGAGGCGCCGTCTGAATTTCGTCATTTTCCTGTGTCGACAGTTGATGGGAGAAGGAAAGCATCTTACTTGACTTACTCCGGCGATCACTTCGATTTTCATATATATTTTCAGGTGACGTAGAATCAAGGGGAACAGTTCTCCTAGGGAACCTTTTGCTTTTAAATCTTGACCAAGAAAGCACACAAGATTGACTTATCGATTTGGGTATCTCTTGAGGTTTATCATCTTCTGAAACACCACCGAAGCAGCCCATCACGCAGCGGCGGCGTCCGGAAGATTGTCGGCGGGGCAGCTGCTGCTGCTTTTTACCGGGGATCCTATCTAGCAAATGATCCATCACCCATGGAATACTAGTAGAGTCGCCGGCATGGTGGGGCTTGAGGAAAGATAGTTGAAGACTCCTTTTGGCTCTATAGTTGAATTTATGACCAAAGTTGTTAGAGAAAAATCAATATTGTCACCTGTATGTAATTGATTATTTTACATTTCTATAATCATGTTTCAATTTTTGTACTACTTTTTTGACGTGATTATATTACAATACAGCTAAGTACATATTCATTCTTTAATAAACTAATTTTACAAAATAGTCTTTGCATCTAATATGTGTTACATCATACTATTGGTCGTATTATATTAATTTTTAGATACTATCAATAAACTTGGAGCTTAGTATACGGATAATTTTTTTTATTTCCGCTAATTGTTAAAATTAATACGTAGTGGGGAGTGTGGTATTTCTGCACTTTTGCTTGGCAGCCTACATAACATACGAGACATACAAGCAGATCTGAGAAGAGTAAACAAATAGCGCAAGGGACAATAAGGACAAAAGTGTCTCCTATATTTTAACAAGTCAAATATTGTACTTAATTCTCTTAAAAAAAACTAAATAATACTATTATACTTAGTGCCTTAGTGGCATTTTGTGCGAGCAGTAACTTTTCTGGAACTTCTTCAAGCCAGACAATTCCTCAAAAATTAAAAAGAAAAAAAAAGAAAATAATAGTAACAAATTAAAGAGACACTCACCAACTTTGTAAAATTATATTTTTACTTGAGATTTTCCTTTTTTAGTAAGAAGTTCTGGAAGTAGATATAGGATTCCTTAAAGAGAAGGCACAATCAACACATATAATACTATACATTTGTATTAGAAGCATATGTACAAAAGTTTACATATTAAAAGCATATGTATATATATGTGTGTGTGCACATATACGTATATATGTGTGTATACACACAGATGTATGTGCATTGTTGAAAGGGCCCTTCACAGAAGCTAATACAATAACTGGGAAAATAAAAGTCAATTTTAAAAACACATACACCAATTAATTTGGAATACCTGTTTTAGTTCCACAAACTTTCTTTTTCAGTATGAGAAAGTCTTATCTACCATAAATTCCAACATCTATGCTTTACAATTCTGAACTTGATTAAATCTGAGTTAAAACAAGTTGATTAAAAAAAACTTATGACACACAAATAGAATTTATTTAAAATATCATTGGATTGAAATACAATTATAGAAGAGTAGTGGAGGCACGTGTCTCCGATGCCCCACTCTAGACCGTGCCTGATTCCTACCACAAAAGCATTTAAGTAAAATTACCTTTGATTGTTAAAAAAAAATAATAATCATTTTTAATATATAAATAACGAAAAGAGAAATGTGGATAAGGAAGGAATTTCCATAACAACAAAGGTTTTACTTTAGTAGAAAGTTTATAAGATAAGTATCATGAGTAAAATGTATTAACTAATAGATAAAAGATGATAACGGAGTGACATCTGCGACACCATGAAATATAAAATTAGTCTTGGCTTCGTCGCCAAGTCTTTGAACATTTAGTGGAATTTGGAGGTACATATTGAACGTGGAAAAAGCTGTTTGTAATGGGACATGGTTTTATAAGGAGGTGACGTGTTTGATCAATCGTGCTTTTCCTTTCTCGTTTTCGTCTTCTTCACGTTACCAAACCCTTTCTTTTTTGCTCTCTTTCTTTTTTTAAGGTCGTATCCATCCGGATGAGATCAGAGTAGGCATGTTATGAGGCAAAATATGAGTTCTTCAATCATGCGACGCCACGTGTACTATAGGACCTTTTTTAAAAAAGAAAAAAAGTAAATAGCGGGTCCTATAGTATACGTGGCGTCGCGTGATTGGAGACTTCATATTTTGTCATGCCTCCTCTGATCTCATCCGCATATCCATCATCTAACGTTTCACCGTCAATTTCTTTTTTATAAATAATAAAAATCAGATTTGTTCTGTTACTTTATAGATGGAGGTATTTATTTGATGTCCGTAAATGTTTTGGTATAAGAATTGACGAAATAAGTTTAACACGATTGTTAAAAATAACAACGACGATTTTTTATAATACAATTTATAATTTAAATAACAACTTGATTACGGGTACACTGTAAACAATTCTTTCTTTCTTTCATTGCGGTCCCGCTTCTATTTTTTCTCTCTTGATCTCTCGTCCCTGTCCATTAGATCCATTCGATTAACTGAATGGAAGAAAAATACTCATTAGACAAGCGCAAGTAATTGTATCAACGTTCTTATGCAAATTACTTTTGTTTTATACGGGGACTTTTTTTTTGGGAAGATGATCCTTGCTTTCACTCTTGCATAATAGAGTATAAATGAAGGATCTTTCATAGTTCAGTTGATATTCGGATTGAGATTGTTCCAAAATGTCAATAGATCGATTCTAGGGACACGTACAATGTGTATGTTCCTCTGCTGTTAGGCCAAATACTGGTTTATAGGAGACACATTGTGCGGGTCATTGCGTAATATCTCAGTCAATCTAGGAAACCGCTGGACTCCTGATTTGCATCCTACATACATGCTCTTTAGGGCTGGGGTAATGAAACCCCGAGTGAATGATTTCACATGTTGCTCCAATAGTATAAAAGAAGAGTGAGAAAGAAGTGTCGTGCGATACTATGAAGTTATGTTAAAGAGTAATTGACACTAGAATTAGAGGAGAAATTCAGGTTACGGTGAACCAATTTGGTTTTATGACAGGACGGTCAATTACGGAAGCAACACCATCCTAAGGAGAGTGATGGAGAAGTATAAGGAGAAGAAACGCGATCTACATATGATTTTCATCAATCTTGAAAAAGCGTATGATAGTGTGTCACGTAGACTGATTTGGGATAACCAGGATGCAAGAGAAGTTACTATGAAGTATATAGACATAATTACGGATATGTATGCTAGGACAAAAACAACCGTCCGTACACCCGTGAGGAATACAGACTTCTTCCCAGTGGAGGTAGGCCTCCATCAAGGGTCTGCTTTGAGCCTATTTCTTTTTGCAGTTGTCCTCAGCGAATTGTCAGAGGCGATTTAGAAGTCAATTCCGTGGTGTATGCTTTTTGCTGACGATATTGTATTAGTCGCTGAGAGTAGACATACTCTGAGTATGAGACTAGAGCAGTGGAGATGGGCTTTAGAGAGAAAAGACTTAAGGATTAGTCGTTTTAAGACCGAGTATCTACACTGCAATTTCAGCGGCACAACCGACAGTGAGAATAGTCATCTCACCATCGAGGGTCAAGTGGTACCACAAGTAAGTAAGTTCAAATACTTAGGATCATTTGTACAGTAGGATGGGGACTAAATAGAGATGTAGCTCACCAAGTTCAAGCGGGCTGGTGTAGGTGGAGAGCGGCCTTAGGGGTGCTGCGTGACAAGAATTTTTCTAACTAAATTAAAGAGAAAATTTTATAGGGTGGCAGTCAATCGTAGAAGATAGAAGCAGCAGAGATGAGAATGCTGGGGTGGATGTCCGTGCATACAAGGTTAGACCGGATCAGAAATGAGGTATTTAGTGAAAGGTTAGGGGTGGCTAGTATAGCGAATAAGATAAAAGAGGGGAGACTGAGATGGTTTGGGCATATCAAACGGAGACATACAACAGCGTCTGTCAGAGCAATTGAAAGCATCATCGTAGAGGGAAAAAGAAGTAAAGGCATACCCAAACTGACTTGGGATGAGCAGATAAGATATGACCTACTAGATTTGCACATCTCTAATGACATGATCCATGATAGGAGCTCATAGAGACGGAGGATTAAGGTTAACGAGGTTTAGGCATGATATAGGGACACCTTAGATTATATTTAAGGGCTTAAATAATCTCTCAACTTTATGTTGACTTTGCACTCTTTTGTGTTTGTCTTTGCAAACATTATTTGTCTATGCAGGTACATATAGAGTCGGGGTCTCACTGGAAGGAAACTCTCTATCCTTTAGGATGGATGTATTGTTTGCGTGCCTCTCGTCCTCTTCAAACCCTAGCGATAGCTTGATGTCGTTGGAATATACTAGGTATGTGTTGTTGTTATTGTTTTGTGTGTGTATGTATGTGTGTGTGTATGCATATATATATGTGTGTATATATATTGTAGTCTTATTCATATGCAGGGGAGAAAACCAGCATAAACTCCAGCCTATTAAGATATATGATTAATAAAGAAAATGTAAAGAAACAAACTTAAACTAAAGAAGTTCCAACCCCACAACTTTATACCCTTCCACATGGATGTGATCTCTTTACCCCATTTTTCCTCACTCCACTCATGATTGCGCGACACGTGGCATTAGTGTGGGTTGGTGAGGCTAGAGACGGGTGACTCTCATCTAGCCTCATCACACACACTCATGATTGCGCGACACGTGGCATTAGTGTGGGTTGGTGAGGCTAGAGACGGGTGACTCTCATCTAGCCTCATCACACACCCTTGCTGCCACGTGTCGTGTGATGACGCATTCAGTGAGGAAAAGTGGGTGAGAGAATCCTATCCCCTTCCACATCCCATCTAACTTCTGCCGCCGCAATCAACTTTAACCGATCGTCAAAATCACCTCCTCTCCCATCCTCGTCCTCGCCCCCTTCTCCACTTCCGATCTCAACTTCCCTGATAAAACTTTGTTAAAACTACAATATTTTAAAGAAAGATAGATTTTCTCTTGCTAATGGGAAATAATTACTGTTTTCTCAAGAATTGAAATCTTGTTTGTGTTCTGTATTCTCATTTCTTTGAAGAGATTCCTTAGCTTCATCTGTAATGGCTTTTCTTGCTGCCGTGATCTAGTTTCTTTTCAGGTTCTTGAAACCTTCAAAGTGATTAGTCTTAATCTCATAGCTATGCCACTCTTTGCGTTTGGAACTACGAGTAATCACACACGCGGGGGAGGGGGGCTCACCAAGATCGATAATACAAGTTGATTGTTAGCAGAATCCAAAGTTGATAGCTTTTTATCATTTTTGGAAAACTCTGCGAACACTTATATGATCTAATAGATGCTCTGACATTGAAATTGGCATTTATATTTTTAAGGATTGATGACATATAACATAGAAAGACAAAAAGAAACTCAATTTCACTATCAATCTGTATGCATGAGAACATTATAAATATCCATATTCATGAATGAAATCCCATTATTCACCATCACACCCTGATCACTCCACCAACCCAACACATAAAACATGAACATAACCACCACAAGCTGGGCTGTCACATGCTGTTTGCCTTGACATAGTTTTTAAGCTCTGAATCTGCACGCCTATAAAGTTTAACCTGAAGTCCATGTTTCATGTACAATGTCAATGACATCTTAGGCAAAACAGGGTGATCCTCCATCACTTTGACGCGATACCGATACAATATAGAGGCTGCTGCAAATTTCATTTGATAATATGCAAAATCTTTGCCCAAGCACAGCCTTGGACCTCCATTGAAAGCCGTAAACTTGTAGGCAGATTCACTCATGTATCTGCCATCTCTGAGCCATCTCTCTGGTTTGTATTCTTCGCAATCCTTTCCCCATATTCCCTCCATTCTCCCCATTGCATATATTGCATACACAACTTTTGTTCCCTTCTTTAGTATTGTCCCATCTGGGAAAACATCATCTTCAAGAACCTGATGGTTGATTACAAGAAAGCACTAATTAAATGAAAGATGCAAAATAGCAGAATCGAATTGTTGAATTTAATCAGTTAGGTGTACCATGTTGAAATTGGATTCTTTTGAAGTTTTTAGTGTTAACTGTTAATATATCATGTAAAGATAAAAAATACTACCTCCTTGTGATCTACTGGGACCGAAGGATATAATCTCAGGGACTCTGATAGAGATGCTTGCAGATACTCCATTTTCTTCACTTCGTCTGGCGTGAACACTAAATTTTCATGATCCTCTTGGGCGCTCTTGGATCTTTCTCCAACTATTTGATAAATTTCAGCAAGTATTTTTTCTTCTACTTGTGGATTTTGATTGAGTAGCCAGAAGAACCAACTCAATGCCACTGAAGAAGTGTCTCTTCCGGCCAAAATGAAGTTAACACAAATGCTGGGGTGGATGTCCGTGCATACAAGGTTAGACCGGATCAGAAATGAGGTATTTAGTGAAAGGTTAGGGGTGGCTAGTATAGCGAATAAGATAAAAGAGGGGAGACTGAGATGGTTTGGGCATATCAAACGGAGACATACAACAGCGTCTGTCAGAGCAATTGAAAGCATCATCGTAGAGGGAAAAAGAAGTAAAGGCATACCCAAACTGACTTGGGATGAGCAGATAAGATATGACCTACTAGATTTGCACATCTCTAATGACATGATCCATGATAGGAGCTCATAGAGACGGAGGATTAAGGTTAACGAGGTTTAGGCATGATATAGGGACACCTTAGATTATATTTAAGGGCTTAAATAATCTCTCAACTTTATGTTGACTTTGCACTCTTTTGTGTTTGTCTTTGCAAACATTATTTGTCTATGCAGGTACATATAGAGTCGGGGTCTCACTGGAAGGAAACTCTCTATCCTTTAGGATGGATGTATTGTTTGCGTGCCTCTCGTCCTCTTCAAACCCTAGCGATAGCTTGATGTCGTTGGAATATACTAGGTATGTGTTGTTGTTATTGTTTTGTGTGTGTATGTATGTGTGTGTGTATGCATATATATATGTGTGTATATATATTGTAGTCTTATTCATATGCAGGGGAGAAAACCAGCATAAACTCCAGCCTATTAAGATATATGATTAATAAAGAAAATGTAAAGAAACAAACTTAAACTAAAGAAGTTCCAACCCCACAACTTTATACCCTTCCACATGGATGTGATCTCTTTACCCCATTTTTCCTCACTCCACTCATGATTGCGCGACACGTGGCATTAGTGTGGGTTGGTGAGGCTAGAGACGGGTGACTCTCATCTAGCCTCATCACACACCCTTGCTGCCACGTGTCGTGTGATGACGCATTCAGTGAGGAAAAGTGGGTGAGAGAATCCTATCCCCCTCCCACATCCCATCTAACTTCTGCCGCCGCAATCAACTTTAACCGATCGTCAAAATCACCTCCTCTCCCATCCTCGTCCTCGCCCCCTTCTCCACTTCCGATCTCAACTTCCCTGATAAAACTTTGTTAAAACTACAATATTTTAAAGAAAGATAGATTTTCTCTTGCTAATGGGAAATAATTACTGTTTTCTCAAGAATTGAAATCTTGTTTGTGTTCTGTATTCTCATTTCTTTGAAGAGATTCCTTAGCTTCATCTGTAATGGCTTTTCTTGCTGCCGTGATCTAGTTTCTTTTCAGGTTCTTGAAACCTTCAAAGTGATTAGTCTTAATCTCATAGCTATGCCACTCTTTGCGTTTGGAACTACGAGTAATCACACACGCGGGGGAGGGGGGCTCACCAAGATCGATAATACAAGTTGATTGTTAGCAGAATCCAAAGTTGATAGCTTTTTATCATTTTTGGAAAACTCTGCGAACACTTATATGATCTAATAGATGCTCTGACATTGAAATTGGCATTTATATTTTTAAGGATTGATGACATATAACATAGAAAGACAAAAAGAAACTCAATTTCACTATCAATCTGTATGCATGAGAACATTATAAATATCCATATTCATGAATGAAATCCCATTATTCACCATCACACCCTGATCACTCCACCAACCCAACACATAAAACATGAACATAACCACCACAAGCTGGGCTGTCACATGCTGTTTGCCTTGACATAGTTTTTAAGCTCTGAATCTGCACGCCTATAAAGTTTAACCTGAAGTCCATGTTTCATGTACAATGTCAATGACATCTTAGGCAAAACAGGGTGATCCTCCATCACTTTGACGCGATACCGATACAATATAGAGGCTGCTGCAAATTTCATTTGATAATATGCAAAATCTTTGCCCAAGCACAGCCTTGGACCTCCATTGAAAGCCGTAAACTTGTAGGCAGATTCACTCATGTATCTGCCATCTCTGAGCCATCTCTCTGGTTTGTATTCTTCGCAATCCTTTCCCCATATTCCCTCCATTCTCCCCATTGCATATATTGCATACACAACTTTTGTTCCCTTCTTTAGTATTGTCCCATCTGGGAAAACATCATCTTCAAGAACCTGATGGTTGATTACAAGAAAGCACTAATTAAATGAAAGATGCAAAATAGCAGAATCGAATTGTTGAATTTAATCAGTTAGGTGTACCATGTTGAAATTGGATTCTTTTGAAGTTTTTAGTGTTAACTGTTAATATATCATGTAAAGATAAAAAATACTACCTCCTTGTGATCTACTGGGACCGAAGGATATAATCTCAGGGACTCTGATAGAGATGCTTGCAGATACTCCATTTTCTTCACTTCGTCTGGCGTGAACACTAAATTTTCATGATCCTCTTGGGCGCTCTTGGATCTTTCTCCAACTATTTGATAAATTTCAGCAAGTATTTTTTCTTCTACTTGTGGATTTTGATTGAGTAGCCAGAAGAACCAACTCAATGCCACTGAAGAAGTGTCTCTTCCGGCCAAAATGAAGTTAACACAAATATCGCGCAAGAATTTGTCCGAGAATGGCTGCCCTTGTCCATCTTTCAACCGCGTAAACACCGTTAAAAGATCTGATCTTTGGTTGTCAAGCTCTGATGTAAAAGAAAGCTCCTTTCTCCTAGTCCTGATGATCTCCTCAGCAAATTTGTCTACCTCTTTGATAGCATTCTTGAGTGTTTTCTCTGTACCAATGTTTAGAAATTTCATCCCTGTCCAAATCATTGTTGGGACAACAAACCGCGTTAACGTTGCTTCGGTTGCTTCTTCAAAGGCCTGAGCAAATGGGATTTCGGGCAATTCAGGGCGTAGACAACCGGGATCAACACCAAATGCTATGATGCATACATTATCAAATGTGAGTCTGAGAAGGATGTCTTGTAAATCTACAGGGCAACCTTGCTTGACGAAGTTCTCAAGCACAGGTATAAGCCTTTTGTGAACCAGCTCCACCAATGAATCTGTGGTTAAGTTTCTGAACTTGCTTGTATGGAATACAAGGCTTGCTGTCTTCCTCTGTTGTTGCCAAATCTCACTATCAGCACTGAATATCCCGTCACCAAGAAGATCCGTGACTGATCTTCGAAAGTATTCGCCTTTTGGGAAATTGGAGAACTTTGTCTTGAGAAGATACTCCACATTTTGAGGATCAGAAGTGATCACACAATGAAGATTTGTAAACCAGGGACCTTTAAATGTAAAAGTCCCATTCTTGATACAAAGTACATTTGTGATCCAGTCATACAAGCCTGCTCTAAGGCCATTGATCAAAGAGGGCACCATACCAACAAGGGGCCAATTGGGTAGGCCTTCGCGCTTTTTTTGCCTAAGAGAATGTATGACTATGAAAACCACAAGTGCAAGAAGAAGCTCAAACATTTGAAACTCAGGCATGAAGTAGCGGCCTTGAGAAAGAGATTTTCGGGCGAAATCGGTAGAAGATGAAGGGGAGGTCATGTTTTCTTGGCTCAGGGTGTTCATACTAATGAGATGAGAAATCACAAAATGTGCTTTGGTGCAGGGTACGGGTGGCTGGTGTGTAAGGCATGTGTTTTATGGTGGTGTTTTTTCTTGGCGTGCATGAAATCATGCAATTTTTGGTTGAGCTGAAATGCTAAAAGTTTTACTTTTGGGCTACAAAATTTCGTGTTGTTTTGAGATTAATGGTCACTGCGTACTAATATGCAAAGTTGGCTTAATCTTTTTAGCTTTAGTTGTTCAAATTGACAGCCTCCTCTTGGATTTGTTTCTTTTGTGTTTGTATGTAGAATGAGGTGGTTGGGACAGTTTACCTAAGTTCTGCAATTCCTTGAGCCTTTTATTATGGTATTCTAGGGATTTCTTGACCTTGTGGTTTAAGCTAAATACGTTACCCCTATGTTTGAAATAACTGCTGCTGTGCAGATCAATTTTTTTTTTTTTTAATTTCTCGTTTCTCTTTCCAATGGTATATTGTATGTGGAAAAGAGAATTGTTTAAATGACTTTATTCTTCGTTTTATCGTTTCTAAACTTTGTCAAATCATTTTCACTCTCCAGATCAGTACATTATGGGCGTTTTGAAATTTGAAAAATGATTTTGCATATGTCATGTACGATAACATACCCACAAGTTTATTTCTTTTTCTTTTTTTTTTGAAGAAAAAGATAAGATTATTTTCTTTAATACATATCTTGAAACCTTAAATGACAGTTTATGAAATGGAGAGACTTTGTTGGATGAAAAAGTCTATAATAGTTAATAATGAGCTGTCAGCATAATAATGGTATACTAATTAATTTATTAATTAATCTTTGACCAATAAATGCAAAATTTTAATGAGCCAAGTATGGCGTACATAAAGGAATTGAACCGACACTTATTTTTCCATTTTGCTTGTTTCACTGGTTGACAAGTGATTATTAGCAGTAGTTTCGTGAACACCTTCCTTTATTTTCGTAATTCTTAATTTCTCGTTAAGTATATAAATAATGTTTTCACTTTCCATTAAATGTCTAAAGAATTTGTTTTATTTGTAAAATAATCCTTGTAAATGAAAAAAGAGAGAGTAAGATATAGAAAAAAGAAGCGAAGCCGAAGGAGTACATAATTAATGGATGGCCAAACATTGAATTAAATCATGGCTTCTAATAAGTTGATATTTTAAAATTTTAGAATCTAATAAGTGGATAAAGTAAGATGGTCCTACTAATTAGGATTATAGTTAGCTCTAGATTATGGGCGTTATGGTCCCATGGAACTTCAATCATTGAAAATGTAACATATATTCTTCCATTTTTCTCTTCCTCCCTCCTTGTTCTTCGACCAAATTGCGTATAACATGCTTAAACCCAATTTGCCCAGACTCCAGGGCTCGACTTATGGTGGTTACACAGCTAACTTTTAATGCATTCGTTACATTCTTTAAGTAAAAAACATGCTAAATGGATAAAAAGACTAAACAACGCGTTAATACCACTAACCAGAACAAAGAAGCAGATGACATAATAACAATAAATAAGATTAGAGTGGTTGTTATAATGTAAGCATCAATTGCGTATTCGGTTGTGTACGCTATGTAATTTTATACGGGTAAACTGCATGGAGATAGTGTATTATTTGAGCATATGGTTCCATCTGCAAGTTTCATGGGAAAAAAAAAAAAACCCGTGCATAAAATCATTTAGAAGCAATGTGGCACGATAAATTCAAACCAAACCAAACCAAACCAAGTTGGCATTTTGGGGTCACATATAGTCAATACTAAACCAGAATTTTGTGGCTTCAGCTTCCATGAAAGATAAGATGTCAATTATATATGATCTTGTGGCACCTTTCTTGTTGCTTCATGCAAATCTTCCCTCTTTCTCTGCTGTCTAGAATTTATTATAATTGATGCTACTTATCTTAATCCAACCGGACTCGCTGTTAAACTAGTAAAACTCATGAATAAATTACACAGCAGGTCCGGTCAAATTGAAAAAAGCATTCAAACAATTGGCCCCTTTGATTCGACAGGTTTGATATGTGAAATCAAACTGCTCATCTGTTAACAATTTAACATGCTAGTGAAACTAATTAATCAACTAGTTGACCAGTTTTTATAAGAGCTTGCAGTATATTATAGGGACCAGCCTTGAAGCAACTTATAATGTTTATGCTTTATGACTTTGAGGTCACATGTTCGAGCCGTCTCTTACACAAAGTATAGGGTAAGACTGCGTACATCAGATTGCAAAACGATCTACCCCTCTCCAGATCCTGTGCATACGCGGGAGCCTAATGCATCGGAAACGCCCTTTAAATTGATTTCCTATATTACTGTGGTCCTTTAATTCTAAAGTATAAGCGAGCGTTATTGTTTTATAATGTCCAAGCATATACTCTATGTTCTATAAACACATAAAGGAAACTTAAGTCGTCTTTAATGTAATTTTTTTAAGAAATCAAAACCAGACAATGAGTAAACCTTTAACAACTCTTTTTATTAGTATGTTATTTTAGCATATAGTTAAAGTGGAAACGATTATTGATTATTTAGACTTCTATAAGTGGCGATGCATACGGCATGCGTGACAACCGCAGCTCTATTTTTGTAGTTATTTCTAAGTGGACAAGTAAGTAAGAAAAAATTACATTTGTAAGCACACATGTAGGTGGGTGATCAACTTTTATGCTATGATATAGCCATCTGCCGTACGAAGTTAATTAACTTTTCCATTATGTAACGTGATTTACATTATTGTATCTGACAATTCATTAACATGGTATCCTTGAAGAATTTTGGTTTACAAGCATCCAAAGTATAATGATTTATCTTATAAATGATACAACTAAGACTAACAGAAAAACTGAAGTGCCTTTAAAATATGTTAGATTTTTAGCTTCAAAATTAACTACTTAATTTGTCATAAAACATGTAAGATAATTTCTGTGTACTACAATATTTTACACGAAAACATAGAAACTATATTTTATTTATCTCAATGATTTTTGTTTGAGAACCATGGCCAGTCCTATTAAAAAAATCTAAGCCCTGTTATAAAATCAGACATCGGGGAAAAAAATAAGTCAAGAATTTTTCTTTTGTGGGGTTTTTAAAGAAAGTTTTTTTTTTCGATTTTCTATATTTAGTTGTAAAATATAGAAAACTTGCCTTTTTATAAGTATATAGTAGTGATTGTGCAGAATGTTCAGTATCACATAGAGCATCCACCGTACCCTTAATTTATGTGAATGAAAAATCACATAGAGCTTCCAAGTTACCCTTAATTTACGTCCGCATATGTCGAAATTGTCAATTGCCAGGTACTCTATTTATTTTAGTGCATGCATTACATGTGTTGGTAAGTAAATGTCAAGTATCCTGATGTCGGAATCGAGGAGTCCATATAGTGAAGGTAACTTTAATCAAACTTCATTCACCAAGCTTCACTAAGCTGTTATGTTATAGAAAATTAAATCGATGGCGAGCTGAAATAACTTGTCCGAGTTCTGATTTTATGAAGATGTTAGACGTTTTGGTTTTATGAAGATGAAGTTGAAGATATTCCTAACACAAACATTATCCTATCATTTTAAAAAATAAAAAATAAAACTTCCAGTGTCTAAGTATTGAAATGCACATGTAGGTGGAGACGGACTTGTTTGATATTTTCTCCTTGGTTGATTGAACCCCAACAAGTAGGGTCTCTGTCATACCCAGTCCCAAAGTTAGTGTAGGGATGTAAATCAGGTACCCAACGGCCCGCTAGCAGGAGCTTGGTCATTTACACTGTAGTCTGCATAAAGAGTCCCCCAGCACTGCAGGCAAGCCTCAAGGAAGCTTCTATATTATGCACTTAGTGGGAAAGACTCTCTTGCCTTTGACAAGAATTGAATCTCTGACCTTCTTTTCAAAAACTCCTGTACGGAACCAGTTGTGTTATGTCCTGGGGACATATTTTCTCCTTGGTTGGTAAGGCTTGGTGTGTGACCAAAAGCTTCTGCGGCTCTCCTAATATAGATAAGAGTGGTGGGCTTAGTGTTACAACTAGCAATTGTTGCATTATTTTTTAAATATTCATTAGCGTCTTTGAGTCGTTTGATTGTTCTCTTAGTATTTTTAGACCTTTTTTTTTTTTGGTTCCTTTAATTTTTTTAGGTCTTACGACAAGTTGATATATGGTTGGAGTGCGTAAAAATTGCAACAATAAAATTAGCAATGCTCACGAGGATCAGAATTCTAAAAAAACTGAAGAGGACAATGAAGGGGCCTCATGAGCCACCACATAAGCATATGAATGCTCATGATTCGGGAAGGATCTTATTGGGTCCAACCTGCAGAATTTCCGGGCCCTGTACATTTATATTGTATGGCTGATTTTTGACACATTCTATCTTTACTTTCATCTCTCTAGGTTCTTACTTTATCTCTCTATGTAATTTGCTCTCTAAAGACCACCACCCAAAATCTTGATTATTGTAACAAAAGCTGCTCATTTTGGTTCCAGATTCGTCCCGTCTTCACTGAGAATAGAATAGGGTAATTCGATGGGCCTCTCCTGAAAGATAGTCACCTTGGTGTACAATAATGACCCCTGTATAAGGAAAATTCAGAACTATTTGAACAAATCAAGAATGCGTAGCCAATTCTCAAAATAGAAAAAGAAAAAGAAAATAGGATTAGTCCAAGTTGCCTCACCTGTTACTGATAATAATCATCATCGGCTAGACTGCCAGTTATCTACCAAAAAAAAAAAACGAATTAGAGCGTTAGACGGAAATAATATCATTATTTTATGTTTTTAGTTTATTTATTAATTTATTTAGTACTTTTCTTAGTTTAGTGGGTCGGCAACATGTTAACGTACTGAATATCAAATCCAAATTGTCAAATGATTTAAGCCCATCACGAGACGCATAATAACTACAAATGGCCAATCCATTCAATTTTGAGAAATGAACATTTATTTGAATATTTCAACCTAAATTCACGTCACTACACAATAAAAACCGTTCCTAATGCAGTAGACTCCCGCGTTTGCACAAAGTACGAAGAGTGGCCGAATTACTTCGTGATCAGATGTATACAGCCTTATCTTACACTTTGTGGAAGAAACTGTTTCCGCAACTTGAACCTGTAATCTTAAAGTCATAAAGCAACAATTTTACCGTTAACCATCCCACCTTAGTACACGTCACTACACACTGAATGACCGAAAGACGAATGAACAAAAACATTCACCAATTAATACCCAGTTGTCAGAAAAATATAACGATAGTTCTATTGGCGACAATTAATCCTGTACCAAGACGCAAACGTACAGTGTGTGCGTATGAAACAATAAAATAATGCAAACCCGAGGTGAGTCGAGGACTCTGTCCTTAAGACGTATTGCTCCGGTATACTGTGCCTAACCGGCGTTAGCAACCGTCTCCCAGGATACAACGGGTACCTGTTCAGTTGAGCGGCACTGCTGAACTTGAACTACTGCGAACCTTCGAATGTCTTGACTTCTCCTGGACGTGATGCAAAACTCGAATGCTATGAATGCTGTATGCTATGAATGCAGAGAGCAAGTGTGTGTCTTGAATGCACACCCCTTGCCCTATTTATATAGGGGAGTCGGTTAAAAGTCGGTTTTCCCAGATGGAATCGTGACCGTCGCATCATAACCGTAGATCGATTATAGCCGTCAGATTAAAACCTCCAAGCGGTTATGGAAGGTTTAAATCTCAGCATTTAGATTGAAAACCGATTCGTAGGATTAAACCTGGAACGTTAGATGGAAACCACATTCGGTTGGACGGTTAGGTCAGTTTAAATCTCGGCCGTTAGATCAAAGCTGCCTTTTCCACTACCATTAGATCAAAACCGATTGATCTTATCGCATACCGTTTGAAAATTATGTCCGCTGTCCAGCTTCGATCGATCACATCGATCGATCGAAGTGACATCGATCGATCGATGTACGTCAGAATGTCCATGAACTTTCTGTCCAGCTTCGATCGATTACATCGATCGATCGAAAAGACATCGATCGATCGATGTTATCGATCGATGTACGTCAGAATGTCCATGAACTTTCTGTCCAGCTTTGATCGATTACATCGATCGATCGATGTGATCGATCGATGTACGTCAGAATGATCTTGAAGCTTTATGTCCGGCTTCGATCAATTACATCGATCGATCGAAGTGACATCGATCGATCGATGTACTTTAGATAGAACGAACTATGTTTTCCCTCCGGTCAGAAACTTTTCACGCCCCAAGGGCACATCCAATGTGGTATTCCTCCATAAGGGTGATGTGGCTCCCTAATAATAGGACACGTCACCCATTAACAACGTTTTCCATCCACTTTGAGCATTAATTTCTCATTCATCCGGTATCGTAATTGAGTGATTCCAAAGCCTAAAATTAACTACTCGTCACGTAGATAATTAAGGACCCATTAGTTTTCGATTTTCATTGTCGGAAACTTATCATAATTAAGCTCAAAGTATGTTGCTCAACCAAGTTTTGCAACCTTCCTTAATGGACCAAAGTCCAACCTTTTAATCCCAAACTTTTAATTCTCCAACAAGTTCTTCTTTGTTAGGGAAAAAAACAATCTTGAAACGCGTAAGTTTTACAGGAATTGAACCTACCCAACTGTTTCTCCATCTTAAAATTTACAGCAAGTAAAACTTTTAACCTACTCTATATATACACAGATTCCTATACTGGTCACATTAGTTTCTAATATGAGAAAACAGCTGTTCCGACAACTTTTACTCTAACAAAGAAATTCCTCTCATTCCTTTCTGCTGCCAATGGCGGCTTTCTGTTTCTGGTACTTAGTTATGAGCTGCATCATAGTGATGCAACTCTTGTTGACGGTGGCAGTGGCCGGAGCGAAGAGCAACGGCGGCAATAGTGAGAAAGACGGCGACAGAGTAACGGGTTTGCCGGGGCAGCCAAAGGTGAGCTTCCAACATTATGCTGGATACATTAAAGTGAGGCCTGAAGATCAGAAGGCTCTTTTTTACTGGTTCTATGAAGCTCAAGATCACGTCTCACGGAGACCCCTTGTTCTTTGGCTTAATGGAGGTTAGATGCTCTTGTTTTCCTTCTCCTTCTGCTTTTTTCCTTTAGAGTACACTAACAACTCAGACCGCTCAATTCGGCTTTGTTAAAGTTTAATTATCTTAGAGCATGTATACATATACACCCACAAACACACATATATTTAACAATTTTATCAAATATTATCTGATTTCTATAACTTCTTCTACGAATTCATAATACAATACCAAACAGTAAATAAAAGAAATCATTAACAATAAAAAACGTCATTTTTCCTTTAGCGTGAACGGTCTCATAGGGCATTGATGATCAAATTAAAAGTCCAACCGCACGTCAAAATAGTAAGAATACGATGCCTCATATATATGAATTATTGGCCAGCTGTTAAATTTATATTTAAAGCTTCTCTTTTAAGTTTTTACTCACACGCACATTAGGATAAGAAATCGAAATTCAAATTGTGGTTGAGAAGCGTAAGAGACCCTATTACGGAGCCATTCAAATCGATCTCTTAATTTCATATTTAAAGGTTATTCAACTTTATTGAGGACCTTTCCTTTTCTGTTGAGGTAGATAGGGTGCTGGGGTGGGGTGGGTTTCTTGTCGGAGTCTGGTTGCAAAAGGGGAGTTAGCAAAGGAAACTTTCATGTGTAACTTTTGATGCACTTTGCCAAAAAAAAATTTTAAATATAACGGTTGAATATCATTTTTTCTATGATATCATATTGTTTTGAGTATGAGTCATTTCTGTAATCTCTTTTTTAAACTAACTTGAGCTGATTTAAGTGTTCATGTTCATTTCCTTCCCTTCTATTAGAGATCTCTTTGATATTTTAAATTGTACGATTTAGATATAAGTGCGATATTTAGTGTAGGAATTCATATTTGAGACGTTTCTGTAATTGGAGCTAGAGGACAAAACAAACAGTGCGCAGTCAACTTGAATTTCTTTTTTCTTTCCTTAATACTTTTCTGCCTAGAATTAAAAGCACTCTCAAGACATGGGTCAAAAGTAGTAATAGTTATTTAGAAGAGGTGGGAAACACTAGGATACTACCAGATTATCTCCGTCACGTGCCCTCCCGCTCCTCCAGCTTGGGGGTCTTGTCGCTTAAAATTATTATTGGGAATTAATCTTTTTTTTTTCTTCTTTTTGTGGTATACTCGATCATTTCGATTTTTTTTAAAAAAATAAAAATGTGTTAATTAACCTATTAGCTAAACGTCAAAACTGAAACATAATTGTAGTTGCTGTATCTAACTTTTAGTTCAAAAATGAAAGTTAGAAGGTTATCGAAGTGGTCAACAGATTTGTTGGCGTTGGGGAAAACAGTGTGGAAGGGACATGAGTCTTGGGAGATGCAATTACGAATTGTCGTATATATAGAAAAGGGGTGTGTTGGAAAAAGCTAATTGTTTAAAGTGTTGGCGTTTAGCACCTCTTTCTTCCTCGCCTAATGGGGTCGCCTGGCAGTTTCTTCTGCTTTTATTTACATTATCTGTTTGATTGCATTCCTCAATCTAAGGGATATAATCACGGGTCATGAATAATAGTCAGTCGCAAGTTGCAACCAAAAGAGATGTTTGCAATGTCTTGTTTTATTAGGAACAATATAACGTTACATAACATATAAATCCATGTGTCGTTTGACAACATTGTAGCGTGTGTCTTTCTGATGGATGATTTAATTCTTAATTTTTCAATGTTTAATAGGACCCGGATGCTCGTCCGTTGCTTATGGTGCTCTACAGGAACTGGGTCCGTTTCGTGTCCAGAAAAATGAATCTCAACTGTTACTCAACAAATTCTCCTGGAATAAAGGTCGGTGATGGATACTTAAACTGAAAAATATGTCATTATCCAGTGATTCCTATTACAATGTCTGTCATATTTAATCATTGTAATATAATGATGAATGTCACTTGTTGAAGTTACTAAGAAATATTACATTTATGGTGGAAGAAATGATAGAAGGATGTGTGGTAGCAAAATCGAAATACGTAAATAGCACTACGTGTGTGGTCCTGCTTCATGATTTGCTTTGGACTCAAATATCCACAAAATGTTCCAAATCAAGTGGACATGATAATTTCTCATTAGTAATTTTTTTTTTTTTACCGAATTTGTGGAACAAGTTTTTGTTATAATTATTTTCCCCATGGAAATGAGCAAGCAGTGGCCAACATTCTGTTCGTGGAAGCTCCAGTTGGGGTAGGGTTTTCGTATACAAACAAGTCAGAGGATTTACAAAAGCTTGGGGATAAAATTACTGCGGAAGATTCTTATGATTTTCTGCTCAGCTGGTTCAACAAGTTCCCCGAATTTAAATCTCATGATTTCTACATTACTGGAGAGAGTTATGCTGGTACGTCGTACGGATGTCTTTTTTTTTTTTTTGCGGATTTTTTTTTTTTTT